>CM046034.1:20028118-20159205 GCA_025215565.1 Flaveria ramosissima
GATATATATATATATATGATATCTATTATCTCTCTATATACTCTCTATTATCTATCTCTATACGTGTAATATCTATCTAGAATCTCTATATCGTATATCTAACGGATATCTACGTATATCTAGATCCCTATCTATACGTGTATAGATACGTATATCTATTCTCTACTAGACGATCTATATCTATCTCTCTCTCTCTCTCTCTCTCTCTCTAGAGAGATATCTATCTCTCTCTCATTATCTCTCTCCTCTCTCAGATCTACTCTCTATCTCTATCTATCATAATCTACGTCTATCTCTCTCTCTATCTATCTATCTTCTTAGATCTATATACTTCCTTTATCTCTCTCTCTCTCTCTATCTCCTATTATATCTCTCTGATATCTAGATACTTATATATCTTATAGAACGTCTATATCTCTATCACGTATTTATATCTTATATCTCTACGTATTATCTCGTATATCTATAATCTCTCTAATATAAGATATATATATATATATATAGATATTCTCTATCTATCTATTATACGTATATATATATATATATATCTATACGTATTAGATCTATAACGTATATCTACGTAATATATATCTATATATCGTATATCCGTAGATATATATATACGTGTATATATATCTATACGTATATATATATACGTATAATTCATATATTAGATATTCTATGTATCATATATCTCATACGTAGATATATACGTATATATATCGTATAGATATACGTATATAGATACTATATATATATATATATATATATATACACGTATATATATATGTATATTTATATAGATATATCTACTCTATATCTCTCTATAGATCTATATATATATCTATATAGATATATATATATATATATCATATCTACGTTAATCAACGGTCTCATATCCTATATATCGTCTCTCCGTATATATCTACGTATCTATCCGTATCTATATATACATATAATTCTATATATATACGTGTATATATACGTATATATATATATATACGTATATATATCTATATACGTATATCTCTCTATCTATCATATATCGCTCTATAATATATCTATCTACTATCTATATAATATATATATATATATATATATATCTAATATCTATATCCGTCTCTATATATCTCCGTATATCTAGATCTATTCTCCTCTCTATCTTCTCCTTCTCTATCTCTACTCTCTCTATATATCTCTCTTATCTCTCTCTCTATATCTCTCCTTATCTATCTATCTCTCCGTCTCTATCTATCTCTCCGTCTTTATATCTGTCTATAGTATCTCCGATAGATCTACGTATATATCTAGATCTCTCTCTCTAATCTCTATAATCTCAGATATACGTCTCTCTCTCTCCGTATCATTCTATATCTCATCCTTATAGAGATATCTATACGTCTATCTCGTATATATATATCTCTACGTCATATACGTCTATATCTATCTCTATGTATCTATATCTATACTGTCTATATCTATCTCTACGTCTATCTATATACGTCTATATCTTAGATACGTCTATATATCTATCTCTATCTAATCTCTCTCTATACGTATATCTATATACGTTATATATACGTCTATGTATATACGTATATATATACGTATATGTATATACGTATATATATACGTATATTATATACGTATATATATACGTATATGTATATACGTATATATATACGTATATTATATACGTATATATATACGTATATTATATATACGTATATATATACGTATATGTATATACGTATATATATACGTATATATATATATAATATATATATATATATAATATATATCTATACGATATATAGATATATAGTATATATATAGATATATACATCCTATATATATATATCTATATATATCTATATCTATATATATTATATTATCTGCTATCTCTATATATATCTCTCTCACATCATCCGTCTCTCTCGATTCTATCTCTCTCTCTCTCTCGATCTATCTCGATCTCTCTCTATATATCTCTACGTCTCTATCCTACATCTATATATACCTCTATATATCTAGATATATCCGTCGATATATATCTCTCTAGATATATCCTCTCTATCTCTATCTATATCTCTATCTCTACCGTATCTCTAACTCGCTATCTCACGTCTCCCTATCTCCTCTATATCTCCGTCTCTAAGAATCTATCCGTATATATATCATATCTATATATATGTGTCAAAATTGTAACGGTTTTTAGTATAGACTAGGTTATAGTCCCGTGTATGACACAGGATTTTACAATAGAAATTATATAATTTTATAATATGTAAAGGATAAAATATTTGAACTACAAGCAAACAAAGAAAAAAAAGATTGTAAGCTTCTAATTAATTACATCCATGTCTAACAAACTCATGTTTTAAGTAGAAACACAATAGAAAAAAATTTTATCTCACCTATACACTTATACATACAACTATAAAATACCATAACATAGATGTACATAGTTTAAAAACCACCACTATTTTATTTTCTAACAAACCATATGAATTTAGTATTTTAACAATCACAACCCACCATTAAATCAATATATAAAAGTTTAAAAACACACTTTGTTTAAAAAAACAACTCTGTTTTAAATAACATTTACATCATATCATTTATAAGAGTTATAAAGAAAACTACGTATTATATTTTTTGTTTAAGCTAACGAATAAATATATTTACTAAATTTTAATTAATATGTTAAATTCAATATTATAATAAAAATAAAAATATAAAAGGTTTGTTATCATATTTGATTGATTGAATAATTAAATATGAACCTTGATTTTTTTTAAATTGAGATTTTGATTCTGATTGTTGAGATATTTTTGCAACTGTATGTGAGATTTATTTGGAAGAGGTTCAAAAGATTTTTTTATAATTTTAGAGTCAAATGTCATTAGTAATGTTAATGGTCAAATGGTTAATTTGATATTTACCATTTAGTTTAATAGGTCATAGAAGATTTGGGCGGGAAAACATTTGGGTGATTAAATGTCGTGTTAACACGTGTTATAAATTGTAATCATTTATTAGTATATATATATATATATATATATATATATGTATATATATAGATATATACGTATATATATATATATACATGTATATATATATATATATATATCTATATATATATACAATATATCATATCTCTATATATCTATAATATACTCTCTACTCATCTCTATATATATCTATATATCTACATATATATATCTCTATATCTCTCTATCTATATATATCTCTATATATCTCTCTATATCTCTATCTATGAATATCTATACGTCTATCTCTCTCTCCGTCTATATCTTTATCCGTCTCTATATATATCTATATCTCATCTATCTACGTCCCTATCTCGTATATATTTCTCCGTCTGTATATATATATAGATTATATATATATGAATATATATTTATACGTATGTATATACCTCTATACATATATCTATACGTATATATATATATATGTATATATATTTATACGTATGTATATATATATATATATATAATATATATATACTCATATACATCTCGTATCTATATATATACGTATATATCTATATCTATATCTATATATATATATATATATATATATGCGTATATCTATATTATACGTATTATCTATACCGTATATATCTATATTATCGTATATATCTAGATCTATACGTATATCTCTATATCTCTACGATATATATATCTCTATACGTATATATATATATACGTATATATATATACTACCGTATCATATATATCACACGTATATATATATATAATACGTATATATATACGTATATATATAGATATATACGTGTATATATATATATATTATATACGTGTATATATTTAATATATATATCTACGTATATATATATCATATATATATATCATACGTATATATCTATATCGTATATATATATATATATATATATACGTATATATATATATATACGTATATGTCTATATATATACGTCTATATATCTATATTATATTATATATATATATATATATCAACTGACTCACATGGAATACGGGGTGAGTTTTTCACCCGAGCTCGTCGCTTGTATATATTATATATATATATATATATACACGTATATATATATATATATACGTATATATATATATACGTATATATATATATACGTAATTTATATATATATACGTATATATATATATATACGTATATATATATATATATATATATATATATATATTATATATATATATTATATATATATATATATATATTATATATATATACACGTATATATATATATATATATATATATATATATATATATATCTATATATATATCTACCTGTCACATCCCGGCGGAAGCGTGAAATGCTTAGTGTGTGACTCGTTTGCTCAGACTCATTGATTTATAATTGTTACTAGATATCACATAAACATATATAATTTCATGATAAGGCATTTAAATATATATAATTTCACATAACATAACAAGTAATAATAAAGGAGTTAGGATTACATTAATTCATCATAGTCAAAAGTTGAACTAACATAACCCTATTTCATTAAAGCCTAACAGTAACATCTTCAGAGACGATGGTAGTGGGCATCCACCGACACACTGAGATCATACAGATTTACTGTCAGTTCACACAAACTTTCCCCACAACTTCTCCCCATCCATTATAAACATCAAAGGAGAACATTAAGCTGTTAGTCATGGTGAATCCCTGAAAAGCATACTCAAACAGTCAACATAAAGTTGGTGAGCTTCACAGGTTTTATCATAAATCATAGATGCATTATATACAACCAAACTTACATAATAACCAGATCATTCATATTTGTCAAAACATATCTCATAAATCAGATAATATAGCAACCCAATACTCATCTCATTGGTGCAGGAATATTTTCCTAAGTAGCGCTACCAATATATCCAACGGTTTCCACATCCGAATTAATGGTTGTAACATAAATCTCAGAAAATAATGCATCAGATAGTATGCTTTTTCCCCAAGTTTTTACAAAACAAAATGGGCCATGAAACTCACCTTTACTCCAAATGGTAACCTATACAAGAAAAATATTCATAATTCAGAAATGTATATTTCTTTAACATTTTTTAGCACCTCAGATTGAAGAATTTATTTTATAAATCATGTTTTAAGTATAAATTCCGAATTTTTACAGTAGATGTATCATGATGTTAGGTAAAATATACTAAAATTTCATATTCAAATTATTTTCAGGCTAATTTTTATTTATTTTTACATTATTCACATAATTCTTTAGAAATACCTTCGGGCCTCTAAAATTTGTCAAATTTTTGGCAGGTTAATAATCATAATTCGTAAAGTTTTTCAGAATTTTCTCATGCTCTAAACTATAGCAGAGCTATTTTTATAATTTTTCCTATTTTATCTTTATTTTGCTAGAAATATCAGATCATGTCCAAAATTCTAATTTTTTATACAACTGCTGCTCCATAATTTTTCATACTTTAAGTATTTTTCCCGATTTTTGTTTAACAGAATAGTTAAAAATTAATATTTCAGAAAATGTTTTGAGTTAGGTCACGAAATTTTTCCAGTGGATTCTATACTTCATAATAGTCAGTACATAATTTTACTATGGGGATCTTGCTTCTCCTTAGCTTTTTAATTTCTTTATCTAATATGGCTATTGGTTCCTCTGTAAAATGAAGCTTCTCGTCTATCTTTTATTTCTTGATCTGGAACTTTTAATGTTTCATCTGTTAAACATTTCTTCAGATTGGACACATGGAACGTGTTGTGTACTTTACTTAATTCCTCGTAAATCTAGCTTATACGCAACAGGACCAATTTTGTCAATAACTTCAAATGGTCCAATATACCTTGGGTTCAACTTATTTCTCTTTTCAATCGAAAGATTCCCTTGTAGGTGATATTTTTTAAATAGACCTTATCTCCAATTTGGAATTCTAACGACTTTCTTCTTTTATCTACATAACTTTTCTGCCGATCTCGGGCTGTCTTAATCTATTCTTGATTTCTTTAATCTTGTCAGATGTCTCTTGAATTAAATCAGGACCTATAAGTTGTCTATTTCCTATTTCATTCCAACATAAGGGTGATCTGCATTTCCTTCCATACAAAGCTTCAAACGGGGCGGTTTTAATGCTAGAATGATAGCTATTATTATACGAAAATCTATCAAAGGTAGATGCATATCCCAGTTACCACCAAATCTAATGCACAAGCACGTAACATATCTTCTAACGTTTGTATTGTCCTTTCACTCTGTCCATCGGTTTGTGGGTGGAAGGCTGTGCTAAGATTTATTTGGGTTCCTAAAGCTCTTTGTAAGGTCTGCCAAAATCTTGATGTGCATCTACTGTCCCTATCAGATATAATGGAGATTGGTATTCCATGTCTGGATACGATTTCTCTTATGTAAATTCTTGCCAATTTCTCTATCTTGTAATCTTCTCTGATTGGCAGGAAGTGTGCTGATTTGGTCAACCTATCTACTATAACCCAAATTGTGTCATAGCCACTTGAGGTCCTTGGTAACTTAGTTACAAAATCCATGGTAATTTGATCCCATTTCCATTCTGGAATTTCAGGTTGTTGTAATACCCTGAAGGTTTCTGATGTTCTGCCTTAACCTTTGAACACGTATTGCACTTTTCTACGAACTCTCCAACTGATTTCTTCATACCCTCCACCAATAATGATTTTTCAGATCCTTATACATTTTGTTATTTCCTGGATGTACGGAGTATCTTGACCTATGTGCTTCTGTAATATATCTTTCTAAGTATGGAATTATCAGGTATCTAAGTTCTTCCTTTAAATCTTAGAATTCATGTGTATCTCTCCTGTAAAATCCTTTTCCTGTCCTTTTATTTCTATTTTACTTCTCTGTTGGGCTTCCCATATTTGTCTTAACAGATCTGATTGTAGTTCCATTCTCATGGCTCGCACTCGTAACGGTCTAACCCTATCTTTTCTTCTTAAAGCATCAGCAACTACATTTGCTTTACCTGGATGATATTTGATTTCACAATCATAATCGCTCAGTAATTCCCACCATCTTCTTTGTCTCATGTTTCAGCATTTTCTGCTCAAATATATTTCCGATTTGAAAAGAGAAATAAGTTGAACCCAAGGTATATTGGACCCTTTTGAATTTATTGACAAAATTGGTCCTGTTGCGTATAAGCTAGATTTACCCGAGGAATTAAGTAAAGTACACAACACGTCCATGTGTCCAATCTGAAGAAATGTTTAACAGATGAAACATTAAAAGTTCCAGTTCAAGAAATAAAGATAGACGAGAAGCTTCATTTACAGAGGACCAATAGCCATATTAGATAAAGAAATTAAAAAGCTAAGGAGAAGCAAGATCCCCATAGTAAAAGTTAAGTGGAACGCTAAGAGAGGACGAGATACGTGGGAAAGAGAAGATGAAATCAGAAGAAAATACCCCACCTATTTTAAGACAATGGTCAGATAAGTTCATTGCTATTCAATAAATTGCGGGACGAAATTATTTTTACGGGGGAGAATGTGACAACCCTAAGATTAAGAAATTTATACATTAAGTTCAATTACATATTCTAAGCCAAGCCTAGGTTAATATATATATTTTTATACATACATGCACGTATGCATGCTTCCATTTTGTTTATCTAAGTATGTTTTTGCTTATACATATGTGTGATACGTATGCATGGATGCAATGCATGCACATCTACGTGTGCATGTATCCGAATATAACCTTTATAATATCAAATGTTATATACCAAACGCTATATGATCAAAATGCATCATCTATACAACATCAACACAACCAAAACACACCCAACCAAATATTACAAACATATGTTTGCACAAATAAACTTACACCAACACAATTTAAACCCTTACATTTAAACCCAAAATAAGCACCAACTAAGACCACTAAATCGGTTCATTAAGCACCCGATTAAATCATGCAATCATGACCTTATGAGTCATGCAACCTGTAACACCCCGGCCCCTCGTAATCACCAATATTGTCCGCTTGTGCTCACTAAGAGCTCACGGATTTGTTTTTGGTTACTCAGGTGAAAACTTCCCAGGGGTCACCCATCCTGGTACTACTCCCACCTGAGCACGCTTAACTGTGGAGTTTTTTAGGCTCCACAGCCAACTAAGCCCAAAACACGTCAGTGATTTAAGAGGCAGATCATTACTTATGAGCCAGGAATGATCTCTCCTGTCCACGGACGATGTGGGAGGTACGCCTCTAGGTGTTGCAATCACCCCCCATAAGGGACTCATCGCACTCGATGAGGTTTTGCCCCAACGTATATGTGGGAGGTTGCCATTAGGTGTTACAATCACCCCCCTTAGGGACTCATCGTCCTCGATGAGTTTCTGCCCCACATCCCGGATGGCACAGGAGTGACTCTGATGATACCACTCTGTAACACCCCGGCCCCTCGTAATCACCAATATTGTCCGCTTTGCTCACTAAGAGCTCACGGATTTGTTTTGGTTACTCAGGTGAAAACTTCCCAGGGGTCACCCATCCTGGTACTACTCCCACCTGAGCACGCTTAACTGTGGAGTTTTTTAGGCTCCACAGCCAACTAAGCCCAAAACGCGTCAGTGATTTAAGAGGCAGATCATTACTTATGAGCCAGGAATCTCTCCTGTCCACGGACGATGTGGGAGGTACGCCTCTAGGTGTTGCAATCACCCCCCATAAGGGACTCATCGCACTCGATGAGGTTTGCCCCAACGTATATGTGGGAGGTTGCCATTAGGTGTTACACAACCTATGAGATGCCACCTTGCACAACTAGGGACACCAACCCCTCTCTTTGCACCGCCACCTCCTCGGTTCTCCTAGACACACCATCAAACCGCCACACCAAGCATATGTGTATGCATGCCACCTCAAGAGACTAGCAACCTAGAGTGATGATGGAGTCCCTTAATGGCAGCCAACTCCACCTCTTTATTAACAATTCTCGGTTGAAACACAACTCAAACAAACACTAAGTAAACCAAAGTATCAACCAACCAAACACCTCAATACAAAGATAATATCAAGAGAACTTGACATCAAAACTAAACTAAGTAAACCTTAAACATATAAAACACTAACTAAAGCATCAAAAGCCTCGGCTCATTAGGGATTAACCACCCGATTTAAGGAGTGATTAACACCTCAAAATCGGCCAAGACACCTCCACACCCATACATGCGCCACCTTGCACCTAGTGTCTAAGAGCTTGCCACATACACGGCTTACTCACCAAGGCTATGGTATAGCCATAATGATTACTCCTCATTAATGAAAACTAATATAAACACCCTCTTTGGTCCCTTAAACCACAACCATATCACTCTCACATCTTGGAACCGATTACAATATCACCACTCTCTTTACTCTCGGCCAGCCATCAACAAGATCACATACATCATTCCAAACCAACACCATTCCCTCAAAAACTTTCGATCACCACCATATCTCATCACCTTGTTTTCGGTTACTACTCTCACCACCATAAGCCACGAACCATCCTCTTGGTCACCACCTCTACAACCAAATACCATCCTCGACTTCACTCAGCCACACACTCTCGGTTACAAGGCAGCAACATCCAAGCCTCGTGGAAGCACCGTCTCCCGAAAGATTATCAGGAACACCAAAACCAAGCAAGCTTAGACCATCCTCACCTCCTTCTCACACTCTCCTTCTGTCAAAATCAAGGTTTTAACCTCTAAAACCCTACTAGATTAAGTTATGAAATCAAACATGTGTTAAAATAAACACATGTGATTGACCCTTTTGATTAAACATTCAAGGTTTTTACAAAAACAAATAAAAATCAAACTTATTTTTCAGACAAAAAGAAAGATTTTTAAAATCTGAAATAAGTAAAACAAATCTTAAAAATCAAAGTTTTAGCAAGAAATTATCAACAAAAGGGTTAAAATCTAGTTATGGTTTGTTAAATCAATTCTAAGTATAAAATAACTATGATTGTGGGAACAAACATTAAAAATATGTTTAGAATATCAGGAAATTGAACTTTGCAAAATTTGGTACCAATCTTATGAATTAATTAATTTATATGCAATATTTAAGGATAAAAAGAGAAAAATTATATTAAAAGAACTGATCCTAGTAAAGTTATAGAAAAATTATGTACTGACTATTATGAAGTATAGAATCCACTGGAAAAATTTCGTGACCTAACTCAAAACATTTTCTGAAATATTAATTTTTAACTATTCTGTTAAACAAAAATCGGGAAAAATACTTAAAGTATGAAATAAATTATGGAAAATTTATAGAAAATATAAGAATAAAAATGGAGCAGTTTGTATAAAAATTAGAATTTTTGGACATGATCTGATATTTTTAGCAAAATAAAGATAAAATAGGAAAAATTATAAAAATAGCTCTGCTATAGTTTAGAGCATGAGAAAATTCTGAAAAACTTTACGAATTATGATTATTAACCTGCCAAAATTTGACAAATTTTAGAGGCCCGAAGGTATTTCTAAAGAATTATGTGAATAATGTAAAAATAATAAAAATTAGCCTGAAAATAATTTGAATATGAAATTTTAGTATATTATACCTAACATCATGATACATCTACTGTAAAAATTTAGGAATTTATACTAAAACATGATTTATAAAATAAATTCTTCAATCTGAGGTGCTAAAAATGTTAAAGAAATATACATTTTCTGAATTATGAATATTTTTCTTGTATAGGTTACCATTTGGAGTAAAGGTGAGTTTCATGGCCCATTTTTGTTTTGTAAAAACTTTGGGGAAAAAGCATACTATCTGATGCATTATTTTCTGAGATTTATGTTACAACCATTAATTCGGATGTGGAACCGTTGGATAATATTGGTAGCGCTACTTAGGAAAATATTTCCTGCACCAATAAGATGAGTATTGGGTTGCTATATTATCTGATTTATGAGATATGTTATGACAAATATGAATGATCTGGTTATTATGTAAGGTTTGGTTGTATATAATGCATCTATGTATTATGATAAACCTGTGAAGCTCACCAACTTTATGTTGACTGTTTTGAGTATGCTTTTTCAGGGATTCACCATGACTAACAGCTTAATGTTCTCCTTTGATGTTTATAATGGATGGGGAGAAGTTGTGGGGAAAGTTTGTGTGAACCTGACAGTAAATCTGTATGATCTCAGTGTGTCGGTGGATGCCCACTACCATCGTCTCTGAAGATGTTACTGTTAGGCTTTTAATGAAATAGGGTTATGTTAGTTCAAATTTTGACTATGATGAATTAATGTAATCCTAACTCCTTTATTATTACTTGTTATGTTATGTGAAATTATATATATTTAAATATGCCTTATCATGAAATATATATGTTTATGTGATATCTAGTAACAATTATAAATCAATGAGTTCTGAGCAAACGAGTCACACCCTAAGCATTTCACGCTTCCGCCGGGATGTGATAGATATATATATGATAGAGAGATAGAGGACGTAGAGAAGAATATATAGACGTAGATAGATATATACACGTAGAGATATATATACACGGAGAGAGAGATAGACGTAGATATGAGACAGAGATAGAGATAGAATATAGATAGAGAGATAGATAGATAGAGAGAGAGAGAGAGAGAGAGAGAGATCTCTCTGAGATAGAGATATATCTATAGAGATATAGATATATAGATATATATATAAGATACGTATATTATATACGTATATATATATCCGTATAGTACGTATATATATATATACGTATATATATACGTATAGATATATATACGTAGATATATATACGTATATATACGTATATACGGATAGATAGAGAGATCTCTAGATATAGATAGATATATATCTATATAGCTAGATATAGAGATATATCTCGGAGTATATATAGATATAGAGATATATATCTATATATATCTATATATATATTATATATATATATATATATATATATATATATATATATGTATCTAGTTTAGGAGCTTAATGTAAATGTCTGTCATATCTTACATATATGTAATGGATGAATTGAATGAAATACAATATGTGATTGATGATTATAATGTTTAATGTTTCATTGTTTATTGCGTGACAAAGTATATTGAACTAACTATATAGGTTTGTGGTTGTTTGCATGGTTCTTTGTAACACCCGGAAATTTATATTGTAGCCGACGAAAGAAGAAAAAGAAATAAAGTCCGAAGTCGAGGGACCAAACCCGCCAACGAGAGAAACTTCGATGCACGGGAGTATAAAAGGGAGGAGACACTCCCATTTCCCCATTTTTCAGCCAAGAGAGAGAGAAGAGAAGAGAAGGAGAAAAATTGGTTCGGGTGGATTCGAGCGTGGAATTCGACGTGGAGCGAGTCAAATCGAAGCTCTACTTGACGGGATCGTTAAGGTGAGTTCTAGGACCCCTCTTTTACATGATTTCAACTCATTTTGGGGCTGGAACACGTCCAAAAACCTATTTTCGAGTTTTTGGGTGAAGACCCGTTTTGATGCATGTATGTATGTGTATGATGCGTTTGAGGCTTGATTTCTTGCTTGATTATGCTTGTATGAGGTCATGGTAAGTTTCCCTAACCTTTAGAAGGGTTGATTTGAGCTTAAAAGAGGTTTGGAAGGGGTTGGAGGTCGAAAACCCGCGGCTGCAGTCGAGCAAACTGCATTCTGCACCAGCTAGGGCTAGGCGACCGACTGGAGGGCGACTGGAGGCCATTCGGCCGATTGAAGTGCGACTGAGGTCCATGCGCACGTTTTCCATGCGACTGAGGTCCATACGCATGATGGTCATGCGACTGAAGTTCATGTGCTTGGGAGTCATGCGATTGAGAGGTTGTGCGACTAAGGTTCATTCGCACGAAGGTAATGCGACTGAAGTCCATGCGCCTGGAGGCCATGCGACTGAGGTTCATTCGCATGAAGAGTATGCGACTGAAGCCCATACGCCTGAAGTCATGCGACTGAAGGCCATACGCATGAAAGTTGTGCGACTGTGAGTCCATACGCATAGATGTCCATTCGCCCATAGTCCATTCGCATAGGGTCCATTCGCATAAATGCCCATTCGCCTAAGTGTCCGGAGATGATAGCCGAGATGAAATTCTTCGACGATGTGAAGGGCATGGACGGTATAAGGTAACGCAGGATGATGAGATTATGATGATGATGTTGATGGAGATGATAATGATATGTATGATGTCACGTGTTATGTTAGGCATGGCGGTGCGTTTGTTGCATCGTAGGTATGATGTGTGTGATGTGATGTATGATCGACGCGTATGATGATGATGCTGTATGTTTATATTTATGTTATGTTCCTTATTATGTATGATTATCTTTCTATGGCTTTGTGTTGAACGTTAATGAATGAAATGAAAGTATTATGTAACGTAAAGTGGAAGATAAAGAACAGAGGAACGTAATGAATGAATGCATGCATAAATGAATGAATGAAATCGTGTGAGGCATGTAAGTGAAGCGTAGTGAAGTGCACGGCTCTAATGTCTTAGGCTCAACCGTGAGAGGTTCAGCTATCCTATTGTGTGCACGCAAGGGTTCCAGTCTCCGTGACTGACCATCGATGATGTACCCATTTCGATGGGGGTGATGTACCCATTTCGATGGGGTTGATGTACCCATGTTGATGGGGGTGATGTACCCATGTTGATGGGGGTGATGTACCCATGTTGATGGGGGTGATGTAACCACTTCCGTGGGGGTGTAGTGCCCATAATGTTGGGGGTGTAATGTATGATGGTTACCCAAGTTACGCATAACTTCGGGGGTGTAACATAAAGCCATGCATATGTATGAGGTGAGCAACCCCGTCGTTGCAAAAGACTCGAGTACGTGCTATCATGATGTTGCCTTGGGGTGAGCAACCTTGTTGTTGCAAAAGACTCGGATAGCTCGCTATCATTAAGATGGGCAATGAGGTGAGCACCCTTGGGGTGCAAAAGACTCGGATAGCGTGCAATCATTGAGATTGCTATTGAGGTGAGCGACTTTGTGTTGCAACAGCCTCGGATGGAGTTCAATCCCCGCGATTGACTCATATGAGATCTTTGTCGCGTATCCCGGTGTTGTGTCAGTCTTCGGACGTGAGTCGGGGACTTGTGAGCAGGTCCCGGCACAACATCAGCTTTTGAGCATGAGTCGGGGATATTGCATAAGACAAGATTCGAGTAATGAAGGGTAACGAGCAAGAGATGAATGAAAGAATGAATGTATGAAATGAACGTTAATGAAATATCCTAATAATGTACGAAATGGGATCCTTGTCATTCGACCTCAGCAATCGTGGCTGTGTGCCATGAAGAGGGTAAAGCCTGACAGGATCTAGAAAGGAGTGAAAGATAATGATGTATGATAAAGGATGAATCTAACGAACGTAATGACGAAGATAATAATGATGTTATCTGTGTGTACGTATGATGTGTGAACGCATGTATGTAACGAATGCTTTTATAAAGGAAGTAAGGAACGATTTTACGAAAGAAAAGTAAGTTTTATTATAAAACTAGAACTCACTCAGCAACGCTGACTTTGATGTGTTTCCAGTTGGCAGGTATGTTGCTGAGGATGGCACGGGGCGGCTACTCAGCGTATTTTGGACGGCATCTTTATGTTTAATGCTTTTGTAATAAATGTAACATGATATTGTTAAAGGAACGATTGTACTAATGTGCAAAAGTATTTTGATGGAATGAAATTATGTTTTTAATGTTTTCGCTGCAACTATTTATGAAAGCAAAAATGTGATTATATGTTTTGAGTGCGATGAATGACCAACTGTAGGCGTCCCGGGAACGGGGCCTTACAAGTTGGTATCTGATAGGATCGGATCAATTAGGTTTGAATTATGCAGCGGAATATCACGAATTAAGATTGAATTCGAGCAAGAAAGGTAATGAATATGCAAGACAATCAATCACAATTATAGAGAGAATATTTCTGTTAAAGGAATGTTTTCATTCACGCGTAATTCTTCGGTTAAAATACAGCTAGGTCAACATCCCTTATATAGAGGAATGTGACGTCTGCTGATGTCACTTGACAGAGACATCTAACAGAATTAACAAAACAACTGAAATATGCAAACTACTGAGATGTTCTCAACAACTGATTACATCTCAGTGAATGCTAAGTACAATTACATGAAACTACTGACTAATACTACTGAAACAATAAACTACTGAAATATAAAGTTACAAGTACTGAAAAGTAAAACCATCACAACTACTGAAGTTAACAACTTCAGCTGTTGTGACAACTGCTGATCACTCTGGTCTTCAGTCTTTGTCTTCAGCACTTCATCTTCAGACTTTGTCTTCAGTTCTTTGATTTCAGACTTTGTCTTCAGTTCTTTGCTTTCAGACTTTATCTTCAGACCTTTGTAATCAGCTGATGTCTTCAGCTGTTGTAATCTTCTTCAGCAGTTGTAATGTCTGTGGGACTTAGAGGTTTTCTGATCAGGCTCATTGGTTCTTTTGGTCCAACAAACTCCCCCTGAACCAATGCAGCCAAAACCTCTAACTTTATTGAAGATCCCACTTATTCTTTGGCAAAAGTACTCTCTTGATCAGCTTCAGAGGTAAACAAATAAGCACAGGCCAGGAAAAGGTTTCTAATCATTTGATTGGCTAAGTATGGAAGGGAACTCTGTCTTGGGGAAATTGGACACAGAGTCTTGTCCCAACCATGAAACCTATTTCCCATTGATGAGTCTGAAAGACTCCCTTGCATAGGCCTCAAGTAGAACAACTTGTTCCTCCTTAGTGAGTTCTTCTGCTTCTCCCTCAAAGAAGAACTCACGCCCATAGTACTCAGACAGGTACCTCACTGTCTTCCCATTCTTTAGCTCAACAGTAGTTATCTCTCTATATGCGAATTCATCTGGATGAGAGCCTTCAAGCAACAACTGGAGTTCACTCTTCTGAAGATCTTCAAGTCTTTTGTACAGCAACCCCTTCTTGATCATTTTGTTCTCAAGAATAGACATAGGGGTTGATTTGGATGTGTGAGCTCTCTTGAATTCTTCAATGATTTCCCAGGGTGAGACTACCATGGCCAACATGATTGCAGCATTCAAAGTCTTTCTTACTTGGCCATGATATCTACTTGGTAAATTTTTCTTGTAGATTCTAGAACTTACCCTGGGATCTGGCCAAATCCTCACTCTCTCTTTTTGATGTTAAAAAGCATGCCTGAGAGTGTACAGCCTTTGAGCTTGAATCTTCATAGCTTGAATGGATGAGGACTGAGGGAAGTCCTTGTCAACCATTCTAAGAAACTGCTCATCATGCTGCTTCTGCTGTTCTTCTTCTTCAATTTTGACCTTAACTGTCAGCCTTTGAGTTTCAGGAGTTATTGCTTGTGATTGACTCCTAGGCTTCAGTTTCTTCTTTTCAAGAACAGCAGATATTGGCAGATTGTCTTCTTCATCCTCTTCTTCTTCTTCTTCCATCCTCAGCAACCTTCTTTTTCTTTTTGGTGCTTCACTGGTGGAATCTTGGATGGGTTTCTTGGGTGAAGGGATTGGTTTAGATGGTTGTGAGGTTGATTGTTTTGGAGGTTGAGAAGTTGGTTGTTTTGAAGGTTTTGATATTGGTTGTTTTGGTTGTGAGGTTGACTTGGAAGATTGTTTTGGTAAGGGAGATTTGAAGGGCTGCTCTATCATTTTGTTGTGAGGGTGGCTTTGGACAACTTGGCCATATCAGTTCTCTTCCCAGCACCAGCTTCATCCAGAGCTTCAATGATTAAGCCTTTGTTGAAGCTTTCAGATGAGCATATCTTGGTAGTTATCTCCAAGATGCTATCTCTGGACCATGATTTAATCTCAATGATAGGTCTTCCCAAATGTTTAGAAAGAAATCTAATCATAGCCTCTAGTCTCTCCCTTTCTTCTTCATTGCAACTTGCCCATCGATCCTCAATTTCTTGAATCTCAAGTCTCCTGTTCTCTGAGTCAAGTTTGGCAGTGTTAAATCCTTGCCTAAAAGCTGATCAATGATCCTGTCCATGGATCTGCTATGTTGGTCATCAGCTTCTTTGATCATCTCATCTAACCTCTTCTCATCTTCAGTTTGTTCACCAATACTCTTCTTTCTTTTATAGGTGATGATCTCTTTGCCTTTGTCTCTTCCTTAGCTTCTTCCTCTTCAGCTCTTTTCCTTTTATCATCCTTTACTGACTTAGACTCCCCTTTTTGGTTGCATTGGGTTCAGGGGTTTGAATGTCAGAAAGGTGCTTGGACACAGCATCAGTCACAAGGGATTTAATATCTGAGGAGAGCCTCTCATCAATGGTTTTATGAACAATGGATGTGATGATGGGTGTGATGAGAGGTAAGGAAGATTTGAATGCAGCAACCATTTGCTCAGAGGGGTTCTCTCCCTGAGAAATGGTGCCTGAGCCAAAGGCTGGTGGTTTGGTTGATTTGAGTGGCTCAGTGTTTGGGGAAGCTTCAACAGAAGCTGCCATCTGTGGGTTTATTGGGGCAGATGGTCTTGATTCCTGGGGCATGATGGGAAGCAGATCTTTCAATCTACAAACCTCAGCCTCAAGAATAGTATTTTGGGTTAAGACCTCAAAGAAAAAGCCCAGGTCATCATCAGTATAAACTGAATCAACTGACCTCCTGAGTGAATCAGGATGAACATGTGCTGAGTGTAAATCAGTGATCACATGTGCCCCTTTGTCTTGGAACTGGGGACTTCCTGTCTCAAGAGCATGTCCTTCATTGACAGTTGCCTCTGGTGAGGTCTTAAAGATGATACCTGCTTCATCCTGTTCATGTGCTGAAACAGGGTAAGAGGTAGCCTCACCAGATGTTCTAGTCTCCACATTTACACTAGGAGACTGAACTTGATAATCCCTATGCTGTTGGATATCAACTACATTTTGATCCTCTCCCTCAGCTGTTGAGGTTTTCCCAGTAGTAACATGTTTCTGGGGAGGGGTAGAGGAATGTAGCTGAGTCAGCACTTGTGCAATGACTGCAGTTGGGCTTGTAGGGGTGGTATCAGTGGGAGATGGTGGTGAAAAGGTTTGCACCTGGGGAGAGTGGTGCTCTTCAATGGCAATCTTCTCAAGTGAGATAGATTCCAGCAATGTGGTTTCCCCAATATTGGTTGCATCAGGATCCTGTTGAGAGGATACCTGAGCGGTTTCAGCTGGTGGAGTCATTGAAACTACAAGGGGATTAAGGCTTGTAGTCTCATCCTACGTATGTGCTACTGGGGCATCATCAAGGGACTCAACTCCCTGAGTAGCCTTTTGGGTTTGGTTTGGGTTTGGAGGGGACTTTAGATTTGAAGGTGGAGACTGTGGGTTCCCTCTGCTTGGGTTTGAGTAGTTTGGCAGCCTCTTTGAGTTGTGGGTTTGAGTTGTGCCTGGAGTATACCTCTGGTAAAACTAGCAGAGCAGGGACTCCAAGGCCAACAAGGCCATCAGATTTTAATTGATTCAAAATGATTGCCATAAGAAACCTTGGATATAATATCCATCTATTTGCCACAGGTTTCAATGCCAAATCTTTAAGTTCCAAAAAGATAATATCAGAAAAATTTAGATTTTGGTGTTCAAGGATAGAATATAATACCTGTTGCCATCTGGATGACATTTGATCCCAAGAGGATGTTTTGGGAGCCAGGCAGACATTGATCATGTGAAATATGAGTCGCTCAGCATCATGGAAGTGCTTCTTCAGGATGGTAGTAGCACTTAGGTCACCTTCATAACCATGATTAGCAAAAGAAAGATCAATGGTGCCTTTTGGGTACTTGGTGGGATAGGTGGCATCATTTAGGTCTAGGGTTTGACGAATGATCTCAGGAGTGATGATCACCCGTTTCTGGTTAACAAAAGACTGGAGAGTGATGATGGCATCATTCTCATCAGTATGAACGGTAACGTTCGTCCAGAACTGGCACAGGGTATCAGGGTAGATGGTTGGATTGAGGAGAAAGGCTATGCGGTATTGGGAATCAACCATCAAGTCGATAGCAGCATCAAACTTGTTCCAGAAAGGTGATTTGGTAAGATGAGCAACACAGTTGTGTCGAGGTTTGATTTGCATGGTCGCCATTAATGGAAGATGAACGTTTGGAAAGTGGGTTATGAAAAGGTTGAAGTTAGGGTTAGGTATATATAGATTATGAAACGGCTGAGGGAAAACAACTGAAAGTGTTGGTGTTAGTCATCAGGTGTTAGAAAACAACTGAAGACATGGTTTTAACTTTCAGATGTTGTAAACAACTGAAAACTTGGTGTTGGTCATCAGTAGTTGTTAAACTACTGAAACTTGGTTTTGGCTTCAATTGTTGGAAATAAAACAGTAGTTGTCGTCAATTCACAAAGTTCAGCTGTTTCAATGACCTTAACACTTACTCATCTGATCATCTGATTTTCAGATGTTTCATTAGTCATCAGTACTTATTTATTACAAAAGACATCAGTAGTTTGAACTACATCAGTATTTTCGAACAAATAAGGTACTTCAGTACTTTTATGTAATTTAGGCTTCAGTAGTATAACTACTGAAGATAAAATGACTTATCAGCACTTATTTTTGACAAAAGTATACTAATGCTCATCAGTATTTATGAACTAAGAGCATCAGTAGTTGTCAAATTATTCTAGTTGCAGCATACCAAGCCTGAGTACAAGATTATGAAAAGTTGCACTATCCAAAGGCTTAGTAAATATATCTGCAAGCTCATCAGCACTAGGCACAAACTTTGGATCAATCAGACCTTTTTCATAGCAATCCCTAATGAAATGATGTCTGATCTCAATATGTTTGGTCCTAGAATGCTGGACAGGATTCTTAACAATACAAAGAGCTGAAGAACTATCCATTAATAATGGAGTCTTAGTCTCTGTAATGTCATAATCCAATAACTGATTTTGAAGCCAAAGTACCTGAGATGTACAGCTTGCAGCTGCAATGTACTCTGCTTCAGCTGTTGATGTAGCAACTGATGTTTGTTTCTTACTCTGCCAAGAGACCAAACAGTTGCCATAGTCCTAGAGATTTAGTTCCCTGCAAATATCTAAAGATCCTCTTGACTGCAATCATGTGGGAATCCTTAGGAGCAGCCTGAAATCTAGCACAGACACAAGTTGCAAACATAATATCTGGTCTAGAAGCTGTTAGGTACATCAAGGAACCAATCATACATTTGTAAAGAGTTTCATCAACTGCTTTACCCTTTTGATCAGCATCCAGTTGTGGTTGCTGCACGTGGGAGTAGAACAGGATTTACAGTTTTGTAAATCAACTTGGTTAACAAATTTTGTGTATTTTGACTGATGAATGAAAGTTCCATCAGTCAGTTGTTTGATTTGTAAACCCAGAAAGAACTGTAATTCTCCTATTGCACTCATTTCAAACTTTTGTTGCATCAATTTTGTGAATGCATCACACAACTGTGGATCAGATGATGCAAAAATAATATCATCAACATAAATTTGAACAAGGAGCTTATGCATGCCAACTTTCTTTATGAACAAGGTTTTATCTATGGAGCCTCTAGTGAAATTATTTGAAGAAAAGAAAGTTAGATAATGTTTCATACCAGGCTCTGGGTGCTTTTTTCAACCCATAAAGAGCCTTATCAAGCTTATACACCCAATCAGGGTGTTTATGATCTTCAAAACCTGGTGGTTGACACACATAAACTTCTTCTTTTATTTTACCATATAAAAATGCACTTTTGACATCCATTTGAAAAACTTTAAGGTTATGAAAAGCAGCATAAGCTAAAAACAAACGAATTGCCTCCAGTCTGGCTACAGGGGCAAAGGTTTCGTCATAATCAATACCTACTTCTTGTGAAAACCCCTGTACAACCAGTCTAGCCTTGTTCTTGACAATTTGGCCTTTTTCATCAGTTTTATTCCTAAACACCCATTTAGTGCCTATTGCACACTTACCTGGGGGTAGAGGAACCAGTTCCCACACTTGCTGTTTTTGAAATTGAAGAAGCTTAAGCTGTATGGCTTCAACCCATCCATTGTCCCTTAAAGCAACATGATAATTCTTTGGCTCTTGCTGACTGATGAAGAGAGCATAGAGATAGAAATTGGACAATTGACTTCTTGTTGAAACACCAGCAGTTATGTCACCAATGATCTGGGACACAGGATGATTCTTCAATTCTTGATATGCAATAATATCTGTGCAAGTGTTTGTATAAGATTCAGCAGCAGCAGATGTTGATGTAGACTCTTGAAACCTAGACTGAGATGGCAGTTCAAAGGAAGTAGAGGATTCAGAGATTTCATCAGCATTTGTTGTGGATGGGGCTGCTGAGGCTACAGGAACATCAAGTGTATTAGAACCAGGCAGATGATCACTACAACTCGCATTTGTATCTTCAGTTGGAGATGATGGAACTTCAGAGACCATAACAGGTTGAGGTTGATATGGAACATATTGCAGTATGTCCAAGTCAAACATCTCAACAGGGTTTTGAGGAATCTTGTCTTTTGGGGATTCATTAAACTTGACATGCAAGGTCTCTTCAACAATCTTTGTTCTGCAGTTGAAAACTCTGTATGCCTTGCAAGTAGATGAATACCCAACAAAATACCCTGCATCCACCTTGGAATCAAACTTCTGAAGTATACTCTTTGTGTTAAGAATATAAAAAGGACACCCAAAAGCTCTAAAGAATGAAATCAAAGGAGCCAAATGATGTAAGAGCTCATAAGGAGTCTTCATCAACCTCTGATTCACTAATACTCTATTCTGAACATAGCAAGCTGTATTGACAGCTTCAGCCCAAAAGGTTAGTGGCAAACCAGAGTCAGCCAACATTGTCCTTGCAGCTTCAATTAGGGTCCTGTTCTTTCTCTCCACCACTCCATTTTGCTCTGGAGTTCTTTGAATACTATATTGTCTTTTGATTCCCTTAGACAAATAGAATTCATCAAGAGTGTGATTCCTAAACTCTGTCCCATTATCACTTCTCACACACTTAACTGGAAGTGAATGCTGCTTCTCCACATGTAAACACAAAATAGATGATACTTTGAGCTGCTTCATCCTTGGAGTGCAAGAAGAAAGTCCATACATATCTAGAGTAATCATCCACAATTACCAGACAGTACTTTTTCTTTGCCATGCTCATTACTCTCACAGGACCAAAAAGATCCATGTGCAGTAATTGCAAGTAGGCTGTGGACTTAGGTTCTTCTATAGAAGGGAATGAAGCTTTGTGTTGCTTTCCTTTTAAGCAAGCTGGGCAGGTATCATCACACTTGAACTCTTTCAATGGCAAGCCTCTCACTAACCCATGATGAATGAGCTGATTCATGTTCTTGAAATTCACATGACCCAGCCTTCTATGCCATAGTTCAGATTCTTGAGGAGAGAGGCTTTGGAGAACAAACATGGATGGCCTTTTAGATCAATTTTCTTTGATAGATCTAAAGCATATACTCTTCCAATCCTGTTGGCCTTCAGGAGAGTATACTCATCCAATATTTTGTCAATCTTGTGCAAAACTGTGGAAGACAGAATCCGACAATTTTGACTTGTGAAAAGTGCAACATGCCCTTTATCACACATTTGACTGACACTCAAAAGATTGTATTTGAGGTTCTCTACATGGTTGACATCATCAAATCTTATCTCCCCATTTGAGACAAAACCCTTCCCAATGATGTAACCTTTGGCATCATTTCCAAAAGAAACAAACCCTTTCTTCCTTTTGGAATAGTCATGAAGAAGAGAGCTGCTCCCTGTCATATGCATGGATCCTCCACTGTCCACATACCAGATGCTTCTTTGGCATGATGAAGAACCCTGCATTTATCACAAACATTAGTTAGCCTTTGAGACCCAAACCTTTTTGGTTTTGGGTCTGTTTTCATCAACAGATGTTAAACTAACAGCTTGTGCATGATTAACAGCTTTTGAGGATGTAGATGATGCTGAAAAGGATTCCTTGGATTTTTGCTTGGGTATCCTTTTTAGTGGTTTAATCACAGAAACATCTAATTGGTTAACTCTCCCCATAGATATTGAACCATCATCACAAGTTGTGTCTGATTTGTTGACAGAGTTTTCAACTCTGTTGACACATCAGTACTTTACATGATTTGTTCTTGTTATTCTCTACACCCTTCTTTTGAAAAGACACAGACTTAGTCTGAGTTTTCAATATTCCCTGAGGAATATTTGCAGCTGTTGTTTGAAAAACCCCTTCCTCCTTAGTGACATTTTGAGAAAGCTTAGGTGTATCAGAATGAGATGATTGTGGTACAAACTTCGTTTGAAATTCATTTTTCATTTTATGCATTTCCTGCTTAATGATTTTCTTTTTATTGAATTTTAAACCCTTGTTTATACCAGCATTCATCAGTCAGATGATTGAACAAACCACATATTTCACATGGTTTTCTTTTCATCTTTTCTTGATCAACTGCTGAAGTTGATGAAACTACTGAAGATTTGTTCTTCAGTACTTTCTTCCTTTCAGTACTTTGGGAAGTACTGAAGGATTTTCAACAACTGAAGATTTCTTCTTCAGTGGTTTGCTATCAGTATTTTTTAGAATCCTGATAGATTCTTAAGCAGTTGTCAAGGTTTGCTTATTTTTTCTTCATTTAAAATGCTCTTCAGGTGTTGTGTTTTGCCCTTCAGTACTTTGAGTACCTTGTGGATCAACACCTGAATTTCTCAACCTCTTCTTGATCAAGTGTTTCGAAGTAGTGGGATCATCAGTTATTTGATTAACTGAGATACTCACACTATCTTCATCCTCAGATTTTGAATTTTCAATAGAGGATGAAACACCTGATGATGTGTTTTTGGAAATGACTCTCAACCTCAGATTGTACTTCTAACTTAGGAGTAAAATATATGGGAGGTATGGTATGATTATACCCAATCCCAAACTTCACATTGGAAGCAGTTTGCTTACTGAGAATCATTTCAAACCCCTTACAGGATGTTACCCATCGTTCACAATCAACTTGGGTAGCTGCAAGTGTTTCCTTGAGATTCTTGTGATTTTCTAGAATGACCTCTACCTTAGCCTTTTCATCAGTAATTTGACATTTAAGCTTATAAATCTCTTCATCCTTCTCTTTTAACACAGACTCAAACTTAGTTTTTCTTTTAGAAATTGCCTTTTCTAGGTCAAGATTTTGATTAATT
The DNA here is from genome assembly GCA_025215565.1 of Flaveria ramosissima. NCBI lineage: Eukaryota > Viridiplantae > Streptophyta > Magnoliopsida > Asterales > Asteraceae > Flaveria > Flaveria ramosissima. Next base: position 20,052,331 of record CM046034.1, read on the forward strand.
AAAGCTACATTTGCTTCCCTAATAGAAACAAAAGCAGCTATGCATGATTCAGAACATATCTGGCCTTAGCCTCAGAAGATACCCGTGGTACCTGTGATGATGAAAGATTGTCATCAGTAGATTCCATGGCCATTAAAGCAAGGTTTCCAAAAGGATTGTCACCACCATGTTGACCAACACCAGCAAATTGCTCAGAATAACCAGAGACATCCTCTGGTAGGCTGCTCCAGTCAACAACCTCAGTGGTGAAAAAGCTCTGATGAGATTGAGGTTGAGATTGCTGATTTGTTTGAGAAGGCTGAGGATCAGGTAGAGCATGTGGTTGTTGAGCCATTGGTACTGAAACTTGACCAGACTGAAGCATGTAAAAGCATGGATAAGGATATGGCATGGGGCTTTGAGGGACAAAGTATGCAGGAGATGATTGATGTTGTGAATGATGATCAGAACTGGTAGGATGTTGCCCTTTGGATTGTGAATTATTACTTGGAAAAGTCACAAAGGGTGCAGATGAGTTAGATCCTGATGATCTACACTCTCTAGCAAAATGTCCAAGTCTGTGGCACTTGTGACATCTCAACTTACTCTTGTCAAAACCAACCTTGGTTTGCCAGAGAGACAAGGAAATTTCCTACCTGTTCTCTTATAAAACTTTTGAGATCTGATATTAATCAATGCCATTTGGCTCAAAATATCCATCTCTTCAAGATCATCATCAGCAATTCCTTTCAAATCATCCATCATAAAACACAAATTATCAACATTAAAACTTGAGTTTCCCTCAACTCTAACAAAAGCATGATTTCCACTGTTTGAAGAGAAATCAATATGCTCATCATATGAACTTTCAGATGAAGCATATTCAGACTCATGACCAACCAAAACAGTATTACCTGGTACAAAGTCATCAGTGAGCTTTCCAGATGAAGATAGTTTCCTTTTCTGTTCTATCTCTCTCTCAAATGTTAAGAGTTTCCCATGAAGTTGGGTGAGAGATAGAGTATCCAGATTTGCACTGGAGCGTAGGACAATGGTGTAAGTGTCCCATCTCTCAGGCAGGGATTGAGGAATCTGTTATTCATCTAGCTGTTTGTGTATTCATGTTGAACCATTTTAAGCTCAGAAATTAAACATGAAAACCCGCTCAAACTGTTGAGTCAGTGTCTCACCCTTCCTAGGAGAGAATGTCTCATATTGCTGGGCAAGGATTTCTCTGTTGTTTGCTAAGACCTCATCAGTTCCTCCAAATTGTTCCTTTAGAGCAACCCAGAGATCATAAGCAGTTTCATGATGCATGAGCCCAGAATAGATTTCATTAGGCAGTGCCATGGCCAGAATTCCATGGGCTTTAGCATCAATCTCAAACAATTTTAAATCCTCATCAGAATATTGTTCTTTCTTTTTAGGAACCATCTCCTTGGTTTCAGGATTACTCACCATAGGCTTGTATGGTCCATGAACCACAGACTTCCAACAACCTGAACTGTTAACAGACTGGTGATGGAGCATTCGGCGTTGCCATATGTTTAATCACTCCTAACAAGCATAGGAGGCTTAGTTGAGGAGCCAGTATTGTGAGGATCATTCATTGAAGTAGTCATTTCACTAATTCAATTGAATCCAAGGATTAAAATCGGTTTAGCATGAAAACTAAAAACACACTTAGAAAACAAAATTAGAATCACAATTAATGAACCGAAGCACAGAAAATCAATCTCTATAATCAATTCTTGCAAAACTACTAATTCGATCAACCTTTGCTATCAAAAGAACAGTTTCAATGATCAATTTTAGATCGATCAATGATTAACCTGCTCTGATACCATTTGATAGGATCGGATCAATTAGGTTTGAATTCGAGCAAGAAAGGTAATGAATATGCAAGACAATCAATCACAATTATAGAGAGAATATTTCTGTTAAAGGAATGTTTTCATAAACGCGTAATGCTGCGGTTAAAATACAGCTAGGTCAACATCCCTTATATAGAGGAATGTGACGTCTGCTAATGTCACTTGACAGTGACATCTAACAGAATTAACAAAACAACTGAAATATGCAAACTACTGAGATGTTCTCAACAACTGATTACATCTCAGTGAAGCTAAGTACAATTACATGAAACTACTGACGACGAATAACTACTGAAAAATAAACTACTGAAATATAAAGTTACAAGTACAGAAAAGTAAAACCATCACAACTACTGAAGTTAACAACTTCAGCTGTTGTGACAACTGCTGATCACTCTGGTCTTCAGTCTTTGTCTTCAGCACTTCATCTTCAGACTTTGTCTTCAGTTCTTTGCTTTCAGACTTTGTCTTCAGTTCTTTGCTTTCAGACTTTATCTTCAGACCTTTGTAATCAGCTGATGTCTTCAGCTGTTGTAATCTTCTTCAGCAGTTGTAATGTCTGTGGGACTTAGAGGTTTTTCTGATCAGGCTCATTGGTTCTTTTCGTCCAACAGTATCAGAGCCAAAGTTTAAGTGAATTGGGTAAATATTTTCAAAAACCTAATCTTAAACTGAGAATGGGACGGAAAGGGGAATGGGATGCCAATCTGAGTAGCTGCGTGCCATCAGGTATTCTCATAACGTTAACCGGTATTATGTTCGCATGTTATACGGTTTATGTGTGGTGGTAGATTTAGATACTGATGTAGTCAGATAGGTAATGCTCGGAGTATGAAGAGTAAAGTAAGTGGCTAATCACAACTGGCCACACTGTCTGTAATTAGGGACTTACTATACTTGAACATAAAACTGAGCTGTTCCTTGAATGACCGTGTTGTGTTGTGTTGAATCTTCAGATGTGTTTAGAGAATGGCTGGTGGAAGAATCTTCGAAAGCTTCTCGTGGTGGAGGTGGTGGTGGACGTGGTGCTGAACACGAGTCACAAGAGAAGGTCAAGGGCCGAAAAGGGTAGTTCATGAAGAAACCTGTGACCCTCATCCTGAGGGCGGTGATGAGAATGATAATCAGAGGGCCTCGATGAGAAAGGTGGTCGTGGAGGAAGTGCATCAGGTCTTGCAGACGATCCTACCGTCTGTAGTGACCGAAGTGATAAGGACTGTTAGAGATGAGGAAAGGAAAGAAAGGGGAAGAACCTTCGGCGAAAGGAGACGACCAGAGACTGAAACGGTTCTCTCTGATGACGACGAAGAGGAAGAAAGAAGAGGAAGAGCCTGCGCCGGATTTGCATGAGTTGTTTGTAACTATGGGGAGTTTCAACGATATGCAAGCCCCCTACTTTGATGGATGAATGGCACTGCTGCTGATGTCACCAGTGGGGTGAGGGAGATGGAAGCTGTTCTAAATATCAGAGAGAGTGCCGAGAGGATCAGAATGTAAAGTTTGCTACCCGCTCTTTGTGGACTCAGCTTTGTGCTGGTGGGACAACATAGTCCAAGTTGAGGGAAGTCGGGCCATCGGGAGGATGAGATGGTCAGAATTGAAAAGGCTGGTGATTAAGGAACTTTGTCCTCACCGTGAGATGGATAAAGTTGAAAGAGAGTTCCTGCCAGCTGGAGGCGGTGGGAACAAATGACGCATCAGCAATACACCACCAAGTTCAACGAAATGGCACGACTGGTGCCGGATCAGGTGACACCCCTCTCACGAAAGATCAAGAGGTATATCCATGGCCTGCCAGCAGACATTCGTAGGCACATGATTGCCGCCCGACCAAGCACGTTTAGGTCGCGGTTGATTTAGCGGGAAGATTATACGATGAAAAATTTATGGTGGTGACAGAAGGTAGCAAGAAAGGAGATGGTGAACGGGATTGGAATGGGAAGCGATTGGGACACGGCGGAGCCGCTCCAAGTAACAAAGGCGCACGGGTGGATGGCCAGCGTGTGGTCATAAATGATGTGGGCTCGGAAAGGTGTGACAAGTGTGGACACAAGCACCCTGGGGAATGTAGATTGGGGACTAATGCCTGCTTTCGTTGTGGAAGGACCGGGCATGTAGCGAAGAATTGCGGTATGGGGAGGTGTTATTCTTGTGGTGAGGAAGGTCATAAGAGCAGGGACTGTAAGAAGCAAAGGGCTGAGGGTTCGGGAGTGAAGAAGATCGGAGGAAGCTAGGACGGACTTCGATGTTGTGTCAGGTATGTTCCTAGTAAATAGATCCTTAGCTTGTGTATTTAATGTTGCCGTTAGTAAAAGTTTTATTCCTGCTGCTTTCTGTGCTAAATTGCCTGTTAGTGGTAAGAATATAAATACGCCATTCGATATAGCCCTAAGAGTGGATTGTTTGGCGGACTACGCAGCGAACACTATGTGTTGCAAAAATGATACGGCTAACAGCGCCTGAGGAGATCACGGTGATGGCTTAGGGTGATTGAGTCACGACGATTCTGAAGGTGATTTCGATGGCAATGGCGGGAAGGTGCACGAAGCGTGACATGATGGAGTAAGTGAGTAGATGCCTTACTTGTCTACAAGTGAAGGCCGAGCACCAAACGACGTTTGGGAAATATTGAGGTGATTGAGGCAACGACTGAGAAACTCGGAAGGATCAAAGCCCTGGGGGAAGTAGTCAGAGATAAACCAGAAGTCGTATGTTGATAGACGACGTAGAGCGATTGAATGCTAGGTGAGAGACTGGAAAAGAGAGGAGATAGAATTGCCAGTAATGGTTCAAGGAACAACAGGATTCGGGGACGAAACCTATTTAAGGGGGGTGGACTTGTAACACCCGGAAATTTATATTGAAGCCGATGAAAGAAGAAAAAGAAATAAAGTCCGAAGTCGAGGGACCAAACCCGCCAACGAGAGAAACTTCGATGCACGGGAGTATAAAAGGGAGGAGACACTCCCATTCTCCCTATTTTTCAGCCAAGAGAGGAGAAGAGAAGAGAAGGAGAAAAGTTGGTTCGGGTGGAGCGAGTTAAATGGAAGCTCTACTTGACGGGATCGTTAAGGTGTGTTCTAGGACCCCTCTTTTACATGATTTCAACTAATTTTGGGGCTGGAACACGTCCAAAAACCTATTTTTGAGTTTTTGGGTGAAGACCCGTTTTGATGCATGTATGTATGTGTATGATGTGTTTGAGGCTTGATTTCTTGCTTGATTATGCTTGTATGAGGTCATGGTATGTTTCCCTAACCTTTAGAAGGGTTGATTTGAGCTTAAAAGAGGTTTGGAAGGGGTTGGAGGTCGAAACCCCGCGGCTGCAGTCGAGCAAACTGCATTCTGCACCAGCTAGGGCTAGGCGACCGACTGGAGGGCGACTGGAGGCCATTCGGCCGATTGGAGTGCGACAGAGGTCCATGCGCACGTTTGCCATGCGGCTGAGGTCCATACGCATGATGGTCATGCGACTGAAGTTCATGTGCTTGGGAGTCATGCGATTGAGAGGTTGTGCTACTGAGGTTCATTCGCACGAAGGTAATGCGACTGATGTCCATGCGCCTGGAGGCCATGCGACTGAGGTTCATTCGCATGAAGAGTATGCGACTGAAGCCCATACGCCTGAAGTCATGCGACTAAAGGCCATACGCATGAAAGTTGTGCGACTGAGAGTGCATACGCATGGATGTCCATTCGCCCATAGTCCATTCGCATAGGGTCCATTCGCATAAATGCCCTTCGCCTAAGTGTCTGGAGATGATAGCCGAGATGAAATTCTTCGACGATGTGAAGGGCATGGACGGTATAAGGTGACGCAGGATGATGAGATTATGATGATGATGTTGATGGAGATGATAATGATATGTATGATGTCACGTGTTATGTTAGGCATGGCGGTGCGTTTGTTGCATCGTAGGTATGATGTGTGTGATGTGATGTATGATCGACGCGTATGATGATGATGCTGTATGTTTATGTTTATGTTATGTTCCTTATTATGTATGATTATCTTTCTATGGCTTTGCGTTGAACGTTAATGAATGAAATGAAAGTATTATGTAACGTAAAGTGGAAGATAAAGAACAGAGGAACGTAATAAATGAATGCATGCATTAATGAATGAATGAAATCGTGTGAGGCTTGTAAGTGAAGCGTAGTGAAGTGCACGGCTCTAATGCCTTAGGCTCAACCGTGAGAGGTTCAGCTATCCTATAGTGTGCACGCAAGGGTTCCAGTCTCCGTGACTGACCATCGATGATGTACCCATTTCGATGGGGGTGATGTACCCATTTCGATGGGGGTGATGTACCCATGCTGATGGGGGTGATGTACCCATGTTGATGGGGGTGATGTACCCATGTTGATGGGGGTGATGTACCCACTTCCGTGGGGGTGTAGTGCCCATAATGTTGGGGGTGTAATGTATGATGGTTACCCAAGTTACGCATAACTTCGGGGGTGTAGCATAAAGCCATGCATATGTATGAGTTGAGCAACCCCGTCGTTGCAAAAGACTTGAGTACGTGCTATCATGATGTTGCCTTGGGGTGAGCAACCTTGTTGTTGCAAAAGACTCGGATAGCTCGCTATCATTAAGATAGTCAATGAGGTGAGCACCCTTGGGGTGCAAAAGACTCGGATAGCGTGAAATCATTGAGATTGCTATTGAGGTGAGCGACTTTGTGTTGCAACAGCTTCGGATGGAGTTCAATCCCCGCGATTGACTCATATGAGATCTTTGTCGCGTATCCCGGTGTTGTGTCAGTCTTCGGACGTGAGTCGGGGACTTGTGAGCAGGTCCCGGCATAACATCAGCTTTTGAGCATGAGTCGGGGATATTGCATAAGACAAGATTCGAGTAATGAAGGGTAACGAGCAAGAGATGAATGAAAGAATGAATGTATGAAATGAACGTTAATGAAATATCCTAATAATGTACGAAATGGGATCCTTGTCATTCGACCTCAGCAATCGTGGCTGTGTGCCATGAAGAGGGTAAAGCCTGACAGGATCTAGAAAGGAGTGAAAGATAATGATGTATGATAAAGGATGAATGTAACGAACGTAATGACGAAGATAATAATGATGTTATCTGTGTGTACGTATGATGTGTGAACGCATGTATGTAACGAATGCTTTTATAAAGGAAGTAAGGAACGGTTTTACGAAAGAAAAGTAAGTTTTATTATAAAACTAGAACTCACTCAGCAACTCTGACTTTGATGTGTTTCCAGTTGGCAGGTATGTTGCTAAGGATGGCACGGGGCGGCTACTCAGCGTATTTTGGACGGCATCTTTATGTTTAATGCTTTTGTAATAAATGTAACATGATATTGTTAAAGGAACGATTGTACTAATGTGCAAAAGTATTTTGATGGAATGAAATTATGTTTTTAATGTTTCCGCTGCAACTATTTATGAAAGCAAAAATGTGATTATATGTTTTGAGTGCGATGAATGACCAACTGTAGGCGTCCCGGGAACGGGGCCTTACATTCTTAGTCAATAATGATTGAGAACGTGTTCAAATTTAGTCGTATGAAGTCTTCATGCGAATGGACCATACGCATGAATACTTCATGCTAATGGACCAATCGCAAGACTGAACCAGGAGACTGGATCAGTCTCACGATTGAGACATAAGATTGACTCAGTCACATGTTTGAACCTTCAGTCGTGCATATGAATCAATTGCATGATTCAGTCGCACGACTGAACCATACTAATGGTTCGTACTAATGGTTCGGTCGTACGATTGAAAACCCTAACCTATAAATACCACTTAATTCGTGGAAAAACTGATCACTTCAAGAATTTCGACACACATTCGTACCCTAGCCGTCCAGAGACTCCAGAGAGCCTGTTCCAACTTCATAGTTCGCAGTTGATCTTGTTTCTGATCGTTCTTAACATTTCTTTAATCGTTAAATTGTTCTGAACTACGTTCTCACTGATTGGATCGCAATTAAATAGGATTCTGCACTATTTGATTACGTATATACGCATAATCAGTTAGTACTCTGTACGTACACGGTCCTAACAAGTGGTATCAGAGCTTTGGCTCTTGATTTTGCGTGTGATTCGATTGGTTTTGGTGTAAAAAATCACGTTTTTCATTCAAAAACATCATCTCTTTGAGTAAAACAGTGTTTTCGACGTCTCCAGGTCTCAAAGTTTTCATTTTTCGGCATACGGCAGATTAGGGTTCGTAAAAAATCGCGTTTTTGTGTCAAAGTGTCAAAAACCTTCGAATTTTCAAAAACAACAGCCTTCAGTCGCACGATTGATTCAATCGCACGATTGAATTCAATCGCACACCTATTCGCACGATTGAACTCAGTCGCTCATCCATTCGTACGACTGAACATCTCCATTCGCTTGTCTTCAATCGCTCACTCCATACGTACGACTGAATCCCAGTCGCAACCTTCATTCGCACGACTGAATCCAATCGCACGATTGAATCCAGTCGCACCCTTCGTTCGCACGAGTGACCCATACGCTTTGTCCAATCGCACGATTGGCTCATCCGCATCTGTCCATTCGTACGAGTGAATCAGAGTTGTTCTCAAAGTTCAAAGTTAATACAAATGGAAGATCAGTTTTCAGCATTTACTGCCGGGAAAGACTCACGCATCTAGAACCTTCTGCTTCTGGAGAATGAGGTTGGAAATCACAATAAACCGCCTAAGCTTATAACGTTGGATGACTATCCACAATGGAAACAGCGGTTCGAGATCTATCTTAATGGAGTTGATCCCAACCTTTGGGAATCTATTGAGACGGGTTATAGTATGCCGGTTGGTACTGATGGTGTTAAACTTACTTTGGGCGGCATGACAGATGGCCAGAAAGTGAAGTACAATGCTGAAAAGAAGGTGTATGCCATGTTGACTCAGTCGATACCAAAAGATATATTTCATCAGTTTTCTGAGAACAAACAGGCAAAGAAGTTATGGGAAGCGTTGGAGAAAAGGTATGATTGGAATGCATCATTGAAAGCTTTAAAGGCAAAGGCTCTGAAGAAGGAGTTTGACAACTTCTCTTCAATGGGAAAAGAAAGCTTGGATGATGTTATAAACAGGTTCTACCATCTGATGAGTGAACTGCACACTCATGGGGTTACAACGTCTATGGAAGATAAAGTGTCAAGTTTTGCAGATGGTTTGCTAGAGAAATGGGACTCGTTTGTGTCTAATTTGAGACAGAACAATATTCTGTCAAGGTTGGATATAAATGACTTCATATTGAAGTTGAGAGAGGAGGAACTTAGGATGAAATACAAGTCTTAGAAAGGATGCTACGACCAAAATCCTTCACTTTATAACTCAACTACCATTCCAACCCGTTCAGGAGCACCACCTCAAACTGCCTTTGTGTCTAGTTCAACAGCTCCTTCCCAATCCACTGCTTCAGGATTTGAATCGTCAGGGTCGTCTTGCACCCAATATATAGTGCCTGAAGCAAATGCTACTAAGTTGAAGACCAAGAATCTCGGTAATATTACTATGGAGGTTGCAAATGAGCACATGGACATGCTAGCAGCTGTTGTTCATTCTTATGATGGACTAATTGCTGGGAAAATTGGTAATTGCCATTTGGCTGATGAAGACTACGAGCAGCTATACGAGAATGAACTAGAAAGGATGGATATTATGTGGGCTCTTGCAAGTGCTATCCGAAGGGCTAAGAAGTTTGTGAAAAAGATAGGACAAAACTTGGTAGCCACAAAAGACACTACCTTTGGTTTCGACAAAACCAAAGTTACCTGTTTTGACTGTGGAGAAAAGGGGCATTTCAAACGTGAATGTGTGAAGCCCTAGAAAACAGGGAACGGGAATCCATTCTCGTCTTTCAACCGTCAAGACAAACCCACGAGTGTAGTTGCATCGTCAAGCAAAGATACAAAGGCCTTGACTGCTCAAGGTGACGAAGGACAAGATCGGACCTTCAAGTTTGTGTCTCCGGGTGAATCGAACATTGCGAATGTCGAGGGTTTGGATTATGACACTGCAAGTGAAGGTGACATTGCAGTGGAACAAGTGATGTCAGAAAATGAAGATACTGCAAATGTGGTCAATCACCTGATTGAAGAAGATCTTAGAACGCCAAGTTCAGACTCTCCAGCATCCGAGGAATCCAACTCTGCGCTAATGGCTGATTCAACCGAATCTTCACAGGTAAGTACCAAAGACCAACTTTTTGAAAGTCATGCTTGTAATGAATGTAATAAGTTTAGAGAAAGCATTGATCTTAAATTTGCTAGGTTATTAGATCACAATGATAGCTTAGTAATTGACTTACAACTGTGCACAAAAGCTAATCGGATTTTAAAACAAAACGAGTGCAGTTACAAAGAGAAAATAGAACTTTTAAATAAACAACTAAGGGAAACCGAGGTTGTTGCATTTAATCAAGCAAATGATATAAAGTTTTATTTAAACTCTTTGGAAGAAACAAAGAAACAAAGCAGTTTTAGAAGTCGAAGTCAACTCATTAAAACAAAAACTACACAGTTGGACCAGTTCCTCTCACATAGTTCAAAACTTAGTGAAAGAACGGAACAATAGGGAAGGGTTGGGTTACAAAGTAGTTCCACCACCACATGAGATCCTGTTAAATAGAAAATGTAGACCAGTAAATAACAACCCAATTAAGGATCATGTGGTGTCCACTCCTCTGGTTAGTGATCCGGATTCTACGGGTAAACCGGTGAATTCCGTCACTAAACAGAAGGAGGCTACTTTGAAATCTAAAGGCAAGATGCCTATTGTGAATTTGGAAGAAAAATTTGAAAAGGTTAATGTAAAGTCAGGTTCAAACATGTCTTCTTCAGAATCCAAACTGACCAAACCAGTTAACCAAACACGTGCATCACGTCAAAGTCCAAATAAACAAATGGCTAAGGATGTTAAAAGCGTTCAAACAATAAATTTTGTTAAAGAAGCAAAAACATCTAAACAAGAAGTGTCCAAACCCAACCAGACTAAAGTCACACCTGTTTCACACACTTCCCCACAGAGACAATTTTCCCAATATGTAGAAGGGAGATCATGTTACAATTATGGAAAGAGAGGACACATCGCTTCTAATTGTCCTCATTATCAGACACCAAGAAAGAAAATTTAACTTTATGATACTAAACCAATTTCTTCAAAAAGGAGTTCTATTACTCCACCATAAAGAAGTAATGATCCTAAAGTTCAAACCGTAAGCCAGTCGTCTGTTTATCACAGACAGACCTTACACAAAACTGGCTTATGGAAAGTAAAGTCAAGTTCAGTGTCTGATACTGAGAACACTAAGAAGCAGGACATGCCCTCACCCTCAAATGGACAGTAGGTTGAGTTTATAATGTGTGATTCCTCCGGGTCACCCAAGCCAGTTAAGGCTTGGGTCCCACACCTAAACTGATCATTTCCTTTTAATGTGCAGGGTGTCTGTTACAGTGCTATCACAAATACCTGGATTGTTGATAGTGCGGCGTCTAGGCACATGACCGGGAACTTGTCTCTCCTTTTCAATGTCAAACAAATTAAAGGGGGACATGTATCATTTGCTGGAAATAAAGGAGGATACATCACGGCCCAAGGCGAAGTGGGAAACCTGAAAGTCAAGTTTGACAAGGTCAACGACGTTCAACAATTACAAAATAACTTGCTTTCTGTATCCCAGATCTGTGACAAAGGATTCAAGGTTGTTTTTGACAACAAGAAGTGCTATGTTCTGCAAAAAGATTATGTAATCCTGGAGGACCAAGTCTTAATGTCAGCTTCAACATATAACGATTTATATATCTTGGACCTATCAAAGGCCTCCACAACCGACCATGATATGCAATGCTTCTTGTCAAAGGCAACAGAGAGAGATTCAATCTCCTGGCATAGGAGAATGGGACACATAAATCCACGGAAGATGAATCACTTGATTCAGAATGATCTAGTGCAAGGAGTAAATATTAAGAACTTCCAACTACCGGATTTCTGTGTCGCATGTAAGAAAGGGAAACAGACAAAGAAGTCTCACAAGGCAAAGAACGTTCATTCTATTGACCTGCCTCTTGAGTTTCTACACATGGATCTGTTTGGCCCAGTCAGTACAAAGAGCATTGCTGGCGATTTGTACTGCTATGTAGTTACAGATGATTACTCAAGATTTTCTTGGGTGATGTTTTTGAAATCCAAATCAAAGACATTTTAATCATTCAAAGAGCTGGTAACTACATTGGAGTCACTCTACAAGCTGAAGGTAAGGCAAATCCGTTCGTACAACGGTACCGAGTTCAAGAACTAGTGGATGGAAGCATTCTACAAAGAGAAAGGAATTGTACACCAGTACATATCTGCCTACACTCTTCAAATGAACGGAGTTGCTGAGAGAAAGAATCGCAGCTTGATAGAGATAGCACGTACGATTCTAGCTGACTTGAAACTGCCTATCCAATTTTGGAACGAGGCCGTAGCTAATGCATGTTACACCCTAAATCGAGTCCTGGTGGTCAAACGTCATGGTAAAACGTGTTACGAGTTGCTCCAACGACGTAAACCTAATCTAGAGTACCTCGAACCGTTTGGCGCACCATGTACGCTGCTGAAGAAAAATTAGTCAGGGTAGTTCAGTGAAAAGGCTGAAGAAGGATTTTTTCTAGGATACAACATACCGAATAAGAGAGTTTACAACAACTCAACGGGTCAAGTAGAAGTGTGGTGCAACGTCGACGTTCAGAGATACACCACCCCCCCTGCTGGAAAAGGACCCGCATTCTTCTTCGATTATGATGGATTCTTTAAGTCCTTCAACATCCTTCTCTCCCCTTCTGATGATGAGTTAGCGACCAGAATGATGTATGATGTCTTAAACAAACCGCCCCTAGACTCGACAACATCAGTTCCACATGGTGATTCTTCTAGTCCTTTAGGAGGAGCACTTGATGTAAGCGACTCCTCCTCTGATGATGAAGAAGTGGAGACTGAACAGGTAAACCAGGAGGAACAGGTTCCTACTACAGCAAGTACACAAGTATCAAACCCTGTTGCCTTTGACTCTTCGGAACCTCATACTCCAACAGCTTCAGATACTGAAGCTGTGGTTCACAATCTGGAAAATAAGGTAGCTGTTCCTACCACTCCTGGATCCTGGTTAAATGTTTATCATCCATTGGACAATGTCATCGGAGATGTTCGATTAGGAGTACACACCAGAAATCAGCTATACTCAGCTGATTATGCCTCAGTCATGGAAAAGGGATATCTTCACGACGGCGCATATCGATGTTTTGTGTCTCAATTTAAGCCGAAATATGTTAGTGAAGCATTAAACGATGAGGCATGGGTAAGTGCGATGCAAGAAGAACTCCTACAGTTCAAGAAACTAGGAGTATGGACCCTTATGGACAGACCAAAAGGTGCTAAGGTGATAGGCACAAAATGGGTCTTGAAATGCAAGAAAGATGACCAAGGGGTCATAATTAGAAACAAGGCTTGACTTAGTGGTTCAAGGTTTTAGACAAGTCGAAGGCATTGATTACAATGAGGTGTTTGCACATGTGTCTAAAATGGAAGCAATTCGTATCTTCCTAGCCTATGCATCTTACATGAAGATCAAAGTTTATCAACTAGATGTAAAGAGTGCGTTCCTTCATGGGGAAATTCGTGAGACAGTATACGTCAGTCAACCCGAAGGATTTGAGGATCCTTATCATCAGGACAGAGTTTACAAGCTGGACAAGGCTCTCTACGGGCTCCATCAAGCCCCGAGAGCATGGTATGAGAAACTCTCCACTCATCTGGTGAAACACGGCTTTCGCAGAGGAGTGATTGATTGTACACTGTTCATCAAAAAAAAAGGATGGTGAGTTACTACTGGTACAGATTTATGTTGATGACATAATCTTCGGTTCCAAAAACAAAGATCTATGTAAAGAATTTTAAGCAGTAATGAAAGCTGAATTTGAGATGAGTGCCATGGAAGAAATGAAGTTCTTTCTCGGGTTACAAGTGGATCAGACACCAAAGGGAATATTTCTATATCAGACCAAGTATGTAGGTGATATCCTAAGTTGGTTCGATATGGAGAATGCTTCGGCAGCTGGGACTCCACTAGCTACAAACCACGACGTGGCACCCGACGAAAATGTTGATCTGGTGGATGCCACCATGTACCGAGGAATGATTGGATCCCTCATCTACCTCACAGCCTCACGACCTGATATCATGTATGCGACGTGTCTTTGTTCCAGATATCAGGCGAAACCGAAAGTCAACCATCTCATAGGAGTTAAAAGGATATTTCGTTATCTGAAGGGTACTCCAACACTCGGGTTGTGGTATCCTCATGAGGATGACTTTGAGCTTACAGCGTATAGCGATTCGGATTACAGAGGCTGCAAAATGAATTACAAGTCAACATCAGCAGGATGTCAATTTTTTGGGAGAAGATTAGTCACCTGGCAATGTAAGAAGCAGACCTTTGTTGCTCTGTCAACATGTGAAGCTGAATACGTTGCTGCTGCAAGTTGTTGTTCACAAATCATCTGGATTCAACAGCAAATGCGCGACTACGGTTTGAAATTCTCTAACACTCCTATCTTTGTTGACAATTTTGCTGCTATAGCCGTAACTAAAAATCCTGTCCAACATCCTAAAACTAAGCACATCGGAATTAAATATTACTTTATACGTGATTGTTTTGAAAAGAATTTAATCGATGTGGTTAAAATTAATACGAATTTTCAACGCGCTGACCCCTACACAAAAGCCTTTGATAAACAGAGATTAATATCTGTTAGAGGTCACAAGGGATGAAAATGCTTAGTCCGACAATGTTTTGTTTTATTTTATTTTATTTTTCTTATTTAATTTCCTGTTTCTATAAAATCCAAAAAACTAAAAAATATTTTCCGGTTTTAGAATTTTGAGGGGGAGAATAGGTTAAAGTAGTATTAAATTAGTTGTTTTATTTAATTACTTAAAAAATTAGAAAAAGGGGGAGAAGGATAGCTTAGCTAAATGAATAGAAATCAAATCTGTGACACTGATTCAAAGTATTTGAAAAATGATAGTACACGGGGAACAGATTAGTTGGGACTTCAAAAAATTTAAATAATTAAGATGCAAAGTTCAAAGTATAAGTCTGAGAAGTATAAGCGAAATAAAAGGAAAAATGATAGTAAAACTAGTATGCTACTAAGGTAACATAGAGAAAGTAGACCTAGAGGTTGCAAGTTTATGATGTGTCGGTAGATTCAACACAATAGATGTGTAGACCTCATTGGTGACTTAAATTCAAACTAAATTGTTCAACTTGTTGTGGGTTCACATCTTATCCCTGGTTAACACAATCAACGTAGTTCCAATAAGGGGTGACAAGCAAATAAACGCCACAAATGTGTGCGGATGACCATAAAAAGAGCAAAGCACGAAAAAAAATGTGTAAGCGCTATCAAGCTGATAACAAATGTTGTTGGTGCGTTACGTGCAAAAAGAAAAAAAAATGCTCTCACAAGAAGATAGGTTGTGTGCCTCTCTAGTGTGCGATGGCACTGACCTAAGGATAAGCATAACCTAAATATTCTAGAATTCATTGTTGTTTGCGCCTCTCTGCTGTGCGATGGCACTGACTGAGGCTTGGCATCTCTTTGAAAGCTCTTAGAATAGTTTCTTCTTGTCAAAATACCCATAGACCGCTCACAAATCTCCTGAGGAACGTTGATTACCATATAAGCGTGGGATCCACAAATGCTTGTTGAAATAATTAAACCTTAATTCATCACCAATGTGTGTCAAAAATCAGTGTATGGATTTAAGAGGACACGTATACAGACAATTATCGTGGCTGCAATTCTTGAAAATCCAAATCAGCGTGTGCATCTTATAGCTCTAGTATGATTTCCTAAACTTGCTAATGACTCTCGATAAAAACAAGAATCTAGCATCAAAAGGTTTTGGTAACATGTCCCAAATGATTCTGGTATACCTGTATGATTCCATAATGAATCGTACTAGAAATGATAAAATAGAATTGAAGTTGTGTTGTCCAGGAAGTAAAATCGGTTAGAAGTACTCTAATAGGTTTAGATCCACCTCAAAATCAAAAATACAAAAATATGTCTTGTTCAGTTTTTTTTTCAAGTAGTGTTTCTCTATTTTTAGTCATTTGGTAGATAAAAGTCGGACTATACATTTGGATTCAACCTTTAAATCACACTAAAATGGGTCACGTCTGAGGTGACCAATCGGGTTTTAAATTTTGAAAGGATCACGTTTGAGGTGATCACATATGGTTTAAGTTAAAAGGATCACGTTTGAGGTGATCAAATAGTTTTTCAAATTAAAAAGGTCATGTCTGAGATGATCATCATTCATAAAGTTTTATCTATAGTTAAAAGGCTAAGTGTTTGAATATTCATAAGGTCAAACTCATAAGTATGAGCCATTCGCATGACTGGACCATAAGTATGGACCAGTTGCACGATTGGATCATATGTATGAGCCCAATCGCACGACTGAACCACACATATGGACCAGAAGTACGATTGGACCATAAGCATGGTCAATCCATGTCATTGGATCACCAGAATGAACCAATCGCACGAATGGAGGTGACCGAATGAGTCAGTCGCACGACAGAAACCTAGTCGCACGACTGAATGTGTCCGACTGAGCCAGTCGCACGACTGAGACCCAGTCGCACGAATGAAGCGTGCGAATAGGTCCAGTCGCCTGACTGAAGATAAAAACAGTATAAATAGGGCCAAAGTCGGTCGCATATCCACCTCACCCTTCAATCGTTTCCAAATCGCCCAAAAGCACATACACTCTGCCAAAATTTGATTGAGTCGATTTTTCACTACTATTGTGTTACTGACGTGTACTCTCATCATCTACAGGTAATCAGTGATTGAAATCGCACAAAATGCGTGGTGTATTCAAACCCTAACATAACCAATTGATTAAAAATTAAAAAACAAGTAACAACCATCAAATAGACCAACTAAATGTGCATAATGGTTAAAATAAAGGACATAAAGTGACATTTAGGGTTCCAGCGAGTCTAAAGAGTCTATACACAATGTTTAACATCAAGTTTTGCCCTAGATTCAATGTTAGAGTGTCGAACAGAGAGTTATCCGACTGGACACTCTGAATGAACTTCAATCGCACGATTGAACTGGGCGAATGGCCCAATCAGCCGAATGAACAAGGCATATGAGCACAATCATCCGATTGAACTCAGCCGCATGATCAATCGCCTGATTGAACTCAGCCGCATGCTCAGTCGCACGATTGAACTCAGCCGCATGCTCAGTCGCACGATTGAACTCAGCCACAAGCTTAGTCGCACGATTGAACTCAGCCGCATGCTCAGTCGCCCGATAGAACTCAGCCGCATGCTCAGTCGCACGATTGAACTCAGCTGCATGCTCAGTCGCACGATTGAACTCAGGTGCATGCTCAATCGCCCGACTGAACTCAGTCGTATAATTCAATCGCACGATTGAACCAGACTGATTTCAAAAGAGTTTAAGTGTCAACAGTTTCTGTTATGGACAATTCTAATGTTTATGTGTATTGTGTTACAGAAACATGGCAGAGAGGTGGACTATCAACACCAAGCACAACATCTGTGCTCACCTTGATCCTACATCCCGAAACGCTGCTGAGTTCTCAGGGATTATAGCCTTTCTGCGCAGATCACGGATCTACAAGGCTATCTCGACTCCATGCACACCTTACAGATCCATCCAGCAGCATTCTGAGAAGGTGCCAGGGTTGACAGATCTACGGAGCCGTACTGTATACGCAGCACCACTTGTGGGCAAGAGATAGAGGTGACAACAGCAGACATACGACGTGTTCTGGACCTGGGGGATGATGCTTCTCAACCAACCAGGTTACACCTCTTGACTGTTCGAGGATGTTTTCTCAGGATGAAGTACTTTGGGGACATCAACGCAGGGGTGCTGAACAAAAGCAACATGTGTCCCCAGTTTAAGTACTTAGCACATGTCATTCTCAAGTGCATTGCTTCAAGGAGGGGTGGATTCGATGATCTCACTGGCCAAATCTAGAATGCCTACGTGGCACTGGTGCTAAACCACCCCTTCAGCTTCTCCAACATGATATTCACGTACCTGATCGAGAACCTTGAGGCAAAGGGTAAAGAGAGCTTCTGCATGTATCCACGGTTCTTGCAGATGATCATTGATGAGAAGCTCCCTTTACTGCCCAAGGAGAAGGACGATGCGGTGAGTTTGGAGGTTATAGATGACACTACCCTAGAGCGGATGAAGGTATACAGGGGAAAGCAGGTGAAACCCCCTATGAGGAGGTTGTTTGGGCATCTGGGCTGGGAGGATTATGTGGCGCCAGCTAGGAGAAAGTGGCGCCATGACGATAGTGATTCAGATGTTGAGCCTATTGCTCTACCCTCCAATGATTCTAACGATGATGACCAAGGTGATGGTCCAGGAGGTGAGGGTCCGGGTGGACCCGAGCCGGCTCCAATCCACCCGATTTTCAGATGGATGAGGAGGAGGAGTCGGACGAGGAGCCTCTGGTGCGAACAGTGGGGAGCCGGGTCATAGCCACTGAGAAGGCTCAGGGCGGTGGGTGGACGCCAGGGTGAGTCTGGGATACTGTTACTACTGATGCTGATCCAACTTACACCCCGGACCAGCCCAGCAGCTAAGGGGGAGCCTCTGTTTCTAAGGGCTCTAGGAAGAAAAGGATGGCTCACCCTTATGTCAAAAAGGGTAAGAGGCCAAGATTTACATTGACCACATCCACCACTACTGCCACAGCCACCACTACTACTGCCACCACCACATCTCCCACATCCACCACAGCTACCACGACCACTACCACAACGCCAACTACTACTACCACACTCCCAACCACCACTACTACAGCCTACCCTTCACCATCCACTCCTATCCCACCACCTATATTCAACACATCCACCACTACCACCACCAGCCACCAAGCAGGTCCATCAACCCACACCACCTTCACCACAGGACCCACTCTACCCTCCATTGGGGTAGAGGAACAGCTGGCTACACTAAACCGCATGGTGCTGATGTTGTTAGCTGCTGATGAGGAAAGAGCTGCTCAGCTAAGTCAGCTTGTGGAGCTAAATGCTGCTCAAGCATAGCAGATTGCCCAGCAAGCACAACAGATCTCCCATCTTCAGGAGCGCAATGACCAATCAGTGAAGAGGATTGAGGAGTTGGAGGCCTCAAAAAAGACGATCATGCTCAAACTAAAGGGATCAATAGATGAGCCTCTGAAGATTAGAGAGGGTGATGGTGATGATGATGATGTTAAAGATGATGATGGTGATAATGATGAGACTGATGAAGAAGATGATAGTGAAGATGAAGGGACAAGGGGAAATAAAGATGATGATAATGATGAAAAAGGTGATGCAGATGCATTAGCCTATGCTCAAGGTCAAGAAAGGAGAACCAAGAGAACACAAAACCAAAGAGCATCATCATCTGCCCCTCCTAAAAGAAGACAAAAGAAAGAGAGTTGAAGAGGAAGAAGCAAAAGGGAAGAAAGAAAAGGAGATGATCACTTATAAGAGAAAGAAAAGTGCTGAACAGACTGAAGATGAGAAGAAGTTAGAAGAACTGATCAAAGAAGCTGATGAGCAACATAGCAGATCTCTGGATAAGATCATTGATCAACTCTTCAGACAAGGTTTTGACACAGCCAAACTTGACTCTGAGATCAGACGGCTAGAGATTCAAGAGATTGAGAATAGATGGGCCAGTTGCAATGAGAAAGAAAGGGAAAGGCTGGAAACTATAATAAGATTCTTGTCAAGACATTTGGGAAGACCAATCATTGAAGTGAAGTCATGGTCCAGAGACAGTATTTTGGAGATAACCACCAAAATCTGTTCTTCTGTAGCTTTCAACAAATGATAGATCATTGAAGCTCTTGATGAAGCTGGTGCTGGAAAAAGATCTGATATGGCAAAGCTATCCAAAGCCTCCCTCATAACCAAGATGATAGAGCAGCCTTTACAATCTCCCTCACCAAAACAACCAACCTCACAACCCTCAAAACCAACTCCTTTACCTAAGAAACCTACTCAATCAACCACCAATGATGCACCCAAGAGGAAGAGAAGGGTGTTGAGGATGGAAGAAGAAGAAGTAGATGATGAGGATGATAGTCTGCCAATCTCTGCTGTTATTAAAATGAAGATGCTTGAGCCTAGGAGTCAACCAACCACAATCACACCTGACATTCAAAGGCAAATGGTAAAAGTGAAAATTAAAGAAGAATAACAGCAAAAACAACATGATAAGCAGCTGTTAAGGATGGTTGATAAAGAATTTCCTAAGTCTTCATCCATACAAGCTATGAAGAAACATGCTCAAAGGTTGTATGCTCTCAGATTCACATTTCAATATCAGAAAGAGAGAGTGAGAATTTGGCCTGACCCCAGAGTTAGTGACATGTAACTCCAGAATGATCAAACTTGAATCAAATCATGAAGATTATAGATCAAATCATGATGAATACAATGAAACCCCTTTGATCTCTATTGATTGCTAATAATATTGTTTACAAGTAAAACCCTCAATCAATTGGTCATACAACCATCAACCTAATTCTAATTACAATTAGGCTATTTATAGTCTAGTTTAAGTTTCCATATATATACACATAACCCCCTAGACTATATACTTAGACTAAAACATGACTAAAAACAAGATAAAATATATTTTGTTCACACAAAATATATTTATTACAATAAAACTTCTAGTCATCTAAATGTTCAACGTCTCGACTCGGTTTCTCGTCTTGAACGTGTCGGGTTTGAATTTTGTTGACTTTGACCATGACGTTGACTTTTGTTGACTTTCATAGTGTTGATAATATAGACTATATTTTCCAGCTCCAACAATACTCCCCCTTAGTCTATCATTATCAATGTCTTCATACGAATTCAGCCCCGAGAAATCAACAGTAGAAAAAGCTTCAAATTAAAGCTTTTTGAATTGATAAGAAAAGTTATTTCATCTCATAAGCTCCCCCTATTTATATGCTCCCCCTTTTGAGTGCATCCTTTGTGAGGATATTGGAACAACTTTCCCAAATCTCTAATCTCGAGTGCTTCAGAAGATGTAGGAGGAGGATTCCTAGCTCGGTATCTTCTGCAAACTTGAGGAACAGGTTCTCTGATCAGGTACACTGCTCAACTGATGATCGGCCATCACTTACAGCAAAAATCTGAAACACATTCTCAAACACAATCTCGACATTTCTAATTAGATCATTTCATTTTAACAAAATAAACTCGTGTTTATTTGTGTGTTAAAAACAAGCGAACCCGTGTTCGTTTGGGCGCAAGTTCCGTGAAATGCATGAAAATGATTAAATTGTAACAGCACAAATATGGAAGACCTAAAAAAAATTTTATTATATTTTTCTATTTTTTTTATTATATACATGTATTATAACATATTTTATATCTATTATATATTTTTTTGTGTTTTTTATTAAACCGAGAACTGAATCGATCATGAGATCATATCCTCAAGATATACTTTAGCACAAAGATGAATTTAATCATCGACAAGCAATGAGATCACACTGATAACTAAATCTAATCACAGTCTTTAAATGATTTTGAAATTCTCAAACAGATCAATAACGATTGCTGATATGTTTGTCCACTTAAACTCATGCCCTATCTTTTTCAACAAGCAGTAGATGATTCGTTAAGGTTCGATTAAATACTTTTGAATGCTAGGACCCCACAATCATTTGGCAAAAACCCTCACCCAACCTCAGGATTTCTTGAATTTTGTAACGATCTTTACAGAGCAAGGCTTGTGCATTAGTGTGCAAGTGATTATTGACAGAATATTACATTATGTGATGAATTTATCGTTTAGATGATATGACACTACTTAGACCAAAATGGTGAGAGCTCCAGGTCTATACTCACGTATAACAAAGGAGATGACCATTTAATCATGTGCCGATGAGAGCTCCAGGTCAGTACTATCGTACAACAGAGGAGATCATCACTCCAGGTCAGTACTTCCGTACAGCAGAGGAGATTAGCACAAACACAAGACACATAAATACACCAGACATGGCTCAAAGATATGACATATATGATTTGTATCATGGTGGAAAGATCAATTCTCAATCCATTTTTGTCGGGACTCAGTTTTTTGTGCAGGCCAAAATGATTGCGTAAATCCAGACATCCTTAAGCATGATGTTTTAATTTAAATCATTATACTGCTGTCTACTTTATTTTTCAGGCTGAGTCTACCAAGCATATCATTAAAGAATCTGATTGTTTTTCTTTTACTTACAATTAGAAATAAGATGTCAATCAGATAACAGCATCAGTTACTATCATTTCTCATTTTAAAAACGCAAGTCATGCAAAAATAAGCATTGCAAGAAGATATACAATCATTTCTCAGTCATCTCGAATCAAGTTCTCAGTACACTTTTCATTTTTATTTACTTATACTCTCCCCCTAAATTTTATTTTGCAATCTTTTCTTTTTTTTTATTTTTATTTATTATTTTTTTATTTTTTTATATATTTTTTTTATTTTTTTATTATTTTTTTAATTTTTTATAAAACTATACAAAAATAAAAATTTATCAAAGAAGGTCTTCCAAACTACACTGATATGATGATAAAAAATGAATGCTCAAGAAATATGCAGTGATTGTGAAGTGAGAACTGTGATTGTGTGTAGATAATAATCCAGATTGTGGATAAAATACCATGACCTTAACCTGTTTGTTCCGCCTCAAATTTGAATTAGGAACAATCTCTGTCAGTAAACCGGATTACTAACAGTCCTCCTGAATTGTTCCTGCACTCATTAACAAATTAGTTAGAAAGGGGAACCCAGGCCATTGTAGTCCTGGAAGTTCCTTTTTATCAAGATAAGTAACAAGCTTCTGCACAAAACCGTTTAAACAATCGGGGATTGTTGTATCCTTCTATTTAATTTTCCAAATTTGTTTCGGTTCAATTAACTTGGATTTGAATGAATTAAATTTGGAAATCATTTTCTGTTTAAGATCGGAAGGAAAAGAATTTGATTTTGAACCTTTGGTCATTTTCATCTTTGTATCATGTGAAAACGGCATCACATGAAAAGGTTTGGATGGAGGGTTTTTCATCCAACCATTCAAAGATGTTTGCTTTTTACCTTTTGAACCAGAGAAGCAACCCGTGTTGCCTTTACCAACTGGTACGTTCTTTGTTGACTCTGATCCGGAGAAGCAATTCAGTTTGCCTTTACCATCAGAAACAAGTCTTTGAGGACATTTCTTTACCACATGACCTTCTTTTCCACACTCAAAACAAGCCTTGAAAGGCTTTTGATTCTTTGTAGTCCCGTGTTGTGTAGGTGCTGGGAAGGATTGCTTTGAGCTTGTAGCAGATTCTTGCTTGTTTTGGCATTTCCTATGCTGAACAGGGAATGAGATCTTCACTGATTGAGTGGGATGCTTTGCAATTGGAGAAGAGATCCGTATTGGTCTTAATTCAGCTTTTGGAAGCTTTTGAGACTTGACAATATCAAGAGATATATTGATCTGTGAGGAACCAACACGCTCCTCTGTGTTTGATTCATCATCTGAGCTTATCCAATCTCGTATACACAAATCTGCTTCCAAAGGGTCTTGATTGACACATCCTATTGTGTTGGCTTCGGTTATAGGATTTTGATTGCCTGACGATTCAACAACTGTTCCTTCTTTGACAAACCTGACAGGAACAAATGAAGGAATGTTACCTGTTTTGAATATGTTGAAGAAAGTTGGAGAAGCAACTGATATTGATTTTGGAGCATCAGAGGTAGAATCGTCATTAATCTTCTTATCAGACCCCTGCCTGAGAAATCCCAAACCTACAGGAGAATCCTGCACATCTCTAACCTCATTACGATTAACGTTGCTTAAACCTGCATTTAAACTATTAGTTTCTGCAGCTTCAATCAAATCATTAGATGGATGAGGTTGAGGCATAGGAGAGTAACAATGGCTGCTAGGAGGAGGACAGACGTATGGATTTTCACCACAACCCACTCCCGTTTTAATCCTAGCTCCCCTCTGTTTACACAGTAGCTCTTCCTGTTTCATTCCGGATATGGTCCATCTATCAAGCTTTGTTTTAAGCTTGCTTTTTCAAATTCAGCCAAAGTAACTCTTTCATTTAAAAGATTAATTTCAACATTTCTTTCAAGAAGAGTTCTTTTTTATTGATCATTTTCTTTTAAAGCTTCATTTAATTTTATGAAATATTTGGCTTCATTCTTTTTAAGTTCTGCGTTTATGGTGGTTAACTCCTTTTGGTTATCTAAAAGTAACCTATTAGCTTTATACACACCAAATAAACGAATTTTACAAGCAGAAGAACACATATCTTGAACTGTCTCGTATGGAAGATCCAAGATGACTCTTTCAGTAGTAAGAGCCTTCTCACAGTTGCAGACTCTGGTATTTCGCTTCCATTCCTCTTCCTTCTCAGCATCACAAACTTTAGCATTCAACTCAGCTCCACCTTTACCCATTGATGTCTGCTTAAGCTCCTCTTCTACCACTTCAGTTCCCGGTTTCGGTAAACCGTCGGAATTGGTGCCAAAATCTGATCTCTTTTCTGGTTTCTCTTTGGAGTTTGAAGCGATCTTTGGAGTTAGATATGTTGCTTCATAGTACTCACGACGTTTGATATCTAACTCCATTTCTTTCAGTTTGTTGATCACCTCCATTAGTTTGTAATCCCGAAAACCTCTATCTCTTTTAATCGACTTGCCGTGTGAGCTCCATTCTGATGGGAGGGAATCAAGCAATCTTAGAACTTGTTCATGATTTCCCAATTGGGCATCAAACTTCTTCAGATTACTTGCCACCAACAGAAAACGATCAACAAAATCAGACATCGTTTCATTCTTTAAAGCTGCAAAATTATCAAACCGACATTGTGCAATTGTGAGATCATCTGATTCGAAAGATTTAATCAATTTTGCAAAAGCCATTTTTATTTTTATTTTGTTTAAACAATTAAACACCCCAAAAATATTTTTCCCAAAAAATTTAGATTAATTCTCCCCCGGGAAAAATATATTCTTTTTAAATGTCACGCTAGACAATTTTTCCCAAAAATATTTTTTTTTTATAAATCTTGCAAAATCGATGAAAATTTCTTTATCGGGATGAACTCAATTAATCCCAACTAAAGGGAAAAAGTCATCTTTAACATTCTACTTTCGCTGAAACAAAATGATAATTTCGCCAAAATTGTAGTTTCGCAGAGCTAGTTTCGCAGAAATATCTAGTTTCGCTGAGCCGACAGTAGTTTCGCTGGAAATTCCGGCAGCAGTTTCGCTAGCCAAATGCTTTAGACTGCTTTGTTTCGCCGACATTTCGCACAAAACAAGCTTGAACTTTCGTTCAATGATAATTTCGGCGGCAATTTCGCTTGTAAATCAACAAAAATCACTGTTGAACTTTCGTTCAATGAAACTAGTTTCGCAGGACAGCAGAAAACAACTTTAATGAGGATAACCGATGTAGTTTCGCTGGAAAAACTCGTAGTTTCGCTGGAAGAACTCGTAGTTTCGCTGGATGAACTTGTAATTTCGCTGAACGAAGCTGAAAAACTTTTTCAACACGAAATCAATCTGAAAACGCCCAAATCTCAATGGATTTGATACCTGATGATTAACAGAGCTTTCCCAACCAATAACAAGCAAACTTCAATCAATTTCCATACCAATAACACTCAAATTTTATCCGAAATTGATGAAAACATGATATTGAACAAAAACTACCAAAACCTCAACTTCTCTCTCAAAAAATCTTCAAATCTTCAGTGAATTTGATCCAAAATGGCTCTGATACCAAATTGTAACTCCAGAATGATCAAACTTGAATCAAATCATGAAGATTATAGATCAAATCATGATGAATACAATGAAACCCCTTTGATCTCTATTGATTGCTAATAATATTGTTTACAAGTAAAACCCTCAATCAATTGGTCATACAACCATCAACCTAATTCTAATTACAATTAGGCTATTTATAGTCTAGTTTAAGTTTCCATATTTACACATAACCCCCTAAACTATATATTTAGACTAAAACATGACTAAAAACAAGAAAATAATATATTTTGTTCACACAAAATTTATTTATTACAATAAAACTCCTAGTCATCTAAATGTTCAACGTCTCGACTCGGTTCTTCGTCTTGAACGTGTCGGGTTTGAATTTTGTTGACTTTGACCATGACGTTGACTTTTGTTGACTTTCATAGTGTTGATAATATAGACTATATTTTCCAGCTCCAACATGACAGAACTCATAGAAAGAATGTTCCAAGTCGATACAATGGCCAAGTAAAGAAGACTGTAGATGCTGTGATAATGCTGGCCATTGTAGTGTCACCCTGGGAAATCCTTGATGACTTCAAGAGAGCTTACAAGACAAAGATGACTCCACAAACTTTACTCGAAAACAAAATGGTGAAGAAGGGGTTAATTTACAAGAAGCTTGAAGAAATAAGAAGAAATGAGCTCCTGTTGTTACTTGAAGGTACTCATCCTGATGAGTTTGCATACAGAGAAATAACTACTGTGGAGCTAAAGAATGGAAAGAATGTCAGATACTTATCAGAATACTATGGGCCTGAGTTCTTCTTTGAAAGTGAAGCTGAAGAACTCACAATGGAAGAAAAGGTTGTTCTACTTGAGGCCTATGTTAGAGAGTCTTACAGACTCATCATTGGGAAGTAGGTTTCATGATTGGGGTAACAGCTCTGTGTCCAATTCCCCAATACAGAGTTCCCATTCATCATTTGCCAATCAAATTTTTGAAACCTCTTCTTTGGCCTGAGCTTATTTTGGTATTTCTGAGCTGATCCAGAAAATATTTCTGCCAATAAGTGGGACTTCAATAATCTTAAAGGTTTTGGCTGCATTGGTTCATGAGGAGTTTGTTGGACCAAAAGAACCAATGAGCCAGATCAGAAAAACCTTTAAGTCCCACAGACATCATAACAACTGAAGTGATCTACATCTGCTGAAGACAAAGTGTGACAACCGACCTCCAGGTTGTTACCCTAACCCTAGATTACTTGCATCATTATCCATGCTATGAGTACTAATAATTGAAACTATACAACCCTACTATGAAATTGGAATCAATTCTTGCTATTTGATGTGAATTATGATTTCATGTGATTTTTATTTTTGATTTTTTTTAACCAATTTAGGTTTCTACCATTTTAAAAATTAGTGTTCCGGGAATGTCAACTAGTCACCCTTACAAAATTAAACTCAAGAGAAGACAATTAAAATGTGAGCATACACACTCACACTTGCATAAATTCGGCCATGCATGCATGGGTATGCATTAGATACCTCAAATCACCTTTCCACTAAATAATACATAATATACACTACACAATATTAATTTACAATTAAAATTAAATTAAAACCTCCCCACTACACTCCAAGATCGGCCGCCCCTCCCTCACCACTCTCCTCTCCTCTTCACACCACCCCTCTCACCCACTAGCCTTTCATGCATTTCTCTCCATCTCTCTCCCTCTCTCTCCCTTTAAACGATCCACCAGCTGATTCCACACACACACATCTCTCAACACTCTCAAAACTATTCTCTCTAAGCTTTGTGCAAGAAAAATTCGAAGACCACACCCAAAAATCAATTCGGCCAAGACCGAAACCGCAAAGGAGCAGCCTTGTTGCAAGATTTGGTCACACAACCGTGTTTGTTCCACCTTTCCAGCCTTAGTTCGAGTTTCTCCATTCAAGTCCAAGGAGTTTCAAGCCATTCACGGCCATCAACACCCTCCAAACCGTGAGTTATTTCGAGTGTAAGCTCAAGATGTCGGTTTTGTGACATTTCTCTTGTTTTCTTCATTTGACATCTAAGAACCGTGTATTCTTTGTTGTAGCAGAAACATCTCACCATCATCTCATTCTTAAGGAGTTACCAACGTTCTTGAAGGTAAACTTCATGTTTTGTTAGCCATTCTTGAGGTGGAAACCGATTTCCACCATGAAAACCCTCATTTTGAGTGTTTTGACATCATCTAACTTGTGAAAGCTTAAACTCTTGTAAACCAAACTTGTAACCTGCATTTTTATGACTTAATGGACTCCAAAGAACCTGTTTTTAAACGTTCCAAGTGGCTACATACTCAAACCCACGGTTGATGCATGGATTTCACTTTGAAACCCCCTTTCTACATGTAACAACACCCTCTTGAGCATTGTTTGAAAAATCCTTTTAAACAAGACCCGTAACCTACTCATGAATGACTTAATGACACCTTAATAATCTGCTTATGAAGTTAAATGAAGTGTTGGTAACATTTAAACTCAAGTTATGATGGTTTACACTAGTGTAATTGTCGGTTATGACATTTCTACATATTTGAAGCATATGGATGTATAGATCAACTAGGAAACATGTTGGGACTGAAATTTCAGTAGGTTTTAGTGAATATTTGAAGTGTTAGCAATGTTTAATCTCTGGAATAAAGGACATGATGTGATTTACCCTCTTTTAGTCACTTTCGGGACCCGAAAACATGGTAAAATGACTTAAAAATAGTAAGATTTTAATTTAACATTCTTAAAAAGTATTCCAGGCTCAAAAATTATAAATAAAGTATTCTGGAGTCAATGGATAAGTTAAGTGGTCAAAGACTCAAATAAATGGCATTTTAACTAAAAAAGGGTACAAACCGAGCATAGTTTATGAGGAAAAATCTATAAAAATAGAGTTCAAAACTAAGATGTATGAAAATCATGTGATTTCAGTAAGATAAGTGATAAAGGACTTAAAGGATTTAAAAATTCGGTCAAACAAGCTTTAAATTGTCAAACCCGGTCAAAACCGCGTATTAACGGGTCAAACGTAAAAACAAGATTTTTAACTATAAAAGGCCAATTTACACAATTTAAGGACTTGGAATTTATAAAGAAGTCTCATAGAAAATACCTACTGGTCCAAAATTAATATTTGAAAACTCCAATTTACTATTAAAATTATCCAGCTTTTACCGCAACCGGGAGCGTTAAACGCGCAGTTTTCAAAATCGAACCCGTAGACCAAAGTTTTGAACCACTTACTCCATAATAATCATAATATGACTCAAACAATCTGATTTTGGACATAAATGACATAAAAGGGCAAGAAACTAAACTTAAGGGTAAAAACTGTCAATTTTGAAACTGAGGGACTAAACTGTAAAATTTTTCCAAACCTTATAACCGACTTCCAGGAAGCTAATAAACACTTGAACAATAAAATCTCTTAATATACCTAATCAAATGAAGTGAAAATCCCTAATTTTCTTGAAGACGCCTTGACTTGCCATAAAAGGAAACTTTTTATACAAACCTTCACTAAACCAAAGCCATACCCTATAGCTAAACTCTTGACACCATTGTTGCACTTGATATGAGTTTAGTTTAGGGCAGTAGCTTATTGCTTAATATGTACTTGTTAGGGTGCTAGACTTGTGACACTTCCCGGCACATCAGGAAACTTTGATTTGGAAACCTAAGGTGAGTTCTAGTGATCCCCTTTTTACTACTGTTTTGGGATGGAACATGCTCTACTTTTATGAACTATGATTGTGCTTTATTTGATGATACTATGTGGGATTGTGGTTACCTGCTAATTTTTATATCTTGATCATTAATTCTTTCGTGAACCGCTTGGTTTATATGGATAGATCTATTTGGGGAATCCCCCACACACAGTGGCTTCCGTTCCAGGAAGGTTACCCCACTGAGATCCTGAGGGATCGTTGTGGCATGTAACAAGTTTTGTTAAGATTCTATGGTGAACCATCCGGGCAGGTAGGGTTCACTGGTATGGGGCTCAGTTTCTTCCTTCGGGAATATCCGGTAAAACACAACTTTAGAAGAGGCTAACTGGGGACTGAGTGCAGGGTTGATTATGATTTTATTTCTCCCACGATGATAAACAAGATTATTTTTCTTTTAATCAAAGAAGGATTTATTAAGTCCTTTTGTTTTTGAACTTTAAGCACTTGAATTCACCAACTTTATAGTTGACACAATTTTCTTTTGAGCATGTTTCAGGTAATGTTTGAAGAGATCCTAGCTGTTTGAAGACCTAGACTTACCCCCATGACATGGCATTGGCTTATTTCCTTAATGAAACATTTGAACATTTATATTTTGTGTTAAGCAAGTACAATTTTATTTTTATGGTTGATTGTGTAAAACTTAATTGGGGTCTTGATGTGTATCTAGCCCCGTTACTCTTTAAACTTTAATGCCATGTGATATTCTCTCTTTGAGCTCTTTATAATGGTTTGTTTCCGCTGCCATATGTTGTTGCTAGTCTGTGACGTCCCACCCTATCTGGGCCCGGGGTGTGACACAAAGTCTGAAGACAAAGTCTGAAGACAATAGCTGAAGACAATAGCTGAAGATAAAGTCTGTAGACATCTGCTGAAGACAAAGTCTGAAGACAAAGTTCTCAGAAGTTGTCACAACAGCTGAAGTAGTTCTTTTCAGTAGTTGTGATGGTTACTTTTCAGTAGTTTGTTTTCAGTAGTTTTATTATTGTAAAACATCTGAAGTTCTTACACTTTAGATGTTATAACTTCAGTAGTTGTATTTGTGGTTTATACTTAGCTTTTTGTGAAGGTTTCCTCAGCTGTTGTGGACATCTTCAGTAGATTAGTTTACTTTCAGTAGTTTGTATAAATCAGTTAGATGTCACTATCAAGTGACATCAGCTGACGTCACATTCCTTTATAAAAGGAATGTTGACCTAATTGTTTTGGAACCCGAAGCTTTTTGCGTGAATGAAAACCTTCCATTTGCAGAAAATCCTCTCTCTATAATCGTCATTGTGTGATTGAATATTCATACTATTCTTGCTTAAATTTGGTCTAATTCGTGTTATATTCCGCTGCAAATTCTAATCTAATTGATCACTAGTTCCGATCCTATCAAATGGTATCAGAGCTGGTTAATCATTGATCGATTTAACAATTGATCATTGAAACTGCTCTTTTGATATCTAAGTTTGATCGAATTAGCAAATTTGCAAGAATTGGTTATAGAATTTGATTTTCTGTTGCTTCCGGTAAATTAATTTGAGATTCGTCTTGTTTTAAACTGTGTTGTTGAGTTTTTGGCTAGACTTATTAAAATTTCATTGAACCTATTTGAATTGGTGAAAATGACTACATCAATCAATGATCCTCATAATACTGGCTATCTGGCTCCTCACAAAGCCTCCGATGCTTGTTAGGAGTGAGTATAACATATGGCAACGCCGAATGCTCCATCACCTGTCTGTTAACAGTTCAGGTTGTTGGAAGTCTGTGGTTCATGGACCATATAAGCCTATGGTGAGTAATCCGGAAACCAATAAGATGGTTCCGAAGAAGAAGGAGCAATATTCAGATGAAGATCTGAAACTGTTTGAAATTGATGCTAAAGCCCATGGAATTCTGGCCATGGCACTGCCTAATGAAATCTATTCTGGACTTATGCATCATGAAACTGCTCATGATCTCTGGGTTGCTCTGAAAGAACAATTTGGAGGAACTGATGAGGTCTTAGCAAACAATAGAGAGATCCTTGCCCAGCAATATGAGACATTCTCTCATAGAAAGGGTGAGTCACTGACTCAACAGTTTGAGCGATTTTCTTGTTTGATATCTGAGCTAAAAATGGTTCAACATGAATATACAATTAGTCAGATGAACAACAGATTCCTCAGATCCCTGCCTGAGAGATGGGACACATATACTATTGTCCTACGCTATAGTGCAAATCTAGACACTCTATCTCTTACCCAACTTCATTGGAAACTATTAACATTTGAAAGAGAGATAGAACAGAAAAGGAAACTGGCTTCATCTGGGAAGCTCACTGATGACTTTGTAGGAGAACTATTTGTACCAGGAAATACGCTCTGGTTGGTCATGAGTCAGAATATGCTGCATCAGAAGGTTCTTATGATGAGCATATAGATTTCTCTTCAAACAGTGGAGATCATGCTTTTGTTGGTGTTGATGGTAATTCAGGGTGTAGTGTTGATAATTTGTGCTTTTTGATGGATGATTTGAAAGGAATTGCTGATGATGATCTGGAAGAGATGGATATTTTGAGCCAAATGTCATTAATCAATATCAGATCTCAAAAGTTTTACAAAAGGACAGGTAGAAAATTCCCTGGTCTCTCTGGAAAAACCAAAGTTGGTTTTGATAAGAGTAAGTTGAGGTGTCACAAATGCCATAGACTTGGACATTTTGCAAGAGAGTGTAGATGTAACACCCCGAAAAGTCGAAACGAGTCATTAAGGATAATGGGCTAACTATTGGGTATTTTAATAAGGTAAAGAAATGGTCATGGGCTAAAATTAGGCTTATTGGGTAGTGGCCTATGGGATTAAAGGCCCATAATGAGCCCTTAAGCACCCAAAACCAGCTTCATCTTCCTCATTACAACCCTAGCCACCAAAATCGTAGAGAGAGAAAGTAGAGAGAGAAAGTGGAGAAAACTCAAGATTTAAAGATTCTAAGGTGAAGAGATTGAAGATCTGGGTGTTGGAGCATCAAGATCTAAGAAAGAAGCAAGAAATCCAGGTAAGAATCGACCTCTAAACCCTTCTGTAGATCAAACCCGGATTCTAGGGTTTTGGGTTTTGAAAAGTTGCAAAGAATCGCATAAAGGTCACATTTTTACGTATGAAAACATGTATAAAGCTTAGATTTAGCCTCATGGATGATAAACTAAGAGATTGGACGTAAAAAGTTATGATTTTGGGTTAAAAACGGTCTGGTCCGTAATTTTTATGCGATCTGCGAAACTGCGTAGTCATCCAGCGAATTTGCATATTCAATCAGCGAAACTGTGGATCTTCTTGCGAAACTATAGTTTCGCAGGTAGTTTCGCAGACATGTTTTTCCAACGAAAGGGCGAAACTGGCAGCAAAGCTGGCAGCGAAGATGCCAGCGAAGGTGCTAGCGAAACTAGCAGCGAAACTGCTGGTGAAACTAGCAGCGAAACTGTTGGCGAACCTAGCTGCGAAATTGCTAATCTTGCAGCGAAATTAGCAGCGAATTTAGGCAGAAATTAACCCCTTTAAGTGTTAGCTATTCTGTAGGCTGTGTAGAGTGATCCTAGCCTTGTAAGCTTAGCTTAGAAGTTATTCGTGGTATCCAGGTGAGTTCTAGATCCCCTATTTATAAGTTTTCCATGTTTTGGGGCTATTATGCATACTAAATTTACGTTTTTAAATGACCAAGATTTTAAGGGGTTTTAACAGGAAGAACGAATTTTCAGCCCGACCCCAGCCAGGGGCGTTGCCCCTTGGACCCCACTAGGGGCTGCTGCCCCTAGGACCCCACTAGACAAGATTGAAAAGGAGTTCTTGTATTTGAAGGCTGGGAACATGACTTATCAAGAGTATACCTCCAAGTTCAATGAACTTGCAAGACTTGTGCTAGATATGGTGACACCTGCGTCCAGGAAGATCAAAAGATACATACAAGGTTTGCCTGTGGACATAAGGAGGCACATGATTGCAGCCAGACCGGGTACGTTTAGGTCTGTGGTGGATTAGCTGGGAGGTTGTACGATGAGAGAGACCCATTGCCTGTACAGAAGAAGGTGGAGAAATGGAATGGGAACAGAATGGGAATGGGAAGAGGTTCGGAGGTGATAACTTCCGGAGTGGAGAAAAGAGGATGAGAGTCGAGGATCAGTCTGGGAGACAGGGAAATACTGGTGAAAGGGGTGCTTGTAGAAACTGTGGGAAAGGTCATTCAGGGGAGTGCAGAATTGGGACGGGAAAATGTTTCAAATGTGGAGGCGAGGGCCACTATGCTATGGATTGCAAGGTGGGGAAGTGTTTCCTGTGTGGCGAGATGGGTCATGCGGGAAGAGACTGTAAGAAAGGAAAACCAGAAGGATCAGGAACGGTTAAAGCTGGAGATAAGGGAAGGGGTGACGGTTCAAAGGCGAAGGCGAGGGCATTCAACATTACTCGCGAGGAGGCCAGGGCAGACCCAGAAGTAGTTTCAGGTATGTTTCTGGTAGACCATGAATATGCTTCTGTGCTCTTTGATTCTGGTGCTAGTAGGAGTTTTGTGTCTGCTGCCTTTTGTCGTTTGTTGCATGATAAGAGTAGAAAGTTAGATGAGCCTTTCTATGTAGAAACAGCCATTGGTAAGTCCACTAAGGTAACTGAGGTGGTGGTTGAGGATTGCCTGATTGAGTTAGAAGATTGTAAGTTCCCTGCTAGGTTGCATGTTATGGCCTTAGGAGGTTTCGATGTGGTGTTAGGCATGGATTGGTTAGCTACCTATGAAGCCAATATAGTATGTAGTAAGAAGATAATTCGTCTAACATCGCCCGACGGTAGTTCTGTTACGGTTCACGGAGATAAGGTATGTTGTGTACCGAAGGTAGTGTCGATGATTACAGCTGAAAAGTACTTGAGACGTGGGTGCAGCGCTTACTTGGCCTACGTAAAAGATGTGGATGCACCAGAGCCACAATTATCAGGCGGCGGTGTGCGGTGTGCGCGAGTTTCCTGAAATCTTTCCTGAAGACCTGACCGGTGTGCCGCCTGACCGCGAGATCGAATTCCAGATTGATTTGCTACCAGGAGCACAACCTGTCGCTAAAGCACCATATCGATTAGCTCCTTCAGAGATGGTAGAACTGAGGGACCAGTTGCAAGATTTATTGGATAAAGGCTTCATCCGACCGAGTATCTCTCCATGGGCTGCTCCGGTTTTATTCGTGAAAAAGAAAGATGGTAGCATGCGGATGTGCATTGACTATCGTGAGATCAATAAGCTGACAGTAAAGAATCGGTATCCGCTACCAAGGATCGACGACCTGTTCGATCAACTTCAGGGTGCCAGCTGGTTTTCAAGGATAGACCTGCGGTCTGGTTACCACCAACTGAAGGTGAAAGAACACGACATTCCTAAGACAGCGTTCCGTACGTGTTATGGACATTACGAATTCCTCGTCATGTCCTTTGGTTTAACCAACGCGCCAGCTGCTTTCATGGACCTCATGAATAGGGTATGTCGACCAATGTTCGATAAATCGGTGATAGTATTCATCGACGACATTTTGATTTATTCAAAAAGTGAAGAGGAACATGCCGATCATATTCGAGAAGTATTGGAGACGCTTAGAAATGAGAAGTTATATGCTAAGTTCTCTAAATGCGGATTTTGGCTACGAGAAGTTCAATTTCTGGGTCATGTGGTTAATCCTGAGGGGATCAGGGTGGACCCTGCGAAGGTTGAAGCGGTAATGCAATGGGAACCTCCAAAGACGCCATCCGAGATTCGTTTCAGTTTCTTAGGCTGGCAGGCTACTATAGGAGATTTATCCAGGATTTCCCCAAGATAGCTTCTCCTTTGACAAAGTTGACCCGAAAGGACGTGAAGTATGAATGGGGTACTGATCAGGAGAACGCCTTCCTAGAACTGAAGATGAGGTTAACTCAAGCCCCTGTCTTGACGTTACCTGAAGGGAACGAGGATTTGGTGGTCTACTCAGATGCCTCGTATGCAGGATTGGGTTGCGTGTTGATGCAACGAGGAAAGGTGATAGCCTATGCTTCTAGACAATTAAAGGTTCACGAGGCCAATTATCCCACCCATGATTTGGAGTTGGCTGCGGTGGTGTTTGCATTGAAGATTTGGAGGCACTACCTGTATGGGGTGAAGTGCACCATCTTCACTGATCATAAAAGTCTGAAGTATTTCTTCGAACAAAAGGAACTCAATATGAGGCAGAAGAGGTGGTTGGAACTGATCAAGGATTATAACTGCGAAATTCATTATCATCCATGCAAAGCCAATGTGGTTGCCGACGCCCTTAGTCGAAAAGGACGACCCGAACCAATTCGGGTGAGGGCTTACCAAATAATCATGACGCCTGATGTTATGAAACAAGTGAGGGAGTTCCAAGATGAGGCATTAAGAGAGGACAGAGTCAACTCTGAAAGGATGAAAGGACAAGTTTCAGATTTTGGGGAAAACACCTTGGGTATTAAAACCCGATCTGGGAGAATGTGGATCCCTCTCTACGGGGATCTGAGGGAGAAAATCATGGATGAGGCTCATAAAACTCGATATTCCATACCCCCCGTGCCACAAAAATGTATCAGGATCTGAAGAAGATTACTGGTGGCCGGGAATGAAGCGAGACGTGGCTAAGTACGTGAGCAAGTGCCTGACTTGTCTGCAAGTGAAGGCAGAGCACCAAAAGCCATATGGGAAGATCCAGCCTTTGGATATCCCTGAATGGAAATGGGAACACATCACAATGGACTTCATCACGAAGCTACCTCGCACGACGAGGGGAAGCGACGCAATCTGGGTGATTGTTGACCGTCTAACAAAGAGCGCCCATTTCCTACCAATTCGTGAGACGTATTCCTCTGAGAGGTTGGCAGAGCTATTTATCAAGGAGATCGTGGTTCGTCACGACGTGCCAGTGTCTATCGTTTCAGATAGGGACACGCGGTTTACGTCCAAGTTCTGGAAGAGGTTTCATGACTCAATGGGGACTAGACTGCATATTAGTACGATTACCATCCGCAGACAGATGGTCAGTCGGAAAGGACGATCCAGACTTTAGAAGACATGCTACGAGCCTGTGTAATCGACTTTGGAGGAAGTTGGGATGAGCACTTACCGTTGGCAGAATTCTCATATAATAATAGTTACCATGCCAGCATTGGTATGCCACCTTACGAGATGTTGTACGGTAGGAAGTGCAGAACACCCGTGTGTTGGGGCGACATCGGGCAGAAGGAGTTGGGGAGTCTTGATGTGATTGAGGTCACAACTGAGAAGTTAGATAAGATTAAGGCGTTCATGAAAGCTGAAGGACCTCCAGAAGTCTTATGCTGATAAGAGGCGTAGGCCGATAGAATTTTTGAGGTTGGTGACAAGGTTATGCTCAAGGTATCACCCTGGAAAGGGATCATCAGGTTTCGAAAAAGGGGAAAGTTGAGCCCAAGATTTATAGGGCCATTCTTATTATCGCAAGGGTAGGAGAAGTGGCCTACAAATAGAACTACCTGATGAGTTGAGTGGAATTCACCCTACGTTCCACGTATCTCATCTCAGGAAATGTATGGCAGATAATGATGCATTTGTACCATTAGAAGACATTGAAGTCGATGAACGGCTAAATTATGTAGAGCAGCCGGTGGCTATCCTTGATTGGAAAGAGAAGCACTTACGGAATAAAGTGGTTCCACTAGTACGGGTACAGTGGAGACACAGAAAAGGGTCAGAATCTACGTGGGAGTCTGAGGAGGAGATGAGGAAATTTTACTCTCAATTGTTTGACGACTGACAGGTTTCGAGGACGAAACCTAAATAAGTGGGGGAGACTTGTAACACCCCGAAAAGTCGAAACGAGTCATTAAGGATAATGGGCTAACTATTGGGTATTTTAATAAGGTAAAGAAATGGTCATGGGCTAAAATTAGGCTACTTGGGTAGTGGCCTATGGGATTAAAGGCCCATAATGCAGCCCTTAAGCACCCAAAACCAGCTTCATCTCCTCATTACAACCCTAGCCACCAAAATTCGTAGAGAGAGAAAGTAGAGAGAGAAAGTGGAGAAAACTCAAGATTTGAAGATTCTAAGGTGAAGAGATTGAAGATCTGGGTGTTGGAGCATCAAGATCTAAGAAAGAAGCAAGAAATCCAGGTAAGAATCGACCTCTAAACCCTTCTGTAGATCAAACCCGGATTCTAGGGTTTTTGGTTTTGAAAAGTTGCAAAGAATCGCATAAAGGTCACATTTTACGTACGTATGAAAACATGTATAAAGCTTAGATTTAGCCTCATGGATGATAAACTAAGAGATTGGACGTAAAAAGTTATGATTTTGGGTTAAAAACGGTCTGGTCCGTAATTTTTATGCGATCTGCGAAACTGCGTATTCATCCAGCGAATTTGCATATTCAATCAGCGAAACTGTGGATCTTCCTGCGAAACTATAGTTTCGCAGGTAGTTTCGCAGACATGTTTTTCCAACGAAAGTTGGGCGAAACTGGCAGCAAAGCTGGCAGCGAAGATGCCAGCGAAACTGCCAGCGAAGGTGCTAGCGAAACTAGCAGCGAAACTGCTGGTGAAACTAGCAGCGAAACTGTTGGCGAACCTAGCTGCGAAATTGCTGATCTTGCAGCGAAATTAGCAGCGAATTTAGGCAGAAATTAACCCCTTTAAGTGTTAGCTATTATGCAGGCTGTGTAGAGTGATCCTAGCCTTGTAAGCTTAGCTTAGAAGTTATTCGTGGTATCCAGGTGAGTTCTAGATCCCCTATTTATAAGTTTTCCATGTTTTGGGGCTATTATGCATACTAAATTTACGTTTTTAAATGACCAAGATTTTAAGGGGTTTTAACAGGAAGAACGATTTTTCTATAAGTAAATGTGCTATATAAATGTTTAAATATAAAATTTTTCGCGCTGATAGGTCAGCCCGGCCCCAGCCAGGGGCGTTGCCCCTTGGACCCCACTAGGGGCTGCTGCCCCTAGGACCCCGCTGTCAGGTGCTGCCGCCCCCGAACCCCCGCTGTCCCGCGGCGGTTCGGTTATGTTTTATGATGATTTTACTTGACATGATGTGTACTTAATAAGTTAAGTATTATATATTAAAGTGGAAGATGATATTAATGAAAAGCGAAACTTAATGAATGTTACCCCCGGGCCCGTTTGATGATGAAAAGTCTTGCAAGCACTATGATAGACTTCACTTATGTGAGTCTGATGTATGATGATGGATCTGTATTCATGAGCGGGCTATGTGCCTTGCAGTGTGGATCAACTGTCGGGGGTTAGCTACCGTTTTCATGTGTACCGACAGGGATTGGCATTCGTTGTCAATCAACATGGAGCTCTTGCTTTGTGCAATCTCGTTTATGATGAAAGTGAAAGATAATGAAAGAATGAAAGATAATGAACATGCTTATTATGATACAAGTAATGTTATATTCTATGTTGTATGCATGGTCATTATATGAAGGATAAAGTTTATATTTTCTTATAATATTTAAAACTAGAACTCGCTCAGCGAAGCTGACTTTTATGCATAATAGTTGGCAGGTAACGCTGATGCTGAGGATGGCACACGGAGCTACTTGGGGAGCTATGGATGGCATTCCTATTTATGAAATATTATTGTAATTTAAGAACAATTAGCATGTTTTGTTTGAAATTAAAGGACAAAAGTATGAGTACAATATGGTTTCTATGTTTTAAATGAATGTCTAATTATTCCCGCTGCAATGTTATATTATTAAACTGATTTTTATGCTATGATTAACCAACTGTGAGGCTTCCCGGGAACGGGGCCTTACAAGTTGGTATCAGAGCCAAAGTTTAAGAGAATTGGGTAAACTATTTTCAAAACCTAAACTTAAACTGAAAATGGGACCGAATGAAGGATGCCAATCCAAGTAGCTATGTGCCATCAGGTAAAAGTTCAAGTAAATCAGAAACGATTATAGTGCGTGTGCTATTTGTTTTATGTGCTTGTAGATTTGAATACTGATATGTGTTAGGATAGTGATTGCTTAGGACAGGAGGGTAAGGTAAGTGGTTAATCACACTTGGCCACTGTAATTAAGGACTTACCTTACTTATAATGATCTGAGCAATTATCTTGAATAACCATTTTGGTGTTTGAATCTTATAGGAATTAGTTATGGCTGGTAGAAAATCTGGAAGGCAACCCGAGGGGGTGCTCGTGGCGGGCGTACTACTGAGCCACGTGTCACCCGGAGCAAAGCTAAGGCTCCCGAGACTGTTCATGAGGAGTCAGACCTCCATAGTCACCCGGAGGGGGAGGGATCAGCCACCCTCAAACCCACTGTGAAGGAGGCTATCGCTGACGAAGTCTACAATGTCATGCAAAATGTCTTACCCTCGGTGGTGACCGAGGTGATCAAAGCAGTGAAGGATGGAGAGAAAGCTGAGAAGAAGAAGGGAAGGAAAGTGAGAAGAATTCAGGAAAGTCCACTGGGAGGACTGAGGAGTCTGAAGAGGAGCCATCAAACCCTAAGGTGGTAGTCCATGATGACGATAGTGATGAGGAGTCCGAGAGAGAGACTACTAGAGGGTGCAACTATGGGGCATTCCAAAGGTGCAGGCCCCAACCTTTGACGGTAACGGCACTGCTACTGCCGCTCATCGTTGGGTCAGAGAGATGGAAGCGGTACTGGAAATTAGTGAGTGCCGTGAGGATCAAAAAGTTAAGTTTGCCGCTCATTCCTTTGTTGACTCAGCGTTATGCTGGTGGGACAATATTGTCCAGGCTGAGGGGAAGCGATCGATAGCCAAGATGAAGTGGTCTGAGTTGAAGGAGTTAGTGCTGGAGGAGTATTGTCCCCATCGGGAATTAGACAAGATTGAAAAGGAGTTCTTGTATTTGAAGGCTGGGAACATGACTCATCAAGAGTATACCTCCAAGTTCAATGAACTTGCAAGACTTGTGCCAGATATGGTGACACCTGCGTCCAGGAAGATCAAAAGATACATACAAGGTTTGCCTGTGGACATAAGGAGGCACATGATTGCAGCCAGACCGGGTACGTTTAGGTCTGTGGTGGATTTAGCTGGGAGGTTGTACGATGAGAGAGACCCAGTGCCTGTACAGAAGAAGGTGGAGAAATGGAATGGGAACAGGAATGGGAATGGGAAGAGGTTCGGAGGTGATAACTTCCGGAGTGGAGAAAGAGGATGAGAGTCGAGGATCAGTCTGGGAGACAGGGAAATACTGGTGAAGGGGGTGCTTGTAGAAACTGTGGGAAAGGTCATTCAGGGGAGTGCAGAATTGGGACGGGAAAATGTTTCAAATGTGGAGGCGAGGGCCACTATGCTAGGGATTGCAAGGTGGGGAAGTGTTTCTGTGTGGCGAGATGGGTCATGCGGGAAGAGACTGTAAGAAAGGAAAACCAGAAGGATCAGGAACGGTTAAAGCTGGAGATAAGGGAAGGGGTGACGGTTCAAAGGCGAAGGCGAGGGCATTCAACATACTCGCGAGGAGGCCAGGGCAGACCCAGAAGTAGTTTCAGGTATGTTTCTGGTAGACCATGAATATGCTTCTGTGCTCTTTGATTCTGGTGCTAGTAGGAGTTTTGTGTCTGCTGCCTTTTGTCGTTTTTGCATGATAAGAGTAGAAAGTTAGATGAGCCTTTCTATGTAGAAACAACCATTGGTAAGTCCACTAAGGTAACTGAGGTGGTTGAGGATTGCCTGATTGAGTTAGAAGATTGTAAGTTCCCTGCTAGGTTGCATGTTATGGCCTTAGGAGGTTTCGATGTGGTGTTAGGCATGGATTGGTTAGCTACCTATGAAGCCAATATAGTATGTAGTAAGAAGATAATTCGTCTAACATCGCCCGACGGTAGTTCTGTTACGGTTCGTGGAGATAAGGTATGTTGTGTACCGAAGGTCGTGTCGATGATTACAGCTGAAAAGTACTTGAGACGTGGGTGCAGCGCCTTACTTGGCCTATGTAAAAGATGTGGATGCACCAGAGCCACAATTATCAGGCGTGCCGGTAGTGCGCGAGTTTCCTGACGTCTTTCCTGAAGACCTGACCGGTGTGCCGCCTGACCGCGAGATCGAATTCCAGATTGATTTGCTACCAGGAGCACAACCTGTCGCTAAAGCACCATATCGATTAGCTCCTTCAGAGATGGTAGAACTGAGGGACCAGTTGCAAGATTTATTGGATAAAGGCTTCATCCGACCGAGTATCTCTCCATGGGGTGCTCCGGTTTTATTCGTGAAAAAGAAAGATGGTAGCATGCGGATGTGCATTGACTATCGCGAGATCAATAAGCTGACCGTAAAGAATCGGTATCCGTTACCAAGGATCGACGACCTGTTCGATCAACTTCAGGGTGCCAGCTGGTTTTCAAGGATAGACCTGCGGTCTGGTTACCACCAACGAATGAAGGTGAAAGAACACGACATTCCTAAGACAGCGTTCCGTACGCGTTATGGACATTACGAATTCCTCGTCATGTCCTTTGGTTTAACCAACGCGCCAGCTGCTTTCATGGACCTCATGAATAGGGTATGTCGACCAATGTTGGATAAATCGGTGATAGTTCATCGACGACATTTTGATTTATTCAAAAAGTGAAGAGGAACATGCCGATCATATTCGAGAAGTATTGGAGACGCTTAGAAATGAGAAGTTATATGCTAAGTTCTCTAAATGCGCATTTTGGCTACGAGAAGTTCAATTTCTGGGTCATGTGGTTAATCCTGAGGGGATCAGGGTGGACCCTGCGAAGGTTGAAGCGGTAATGCAATGGGAACCTCCAAAGACGCCATCCGAGATTCGCAGTTTCTTAGGCTTGGCAGGCTACTATAGGAGATTTATCCAGGATTTCTCCAAGATAGCTTCTCCTTTGACAAAGTTGACCCGAAAGGACGTGAAGTATGATGGGGTGGGGTACTGATCAGGAGAACGCCTTCCTAGAACTGAAGATGAGGTTAACTCAAGCCCCTGTCTTGACGTTACCTGAAGGGAACGAGGATTTGGTGGTCTACTCGGATGCCTCGTATGCAGGATTGGGTTGCGTGTTGATGCAACGAGGGAAGGTGATAGCCTATGCTTCTAGACAATTAAAGGTTCACGAGGCCAATTATCCCACCCATGATTTGGAGTTGGCTGCGGTGGTGTTTGCATTGAAGATTTGGAGGCACTACCTGTATGGGGTGAAGTGCACCATCTTCACTGATCATAAAAGTCTGAAGTATTTCTTCGAACAAAAGGAACTCAATATGAGGCAGAGGAGGTGGTTGGAACTGATCAAGGATTAACTGCGAAATTCATTATCATCCAGGCAAAGCCAATGTGGTTGCCGACGCCCTTAGTCGAAAAGGACGACCCGAACCAATTCGGGTGAGGGCTTACCAAATAATCATGACGCCTGATGTTATGAAACAAGTGAGGGAGTTCCAAGATGAGGCATTAGAAGAGGACAGAGTCAACTCTGAAAGGATGAAAGGACAAGTTTCAGATTTGGGGGAAAACACCTTGGGTGTTAAACCCGATCTGGGAGAATGTGGATCCCTCTCTACGGGGATCTGAGGGAGAAAATCATGGATGAGGCTCATAAAACTCGATATTCCATACACCCGGTGCCACAAAAATGTATCAGGATCTGAAGAAAGATTACTGGTGGCCGGGAATGAAGCGAGACGTGGCTAAGTACGTGAGCAAGTGCCTGACTTGTCTGCAAGTGAAGGCAGAGCACCAAAAGCCATATGGGAAGATCCAGCCTTTGGATATCCCTGAATGGAAATGGGAACACATCACAATGGACTTCATCACGAAGCTACCTCGCACGGCGAGGGGAAGCGACGCAATCTGTGTGTGATTGTTGACCGTCTAACAAAGAGCGCCCATTTCCTACCAATTCGTGAGACGTATTCCTCTGAGAGGTTGGCAGAGCTATTTATCAAGGAGATCGTGCTCGTCACGGCGTGCCAGTGTCTATCGTTTCGGATAGGGACACGCGGTTTACGTCCAA
The DNA here is from genome assembly GCA_025215565.1 of Flaveria ramosissima. Classification (NCBI taxonomy): domain Eukaryota; kingdom Viridiplantae; phylum Streptophyta; class Magnoliopsida; order Asterales; family Asteraceae; genus Flaveria; species Flaveria ramosissima. The sequence goes on from CM046034.1 coordinate 20,095,824, forward strand.
GTTCTGGAAGAGGTTTCATGACTCAATGGGGACTAGACTGCATATTAGTACGGCTTACCATCCCCAGACAGATGGTCAGTCGGAAAGGACGATCCAGACTTTAGAAGACATGCTACGAGCCTGTGTAATCGACTTTGGAGGAAGTTGGGATGAGCACTTACCGTTGGCAGAATTCTCATATAATAATAGTTACCATGCCAGCATTGGTATGCCACCTTACGAGATGTTGTACGGTAGGAAGTGCAGAACGCCCGTGTGTTGGGCGACATCGGGCAGAAGGAGTTGGGGAGTCTTGATGTGATTGAGGTCACAACTGAGAAGTTAGATAAGATTAAGGCGTTCATGAAAGCTGCAAAGGACCGCCAGAAGTCTTATGCTGATAAGAGGCGTAGGCCGATAGAATTTGAGGTTGGTGACAAGGTTATGCTCAAGGTATCACCTGGAAAGGGATCATCAGGTTTCGAAAAAGGGGAAAGTTGAGCCCAAGATTTATAGGGCCATTCTTTATTATCGCAAGGGTAGGAGAAGTGGCCTACAAATTAGAACTACCTGATGAGTTGAGTGGAATTCACCCTACGTTCCACGTATCTCATCTCAGGAAATGTCTGGCAGATAATGATGCATTTGTACCATTAGAAGACATTGAAGTCGATGAACGGCTAAATTATGTAGAGCAGCGGTGGCCGGTGGCCATCCTTGATTGGAAAGAGAAGCACTTACGGAATAAAGTGGTTCCACTAGTACGGGTACAGTGGAGACACAGAAAAGGGTCAGAATCTACGTGGAGGAGAGGAGAGGAGGAGATGAGGAAATTTACCCTCAATTGTTTGACGACTGACAGGTTTCGAGGGAAACCTAAATAAGTGGGGGAGACTTGTAACACCCCGAAAAGTCGAAACGAGTCATTAAGGATAATGGGCTAACTATTGGGTATTTAAAAAGGAAAAGAAATGGTCATGGGCTAAAATTAGGCTTATGGGTAGTGGCCTATGGGATTAAGGCCCATAATCAGCCCTTAAGCACCCAAAACCAGCTTCATCTTCCTCATTACAACCCTAGCCACCAAAATTCGTAGAGAGAGAAAGTAGAGAGAGAAAGTGGAGAAAACTCAAGATTTGAAGCTTCTAAGGTGAAGAGATTGAAGATCTGGGGGTGTTGGAGCATCAAGATCTAAGAAAGAAGCAAGAAATCCAGGTAAGAATCGACCTCTAAACCCTTCTGTAGATCAAACCCGGATTCTAGGGTTTTGGGTTTTGAAAAGTTGCAAAGAATCGCATAAAGGTCACATTTTTACGTATGAAAACATGTATAAAGCTTAGATTTAGCCTCATGGATGATAAACTAAGAGATTGGACGTAAAAAGTTATGATTTTGGGTTAAAAACGGTCTGGTTCGTAATTTTTATGCGATCTGCGAAACTGCGTTCATCCAGCGAATTTGCATATTCAATCAGCGAAACTGTGGATCTTCCTGCGAAACTATAGTTTCGCAGGTAGTTTCGCAGACATGTTTTTCCAACGAAAGTTGGGCGAAACTGGCAGCAAAGCTGGCAGCGAAGATGCCAGCGAAACTGCCAGCGAAGGTGCTAGCGAAACTAGCAGCGAAACTGCTGGTGAAACTAGCAGCGAAACTTTGGCGAACCTAGCTGCGAAATGCTGATCTGCAGCAGCGAAATTAGCAGCGAATTAGGCAGAAATTAACCCCTTTAAGTGTTAGCTATTCTGCAGGCTGTGTAGAGTGATCCTAGCCTTGTAAGCTTAGCTAGAAGTTATTCGTGGTATCCAGGTGAGTTCTAGATCCCCTATTTATAAGTTTTCCATGTTTTGGGGCTATTATGCATACTAAATTTACGTTTTAAATGACCAAGATTTTAAGGGGTTTTAACAGGAAGAACGATTTTTCTATAAGTAAATGTGCTATATAAATGTTAAATATAAAAATTTTTCGCGCTGACCTGGCAGCCGGCCCCAGCCAGGGGCGTTGCCCCTTGGACCCCACTAGGGGCTGCTGCCCCTAGGACCCCGCTGTCAGGGGCTGCCGCCCCGAACCCCCGCTGTCCCGCGGCGGTTCGGTTATGTTTTATGATGAGTACTTGGCATGATGTGTACTTAATAAGTTAAGTATTATATATTTAAAGTGGAAGATGATATTAATGAAAAGCGAAACTTAATGAATGTTACCCCCGGGCCCGTTTGATGATGAAAAGTCTTGCAAGCACTATGATAGACTTCACTTATGTGAGTCTGATGTATGATGATGGATCTGTATTCATGAGCGGGCTATGTGCCTTGCAGTGTGGATCAACTGTCGGGGGTTAGCTACCGTTTCATGTGTACCGACAGGGATTGGCATTTGTTGTCAATCAACATGGAGCTCTTGCTTTGTGCAATCTCGTTTATGATGAAAGTGAAAGATAATGAAAGAATGAAAGATAATGAACATGCTTATTATGATGCAAGTAATGTTATATTCTATGTTGTATGCATGGTCATTATATGAAGGATAAAGTTTATATTTTCTTATAATATTTAAAACTAGAACTCGCTCAGCGAAGCTGACTTTTATGCATAATAGTTGGCAGGTAAACGCTGATGCTGAGGATGGCACACGGAGCTACTTGGGGAGCTATGGATGGCATTCCTATTTATGAAATATTATTGTAATTAAGAACAATTAGCATGTTTTGTTTGAAATTAAAGGACAAATGTATGAGTACAATATGGTTTTCTAAGTTTTAAATGAATGTCTAATTATTTCCGCTGCAATGTTTTATTATTAAACTGATTTTTATGCTATGATTAACCAACTGTGAGGCTTCCCGGGATACGGGGCCTTACAAGTTGGTATCAGAGCCAAAGTTTAAGAGAATTGGGTAAACTATTTTCAAAACTTAAACTTAAACTGAAAATGGGACCGAATGAAGGATGCCAATCCAAGTAGCTATGTGCCATCAGGTAAAAGTTTCAAGTAAATTAGAATTATGTGCGTGTGCTATTTGTTTTATGTGCTTGTAGATTTGAATACTGATATGTGTTAGGATAGTGATTGCTTAGGGACAGGAGGGTAAGGTAAGTGGTTAATCACACTTGGCCACTGTAATTAAGGACTTACCTACTTATAATGATCTGAGCAATTATCTTGAATAACCATTTTGGTGTTTGAATCTTATAGGAATTAGTTATGGCTGGTAGAAAATCTGGAAAGGCAACCCGAGGGGTGCTCGTGGCGGGCGTACTACTGAGCCACGTGTCACCTGGAGCAAAGCTAAGGCTCCCGAGACTGTTCATGAGGAGTCAGACCTCCATAGTCACCCGGAGGGGGAGGGATCAGCCACCCTCAAACCCACTGTGAAGGAGGCTATCGCTGACGAAGTCTACAATGTCATGCAAAATGTCTTACCCACGGTGGTGACCGAGGTGATCAAAGCAGTGAAGGATGGAGAGAAAGCTGAGAAGAAGGGGAAGGAAAGTGAGAAGAATTCAGGAAAGTCCACTGGGAGGACTGAGGAGTCTGAAGAGGAGCCATCAAACCCTAAGGTCGTAGTCCATGATGACGATAGTGATGAGGAGTCCGAGAGAGAGACTACTAGAGGGTGCAACTATGGGGCATTCCAAAGGTGCAAGGCCCCCAACCTTTGACGGTAACGGCACTGCTACTGCCGCTCATCGTTGGGTCAGAGAGATGGAAGCGGTACTGGAAATTAGTGAGTGCCGTGAGGATCAAAAAGTTAAGTTTGCCGCTCATTCCTTTGTTGACTCAGCGTTATGCTGGTGGGACAATATTGTCCAGGCTGAGGGGAAGCGATCGATAGCCAAGATGAAGTGGTCTGAGTTGAAGGAGTTAGTGCTGGAGGAGTATTGTCCCCATCGGGAATTAGACAAGATTGAAAAGGAGTTCTTGTATTTGAAGGCTGGGAACATGACTCATCAAGAGTATACCTCCAAGTTCAATGAACTTGCAAGACTTGTGCCAGATATGGTGACACCTGCGTCCAGGAAGATCAAAAGATACATACAAGGTTTGCCTGTGGACATAGGAGGCACATGATTGCAGCCAGACCGGGTACGTTTAGGTCTGTGGTGGATTTAGCTGGGAGGTTGTACGATGAGAGAGACCCAGTGCCTGTACAGAAGAAGGTGGAGAAATGGAATGGGAACAGGAATGGAATGGGAAGAGGTTCGGAGGTGATAACTTCCGGAGTGGAGAAAGAGGATGAGAGTCGAGGATCAGTCTGGGAGACAGGGAAATACTGGTGAAAGGGGTGCTTGTAGAAACTGTGGGAAAGGTCATTCAGGGGAGTGCAGAATTGGGACGGGAAAATGTTTCAAATGTGGAGGCGAGGGCCACTATGCTAGGGATTGCAAGGTGGGGAAGTGTTTCCTGTGTGGCGAGATGGGTCATGCGGGAAGAGACTGTAAGAAAGGAAAACCAGAAGGATCAGGAATGGTTAAAGCTGGAGATAAGGGAAGGGGTGACGGTTAAAGGCGAAGGCGAGGGCATTCAAAATTACTCGCGAGGAGGCCAGGGCAGACCCAGAAGTAGTTTCAGGTATGTTTCTGGTAGACCATGAATATGCTTCTGTGCTCTTTGATTCTGGTGCTAGTAGGAGTTTTGTGTCTGCTGCCTTTTGTCGCTTGTTGCATGATAAGAGTAGAAAGTTAGATGAGCCTTTCTATGTAGAAACAGCCATTGGTAAGTCCACTAAGGTAACTGAGGTGGTTGAGGATTGCCTGATTGAGTTAGAAGATTGTAAGTTCCCTGCTAGGTTGCATGTTATGGCCTTAGGAGGTTTCGATGTGGTGTTAGGCATGGATTGGTTAGCTACCTATGAAGCCAATATAGTATGTAGTAAGAAGATAATTCGTCTAACATCGCCCGACGGTAGTTCTGTTACGGTTCGCGGAGATAAGGTATGTTGTGTACCGAAGGTAGTGTCAATGATTACAGCTGAAAAGTACTTGAGACGTGGGTGCAGCGCTTACTTGGCCTACGTAAAAGATGTGGATGCACCAGAGCCACAATTATCAGGCGTGCCGGTAGTGCGCGAGTTTCCTGAAATCTTTCCTAAGACCTGACCGTGTGCCGCCTGACCGCGAGATCGAATTCCAGATTGATTTGCTACCAGGAGCACAACCTGTCGCTAAAGCACCATATCGATTAGCTCCTTCAGAGATGGTAGAACTGAGGGACCAATTGCAAGATTTATTGGATAAAGGCTTCATCCGACCGAGTATCTCTCCATGGGGTGCTCCGGTTTTATTCGTGAAAAAGAAAGATGGTAGCATGCGGATGTGCATTGACTATCGTGAGATCAATAAGCTGACAGTAAAGAATCGGTATCCGTTACCAAGGATCGACGACCTGTTCGATCAACTTCAGGGTGCCAGCTGGTTTTCAAGGATAGACCTGCGGTCTGGTTACCACCAACTGAAGGTGAAAGAACACGACATTCCTAAGACAGCGTTTCGTACGCGTTATGGACATTACGAATTCCTCGTCATGTCCTTTGGTTTAACCAACGCGCCAGCTGCTTTCATGGACCTCATGAATAGGGTATGTCGACCAATGTTGGATAAATCGGTGATAGTATTCATCGACGACATTTTGATTTATTCAAAAAGTGAAGAGGAACATGCCGATCATATTCGAGAAGTATTGGAGACGCTTAGAAATGAGAAGTTATATGCTAAGTTCTCTAAATGCGTATTTTGGCTACGAGAAGTTCAATTTCTGGGTCATGTGGTTAATCCTGAGGGGATCAGGGTGGACCCTGCGAAGGTTGAAGCGGTAATGCAATGGGAACCTCCAAAGACGCCATCCGAGATTCGCAGTTTCTTAGGCTTGGCAGGCTACTATAGGAGATTTATCCAGGATTTCTCCAAGATAGCTTCTCCTTTGACAAAGTTGACCCGAAAGGACGTGAAGTATGAATGGGGTACTGATCAGGAGAACGCCTTCCTAGAACTGAAGATGAGGTTAAATCAAGCCCCTGTCTTGACGTTACCTGAAGGGAACGAGGATTTGGTGGTCTACTCGGATGCCTCGTATGCAGGATTGGGTTGCGTGTTGATGCAACGAGGAAGGTGATAGCCTATGCTTCTAGACAATTAAAGGTTCACGAGGCCAATTATCCCACCCATGATTTGGAGTTGGCTGCGGTGGTGTTTGCATTGAAGATTTGGAGGCACTACCTGTATGGGGTGAAGTGCACCATCTTCACTGATCATAAAAGTCTGAAGTATTTCTTTGAACAAAAGAAACTCAATATGAGGCAGCGGAGGTGGTTGGAACTGATCAAGGATTATAACTGCGAAATTATCATCCATCATCCAGCAAAGCCAATGTGGTTGCCGACGCCCTTAGTCGAAAAGGACGACCCGAACCAATTCGGGTGAGGGCTTACCAAATAATCATGACGCCTGATGTTATGAAACAAGTGAGGGAGTTCCAAGATGAGGCATTAAAAGAGGACAGAGTCAACTCTGAAAGGATGAAAGGACAAGTTTCAGATTTGGGGAAAACACCTTGGGTGTTAAAACCCGATCTGGGAGAATGTGGATCCCTCTCTACGGGGATCTGAGGGAGAAAATCATGGATGAGGCTCATAAAACTCGATATTCCATACACCCCGGTGCCACCAAAATGTATCAGGATCTGAAGAAAGATTACTGGTGGCCGGGAATGAAGCGAGACGTGGCTAAGTACGTGAGCAAGTGCCTCTGACTTGTCTGCAAGTGAAGGCAGAGCACCAAAAGCCATATGGGAAGATCCAGCCTTTGGATATCCCTGAATGGAAATGGGAACACATCACAATGGACTTCATCACGAAGCTACCTCGCACGACGAGGGAAGCGACGCAATCTGGGTGATTGTTGACCGTCTAACAAAGAGCGCCCATTTCCTACCAATTCGTGAGACGTATTCCTCTGAGAGGTTGGCAGAGCTATTTATCAAGGAGATCGTGGTTCGTCACGGCGTGCCAGTGTCTATCGTTTCGGATAGGGACACGCGGTTTACGTCCAAGTTCTGGAAGAGGTTTCATGACTCAATGGGGACTAGACTGCATATTAGTACGGCTTACCATCCCCAGACAGATGGTCAGTCGGAAAGGACGATCCAGACTTTAGAAGACATTCTACGAGCCTGTGTAATCGACTTTGGAGGAAGTTGGGATGAGCACTTACCGTTGGCAGAATTCTCATATAATAATAGTTACCATGCCAGCATTGGTATGCCACCTTACGACGTTGTACGGTAGGAAGTGCAGAACGCCCGTGTGTTGGGGCGACATCGGGCAGAAGGAGTTGGGGAGTCTTGATGTGATTGAGGTCACAACTGAGAAGTTAGATAAGATTAAGGCGTTCATGAAAGCTGCAAAGGACCGCCAGAAGTCTTATGCTGATAAGAGGCGTAGGCCGATAGAATTTGAGGTTGGTGACAAGGTTATGCTCAAGGTATCACCTTGGAAAGGGATCATCAGGTTTCGAAAAGGGGAAAGTTGAGCCCAAGATTTATAGGCCATTCTTTATTATCGCAAGGGTAGGAGAAGTGGCCTACAATTAGAACTACCTGATGAGTTGAGTGGAATTCACCCTACGTTCCACGTATCTCATCTCAGGAAATGTCTGGCAGATAATGATGCATTTGTACCATTAGAAGACATTGAAGTCGATGAACGGCTAAATTATGTAGAGCAGCCGGTGGCCATCCTTGATTGGAAAGAGAAGCACTTACGGAATAAAGTGGTTCCACTAGTACGGGTACAGTGGAGACACAGAAAAGGGTCAGAATCTACGTGGGAGTCTGAGGAGGAGATGAGGAAATTTTACCCTCAATTGTTTGACGACTGACAGGTTTCGAGGACGAAACCTAAATAAGTGGGGGAGACTTGTAACACCCCGAAAAGTCGAAACGAGTCATTAAGGATAATGGGCTAACTATTGGGTATTTTAAAAGGTAAAGAAATGGTCATGGGCTAAATTAGGCTTATTGGGTAGTGGCCTATGGGATTAAAGGCCCATAATCAGCCCTTAAGCACCCAAAACCAGCTTCATCTTCCTCATTACAACCCTAGCCACCAAAATTCATAGAGAGAGAAAGTAGAGAGAGAAAGTGGAGAAAACTCAAATTTGAAGATTCTAAGGTGAAGAGATTGAAGATCTGGGTGTTGGAGCATCAAGATCTAAGAAAGAAGCAAGAAATCCAGGTAAGAATCGACCTCTAAACCCTTTGGTAGATCAAACCCGGATTCTAGGGTTTTGGGTTTTGAAAAGTTGCAAAGAATCGCATAAAGGTCACATTTTTACGTATGAAAACATGTATAAAGCTTAGATTTAGCCTCATGGATGATAAACTAAGAGATTGGACGTAAAAAGTTATGATTTTGGGTTAAAAACGGTCTGGTCCGTAATTTTTATGCGATCTGCGAAACTGCGTATTCATCCAGCGAATTTGCATATTCAATCAGCGAAACTGTGGATCTTCCTGCGAAACTATAGTTTCGCAGGTAGTTTCGCAGACATGTTTTTCCAACGAAAGTTGGGCGAAACTGGCAGCAAAGCTGGCAGCGAAGATGCCAGCGAAACTGCCAGCGAAGGTGCTAGCGAAACTAGCAGCGAAACTGCTGGTGAAACTAGCAGCGAAACTTTTGGCGAACCTAGCTGCGAAATTGCTGATCGTGCAGCGAAATTAGCAGCGAATTTAGGCAGAAATTAACCCCTTTAAGTGTTAGCTATTCTGCAGGCTGTGTAGAGTGATCCTAGCCTTGTAAGCTTAGCTTAGAAGTTATTCGTGGTATCCAGGTGAGTTCTAGATCCCCTATTTATAAGTTTTCCATGTTTTGGGGCTATTATGCATACTAAATTTACATTTTTAAATGACCAAGATTTTAAGGGGTTTTAACAGGAAGAACGATTTTTCAGCCCGGCCCCAGCCAGGGGCGTTGCCCCTTGGACCCCACTAGGGGCTGCTGCCCCTAGGACCCCGCTGTCAGGGGCTGCCGCCCCCGAACCCCCGCTGTCCCGCGGCGGTTCGGTTATGTTTTATGATGATTTTATTTGACATGATGTGTACTTAATAAGTTAAGTATTATATATTAAAGTGGAAGATGATATTAATGAAAAGCGAAACTTAATGAATGTTACCCCCGGGCCCGTTTGATGATGAAAAGTCTTGCAAGCACTATGATAGACTTCACTTATGTGAGTCTGATGTATGATGATGGATCTGTATTCATGAGCGGGCTATGTGCCTTGCAGTGTGGATCAACTTTCGGGGGTTAGCTAACGTTTTCATGTGTACCGACAGGGATTGGCATTCGTTGTCAATCAACATGGAGCTCTTGCTTTGTGCAATCTCGTTTATGATGAAAGTGAAAGATAATGAAAGAATGAAAGATAATGAACATGCTTATTATGATACAAGTAATGTTATATTCTATGTTGTATGCATGGTCATTATATGAAGGATAAAGTTTATATTTTCTTATAATATTAAAACTAGAACTCGCTCAGCGAAGCTGACTTTTATGCATAATAGTTGGCAGGTAAACGCTGATGCTGAGGATGGCACACGGAGCTACTTGGGGAGCTATGGATGGCATTCCTATTTATGAAATATTATTGTAATTTAAGAACAATTAGCATGTTTTGTTTGAAATTAAAGGACAAAAGTATGAGTAGAATATGGTTTCTATGTTTTAAATGAATGTCTAATTATTTCCGCTGCCAATGTTATATTATTAAACTGATTTTTATGCTATGATTAACCAACTGTGAGGCTTCCCGGGAACGGGGCCTTACAGTAGATCATCTGGATCTAACTCATCTGCACCCTTTGTGACCTTTCCAAGCAATAGCTCACAAACCAAAGAGCAACATTCTACTAGTTCTGATCATCATTCACAAATTCATTCATCTCATGCATTTTTTGTTCCTCAAGGTCCAATGCCATATCCTTATCCATGTTTTTACATGCCTCAGTCTAGTCAGGTTCCTGTACCCATGGCTCAACAACCACATGCCCTACCTGATCCTCAACCATCTCAATCAAATCAACAATCTCAATCTCAATCACATCAAAGCTTCTTCACACCTGAGTTTGTTGACTGGAGCAGCTTACCTGATGATATTTCTGGTTATTCTGAACAATTGTTTACTGGTGCTGGTCAACATCGTGGTGAAAATCCTTTTGGAAATCTTGCTCTTATGGCCCTGGAGTCTACTGATGTAAATGCTTCATCATCATAGGTACAACACGTATCTTCTGAGGCTAAGGCCAATTTGTGTTCTGAGTCATGCATAGCTGCTTTTGTCTCAATAAAGGAAGCAAATGTAGCCTTAATTAATCAAAATCTTAATCTAGAGAAAGTGATTTCCAAAAGAAAAGCTGAGTTTGAGTCTGTTTTAAAAGAAAAAGATGAGGAGATTTACAAATTAAAATGCCAAATCAGTGATGAAAAGGCAAAGGTAGAGGTCATTTTTGTAAGGATTCCTGAAGTCTGATGCAACCCAAACAGCCTAAGTGTCTCAGCAACATGCATTAAGTACTGAAGTGAAGAATGCTTCGGAAGTTTTACACAAAGCATTAGAAAATACTCTAAGTGTAAAATCTTCCGAAGCCAAGACCAATATCTTCCGAAGCCAAACATGAAGTCTTCCGAAGCTTCAGAGACAAAGTCTTCCGAAGCCTCATCCTATGAAGACAGATTTCTTCCGAAGACTTTTAGTACACATGCTTTATCTGATGTACTGTTCCATAAAGCACCTTTTCCGCTGCATCTCTGTAAAGTCACCAACTTACATGAGTTGGTGAAAAGGGCCTTGCTTTTGGTAACTGTACATTGAGGTCTTGAGTCTTCAACTTTCCACTTTATGTACTTTATCCTTTTTGTATTGTATAAGGATGTGAGCTATGGCATGTCATAGTCACAAGGTCAAAAGGCAGATATGCCTTTTGATCCTACAATTGATTTTGTTAGTGTCTAGTCAATTGTATCCAGCTGGCTTTCAAAGTATAGCCGGCTGTAGGTTGTAGTATAAGTATTTCAAGTTCTTGTATCTTTTCTTTATGCTTTGTAACACTTGTAAAAGAACTTGAGAAGCAATATACTGCCTCCTTGAAACCCAACTCTCTTGTTCTGTCTCTTTACATTACTTGTGTTCTTTGTATCACTTTGGTTACCCAGTTCACTGTTTGATTAGAGCTTAGTTATTCTCCTCATTGTGTTGTTGTGTTGTAATTGTGTTTAAGCCCTTAAACGGTCCTGCAATTGGTATCAGAGCTTTCCAGGCTCTTGATATAAGATCTAACCATCTTAAGATCCCTCACACACACAAAAGCTAAACTCTTCAAATGGCTGCCATCTCTAACGCCTGATATGGAGACTGGAACCATGAACAATCCCCACTGATCACTCTTGATGATTTTGACACCTGGTGCATGAGGATGGAAGGGCTTCAATCAGGTCTCTTGATTCAAGAATGTGGGAATCTGTTGAGAATGGACCTTTCATACCCAGCACCCCCTCTGCTACTGGTGCTGGTATGATTCCTAAAGATGTGGCCAACTACTCAGATGAAGATAGAAAAAAGAGTAAGATTGACAGGAAGGCCATGACTCGCTCTTCAGACTGCTCTCCCAAACCTGTATACAGAGGCTTCAAGAAGTGCAAGACAAACAAACAGCTGTGGGATGCACTGAAGCTGATGTTGAAGGCTCCTCTGAAGCCAAGGAGAACAGAAAAAGATCTTCTGAGCAGCAGTTTGAAAATTTCACCTTCAAAGCAGGTGAGACCATGACCCAACAATACTTCAGTTATGTTGAGATTGTGGATACCCTAGTGGATGGAGGAGTTCCTCTTGAGAACAGGGACATTGTAAGAAGTTCATGTCCTCACTTCCTAGGCAATGGACACACTATTGTGTGGTGATCAAGAGGACTGAGACCTTAAGACTCTTACTCTTACAGAGTTGTATGGGATTCTCAGTGATACCAGATGGAGATGAACATGCAAGGTTCATCTGGCAACTCCAACAATCAAATGGGTTCGCAAGCCCTTCATGTGTTGAAAGGGACAGCATAGAACCTCAGCATCATCTCTTATGCTACCCTGACAACTCACAAAGGGTCCTTTCATCACCTTCCCGGAGACCCCAAGGGAGAACTTTACTCAAGAAGCCCATTCCAAGAGACAAGTTCTTCTCAAGCCTTTGTGTCTGCAGATGAAAGCTGTGGGAATTATCTCTCACTCTTGAAGACCTGGACTGTATCCATCCGATGACCTGGATACATGGAGATAGTTCAGCAGATGGCTCTCCTCACTCACAGAGCCAAGAAGTTCTACAAGAGGACAGGAAGAAGATTTCCAAGCAATGCTACCAGCAGCAAGTTTGGGCTGGATAAAAGCAAAGTTAAGTGTTACAACTGTAACCTTATGGGTCACTTTGCCAGGGAGTGTAAGGCACCTAAAGCAAATGGGGGCCAAACACAACCCAGACCAAACTTTGCTGACAAAGCTCCTCAAGCTGAGAAGACAAAGCACATGCTGCTGTTGCTGTTGAAGAAGGAGGCTTTGACTGGAGTTTTCAGGTGGAGGATGCTTCTCCAAACCAAGCACTGATGGCTGACCATGATGAAGCCAAGGTATTGGAACATCTTTGCTCCCCTGAATGCATTGCTAAAGTAAATAGATACAGGTCCTATAACCTAGAGATGAGATCTGATCTTGAGTCATTAAACATATTAAAATCTGATTTTAGAAAGTCTGAAAATGATTACAAGTTAAAGATAGAAGACTTGGAGAAAACCATTTCAGTACTAAAACATGAACATACAGATTTCAGAACTCAGATCCAAGATCTCATCACTAAGTTAACTGAGTGCCAGGCTGAGCTTGTGATCAGCAAAGCCAAGGCAGAGAAGAGTGTTCTTGAAGAAGAGACCTTCAAGAACATGATATCCTCATCCCTGCACAACAAGGTTTGTTATCAAAATAGACAGGGACTAGGATCAAATGAGATAGCTCCTCCACACACAATCTTGTCTGTAAGATCTCCTAGGTGTGGAACTTGTGAAGATGAGCTTCCTCTCATAGATCCTGTAAGTGAGGATGATGAAGAAGTGATAGTGAAGAATTCCTCTGAGAAGAGTGAAGAAGAGGATTCTTCCAAGGGCCACTATCCTTCTGAGGAGAAGAAATCAACTGTGATGACCAAGTCCAAAGAAAGAACTTGATCAGAAAGAGCAAAAGAAAGCAAAGAAGGCTCAAGAAATCAAGGCTACTTTTGATGCTAAGCAGAAACAAGTTTTTATCTCTGCAGGTTTCAAAGTAGTAAGGACTGAAGACATCAACCAAGACTCCTTAGCTAAGAGTCATGGTTCTTGTTCAAATCATCTCAGTGCCAAGAAGAAGACTGATTTGCTGTGTACCACTGCTGCACAGCCTGGACCATCAAACTCCAAGAACAGTTCACAGCCCAAAGGAACTGTCTCAGCATCTACCAAGATGAAGATGGAGAGGGGATGTGACCAAAGTCAGTCTTGCTCTCAAAGGGAGACTTCTTTGAAGAAGATAATGTTATGTGTTATGTGTGAAAGTACTTCTCACATTGCTAAGGATTGCCCATACAATCCTAAAAGTACTGTCCACATGACTAAAACAAAGACTTCAAAGAGTCTCAAGAAATCTCAAGCTTCGGAAGGAAAGTCTGTTTCCTTCGGAAGCTCCAAATCAAAGAAGGAGGTAAGTGGAAAATTACCTTCGGAAGCAAAGTTGGTCTCGGAAGAAAGGATTCTTCCGAAGCACTAAAGTCTGCTGCAGTGACTGTAGACTCTTCCGAAGGATCAGTCATCAAAACTTATGAAGTTCTAAAAGCTTCTAAGGTTTTGAAGGTCAAGTCCAAGACTCCAAAGGTGGTGTGGAAGTCTAAGAAAGACCAAATGACTGAGGTTTCTCCATCAACAACAGCTGAAGATCCCTATAAACAACCATAGGATCTATTACTGTTGCATTACCTTCTATTACTGTTAATGAGCCCAAGACAAGTAAGGCTTGGGTTTCCAAATGTAACTAATCATCTTCTCTGTGCAGGAACAGCTCAAGACCAACAGGAATGTCTGGATAATTGACAGTGGCTGTTCCAGGCACATGACAGGCAATAGGTCTCTACTCCATAATTTTGAGAGAATTGATGGAGGACCAGTTGCTTTTGGAGGAGATGAAGGTGGTTACATTTCTGGAAGGGGCAAGGTCACAAATGGTAAGCTCAGCATTGAGAAGGTAAACTTTGTTAAGGAGCTTGGGTACAATCTTCTGAGTGTATCCCAATTTTGTGATCAGAGTCATAACATGCTCTTTACTGAGCATGAGTGCATTGTTCTCAACCTGGTGTGGTCATTCCTCATGAGCATATCCTGCTCAGAGCCCCCAGGAAAGGGAACATGTACAAGATGGATTTGCAAGAAACATCTCCCTCAGGAGAAGTTTCATGCTTTCTATCTAAAGCAAATAGTGATGAGTCTTTCCTATGGCATAAAAGAATGTGCCATGTAAACTTTAAGAACATGAATAAATTAATTAAACATGATTTGGTAACTGGAATGCCAAAGAAAGAGTTTACTAGTGATGATCATTGTGTGGCATGCCTGAAAGGGAAGCAACACAAAGTATCTCACAAGCCTAAGGAAAAGAACTCCATCACTACTCCCCTACACTTGTTACATATGGATCTCTTTGGCCCCACCAGTGTAATGAGTTTAGGAAGGACCTCTTACTGTCTGGTGATCACAGATGATTTTACAAGATTCACTTGGGTCTTCTTCCTTAGAACTAAGGATGAAACCCCTGAGATTCTGAAGAATTTCATCTTAAAAGTTGAGAATCAATGTGATCACAAGGTCAAAACCATAAGATGTGATCAAGGAACTGAATTCAAGAACCAAATCCTTGATGCATTTTGTGATGAAAAAGGTATTACAAGACAATATAGTGCTCCCAGGACTCCTCAGCAAAATGGAGTTGCTGAAAGGAGAAACAGGACACTTATTGAAGCTGCAAGAACTATGTTGTCTGACTCTAAACTGCCTATCACCTTCTGGGCAGAGGCAGTCAATACTGCTTGCTATGTGCAAAACAGAGTTTTAGTAGTTAAGACACATGGTAAGACTCCTTATGAACTTTGGCACAAGAGGAAACCTTTCATTGGTTTTCTCAGGTCATTTGGATGTCCCTGCACCATCTTGAATACCAAAGATCAAATTGCCAAGTTTGCTGAGAAATCAGATGATGGACATTTCATTGGATACTCTTCTCAAGCTAAAGCTTATAGAGTATACAATCTCAGAACTAGAATTGTTGAGGAGTCAGCCAATGTGACTTTCAATGAGCACACTCCCTGTGTGGCTGGTTCTGGTCCGGATTGGCTGTTTGATCTTGATTTAGTTACCAACTGTTTTAACAAATCTTGTGAGCATGTTTCAGGATCTGCAGAAAATCTAAATACAGGTGATCCTGATCCAAGATTTGAGCTAGGAAGATCTTCAACTCATACATCTTCAGCTCCAGTTGGAACTACTTCAGCAAATGAGGTTTCTATCAGCACAACAATGACAAATTCAGCTGATACATCTGGCATGCCTTCAAATTCCAGCTCAGAGGCCTCTCAACCAGATAAAGATACCTCACTTGTAGAAGACAACAATGGTGATGGTGATAGTGATCAGGAATTCCTTGATGCTAATAACCACACCATAGATGACAACATCAATGATGTCTCACACTCATTGGATCAAGTTAATCTTGATAAGTGTGATAATGTGGAGGGTGAATCTTCAGGACCAGATTTAAATTTCTCAAATTTAGATCTTTCCCAGCAACTTGCTGTGATCCCTCAGCTAAGGATCCACAAGTCTCACCCCACCACAAACATCATTGGAGATGTTGTCACAGGGGTAAGAACAAGAGGACAAACCCATGAAGCAAATGTTTGTCTTCACTCTTGTTTCTTATCTCAGATAGAGCCCAAGAAAGTTGATGAAGCTCTAAAGGATGGAAGTTGGGTTGAAGCTATGCAACAAGAGCTGCTTCAATTCAAAAGGCAGAAAGTTTGGAACCTTTGTCCTCTTCCTCATGGGAAGACTACCATTGGAACCAAATGGGTTTTTAGAAACAAGAAGGATGATAGGGGAATCATCATCAAGAACAAGGCAAGACTAGTTGTTCAAGGATACACACAAGAAGAAGGGATTGACTACACTGATGTCTTTGCTCCTGTAGCAAGACTAGAAGCTGTTAGGATATTCCTGGCATTTGCTGCATCCAAGAACTTCAAGGTCTACCAACTTGATGTAAAGTGTGCTTTCTTATATGGAGTGATTGATGAGGAGGTTTATGTCAAACAGCCACCTGGTTTTGTAGACCCTGATCATCCTGATTATGTCTGCAAGCTTGACAAAGCTCTTTATGGGCTGCATCAGGCACCCAGGAAGTGGTATGAGACACTATCTAAGTATCTCTGCAAGCATGGATACAGAAGAGGTACTATAGATGGAACCCTCTTCATCAAAGGACAGGGAAATGACTTATTGCTGGTTCAAGTATATGTTGATGACATCATCTTTGGTTCAACTAATCCAAAGCTCTGCAAAGACTTTGAGAAGCTGATGAAAGACAGATTTGAGATGAGTTCAATGGGAGAACTCAACTTCTTTCTGGGAATTCAAGTGAAGCAGGTTGAAGATGGCATCTTCATAAGTCAGTCAAAGTATGTTCAAGACATACTCAAGAGGTTCAATATGACTGATTGTAAGATTGCTAAGACACCCATAGCCAGAAACCACTCCCTTGGTCCAGATCTTGAGGGGGAGTGTGTAGATGAACACTTATACAGGGCTATGATTGGGTCTCTTATGTATCTTACAGCTAGCAGGCCTGATATTATGTTTGCTACATGTATTTGTGCAAGATATCAAGCCAACCCCAAGATGTCTCACTTAATCACTGTGAAAAGGATTTTAAGATACCTCAAAGGTGCTTCAACACTTGGTCTATGGTATCCAAAGAATCCAAATTTCAATCTGTATGCCTATACAGACAGTGATTATGGTGGTTGCAATATGACTGCAAAGTCTACATCTGGGGGATGTCAATTCCTTGGTGGAAGGGTGGTCTCATGGCAATGCAAGAAACAATCCTGTGTGTCTGCATCAACTGCTGAGGCTGAATACATTGCTGCTGCAAGCTGCTGTGCTCAAGTGCTTTGGATTCAAAATCAGATGCTGGACTATGGATTTAACTTCAAGGAGACTCCTATCCACATAGACAACAATAGTGCTATCTCTATCACTGAGAACCCTGTGCAGCACTCAAGGACCAAACACATCAACATCAGGTATCATTTAATAAGAGATAACTATGAAAAAGGATTAATTAAACTAGTCAAAGTTCATACAGATGAACAATATGCTGATCTGTTCACCAAAGCTTTTGATGAACAGAGATTTAAGTATCTGATATCAGCTATTGGGATGATTAACTTTGAGTAGACTTTTTATTAAAACTAATTCTAATTATTTCTTCTTAAAATATGTGTGTCCTAAGTTGTCTAGTTCATCACTTTCATAAGCTCATGTTTTCTTTGGATGTAAAATTCTTTTTGAAGACTTTCCTTAGATTCTTGAAAATTTCTGATACTTCGGAAGATAAAGATTTTATCTTCGGAAGAAAAACATGTCTTTAAAATAAATAACTGTCTAAGAGATTTTACCTTCGGAAGAAGTAAAGTTCATCTTCCGAAGCTTAAAATTCTTATCTCAGACACTTATCTATTTTCAAGAACCTTTTCCTTCCGAAGCAAAATTAACCTTCGGAAGCTTTGTTTATTTTCATACAAAGCATTCAAAGGTTTATTTCTCTTCCGAAGCATAAATTATCAAGACTCTCAGGAAAATCTTCCGAAGCCATTTTAGCTTCGGAAGCTTTTTAAATCAAAACTTCCGAAGACAAATAAACTTCGGAAGCTTTTCGAATTCCAAGAAAACTACTTTTTGAGCAAAAGTAAACTACTTTTTCAGAGGTGGGACCGACTTTCGGATTTCAAAGTTTATCCTCTTTCATTAACTTTGGTTCAAATCCTTTTCATATAAATACCCAACGGTTCCCCCTCTTTCCCACTATCTTCCTCAATTCTACTGTTTCTCTAACCTAATTCTCTAAACCGCCTTTGCTTTCTACCTTTCTTCACCCTTAAGCTTCTAAAATGGCCAACCTTAACCGCAGAAACAACCCTGATTTCTCCATGCAACTACACAGGCAACATAATCAAGTTGCTCTGTTAAGCTCTGAGAAAGATGCAAGTTTCTCAGAGATTTGCCAATTCTTGACTCTGTCAAACTACTTCACCTCCCTGACCATTGATCCTCCTCTATATGAGGATCAGTTGCTTGAATTCTGGAAGACCTGCCAAGAGGTCATTATGGATGGGGAGAAGGCACTGTCTGCCACAGTGCAAGGGAGGACAGTCTTCATCACTCCGGCCATCATTAACCAACATCTACAGCTGGATGATGAAGAAGGTGAGGTGTCCTTCCCAAAAGAAGCTGTTAATCATTCTTTTGAGCAGATGGGCTATGAGGGAGATTTCTCTGTAAAGACCTTTAGGAAAGGGAAGGTCTCATCCCAATGGAAATTCCTGCTCCATGTGGTTATCCACAGCTTGTCAAACAAGCATGGTGGATGGGACCAGATTCCTGAGGATCTCTCCTTCATAGTTCATGGAATGGTTCAAGGGGTCAAGTTCAGGTATTCACAATTTGTTTATACTAATTTACTTGCAAACTTAGACTCCTTAGAGTATTACATGTTTCCTAGATATGTTCAACACATTCTCAACTGTGAACTGGGCTCACAGTTGAGGGAAACAGGTAATATTCTTAAATTGGGACAGATGAAGCCCGGCATCTTTAAAATAATGAAGAAGCCAACTGTAGGCTTCTCTGGGGTAGAAACAGCCCTAGTCCCAAAAATGTTAGAGCTCATTGCTCAAGGTGACAACCTAGCAACACAAGCTAGTGTTGAACCCACACCTCTTTTGTCCCTACCATTAAAAAGACCAGAAATCACCCTCACCTACCAAAGAAAATCCAAACGAACCCCTGCTCAGACTATTGAGTCTGTGCAGGCCCCCAAATACTCAACCTTACAGGAAGAAGTGGACACTAGAGCTCCCACTTCTCCTGAGGAGCAAACCACTCCCATTGTTTCACCTATCAGGGCTGAGGTTCCTCAAGCTCACCCTGATGAGCTCAATAGCCCAACAACCTTAAGCCTTCACTCTGAGTCTCAACACTCAAGTGGACAACCTTCAGGGGACAGCTACCATCCCCAGCCTTTGGATCTCAACCAACCAATTCCCAACCTATCCTTTTACACTGATGAAGACTTAGGTTTCAGTGAGTACCATGAGTCTCTCTTCTCCTCCCCTACTCAAAGAGAGATGAGTACCTCTGACTCTCCTCAGTCTATCCCCCATCAGTCACCTGTTACTGAGGTGGACACTTCTGAACCTGTTCAGGATGTCCATATGGAAGAGGCTCTCACTTTTGAAAGTGATTACATCATTAAGACCTCAACCATGGCAACTCAGCCCATTGGCATCTCAACTGAGGCTGCCAGTGAGCAGAGGAAAACCAGCAGCCAAGAAACTCAAGCTGGTGGTGAGAGAGAGGACTTTGGTCCAATCATCTCATCCCCCAATGAATCTTCTGATGAAGATGAGGGGAACTTGAGACTAAAGGTGCAAAAACTGTCAAAAACATGCACCTACTTAGTCTCTAAGGTTAGTCACTTGGAATCTCAGGTGACTACCTTACAAAACAGGGTCAATGATCAGCAACTCCAGATTTCATATCTGCAGGAAAAACTAGCTGGGAGACCTTTAAGGAGAGCTCAACCAGGAACACAAGAACCTGTGGAAGTGATTGACTTATCCTCCAGCTCACCTATGCAAGTAGGTGATGCTACCAAAAAGGGGGAGAAAGTTGTTATAACCACAGAACCTGGGAGTTCTTCAGAGAGAATGGACATAGAGGACTCACCATCCTCACTTGCTGTTGTGCATTCTCAGCAACTTCCTCAAGTTCATATTAATGTGGACTCTATAGACTCTCTCATCAGGAGTCTCTTTGAGGAAGGCATACCAAGGGCTGTCTCATCTCCACCACTGGGAACTAGCAATCAAATCATAAGGTGGAGGTATGATGATGACAGAAGAGCTCTCATACTTCAAAGAGTTCAAGGCCAACAAGAGGTTTTTCAATTCCAAAGCCTGAGCTTTTATGAAAGACTGGATTTAGTCAACCTACCACTTGTCAATCCAAGCAATTCAAGACAAGCTGATAGGCTGGCTCAAAGAATCCAAGACAGGATCATGGCAGAGTTCTCTCTAAGAAGGAGACTTAGGGAATCAGGCAATGTCATCGGTCAACTGGATGTTGAGGTGGACCCTAAGATTAGTTTCATAGGGGAAACCTTGACTGAAGGCCCAGTGACAGAACCTGAGACCCCTGTCTCATCATCAACAACTGCTGCTGAGGTCCAAACTCCATCTGAGACACCTGCTGGTGAAGGTGCTTCTCAGCCTCTCTCTGGCCAGAGCATGGAAGCTACTCCAAGCAATGAAGGCCAAGCTTCAATCCTCCCTGAGTCACAAAGGTCTGTTGGTGACAAAGGGAAAAGGATAATGACTCCTGAGGAAATTGAGGAGGAAGAGAGAGAGAGGAAAAGGAGACTAAGGGGAGAAAGTTCCACTGGGTCATCTAGCTTCATGCAAGCTGCAATCAGGGCTGCCCCCAGACCAAATACTCAGGATGATGAGTTAAGGGCAGTCAGGATTACCTACTTACAGACCAGGAACTATGACATTGATGAGATCATCTCCCTCCCCTTAGAAGAACTAAATGAACTGGCTGACAGAGAAGTGTCAAGAGAGTTGAAGGAGAAAGAGGATGCAATGATACTTCTCCAACTCAAAGAGGAGAAGAGACAGAAAAGACTTTACAAGCATGCTCCTACTCTCTCACCAGTTCAAGAAAGTCCTGCACAGGAAGATGTGGCTCCACAAGAACCTCAGGTAGATAAAGAGGAAGATAGGATCAAAATGATCAACTACCTGAGTGCCACAGGCTTCTATCAGGCAGATGCACTTCTCCCTTTGTCCTATGACTTCATTGAGTTCGAGTATCTAAAGCAACTTGAACTTGAGTTAGTCAAGGAAAGAAAGACAACCAAAAGGAAACTAAGGGAAGAAGCTGCAAAGTCAAGGGCCACCATTCAAAAGAATGCAAAGAAGTCTGCTGACAGACAAAGAATGGTGAGCTTCTTGAAGCTGTATGGATTCTCCGGAAGGAGACTTGGCCCCATGTCTCTATCCACTATGGATGAGCATATTAGGGTGATCAAGCAGAAGATTAAGAGTGGAGAACTTATTGACTTGCACTCTCTTCCAAGTCAAGTCCCACCTGAAGTGGAGGTCAAGTTTGAACAACCAGAGACACCTCAACCAGCACCTCCAGCTGAGCCCCAGCAAGCTTCATCTTCTGATCCTAGGCAGGGTTAAACTCCCTCTCCTTCTGAACCTGTGAGGGAGGAACACCCAACTGAGAAAGACACTGATGATCAACATGGTGCTGCAGACCAGTCTTCTCAGTTAAAGACAACCAAGAGGAAGAAGAGGATGGCTTCTAAACCAAAGACAAAGAAGAAGAAGCCAAAGTCATCTACCTCTGCACCTCAGGCTGAATCAGATCAACCTGAGGAAATGCATGATGAGGCAGCCCAATCAACTCCTATTCAAGTGGCTCCTCTAACTAGTGAGACACCCATCTTGTCCTGGACATACTCTACCAATCCAGAGAGATGGACTGTTATCAGAGATCAAGGTGTTGAGAATGTCTACTCATGGCAAGACATAATCAACTTACCTCTGCATGATCTCTTTGAGATGAGAAGATATTATGAAAGTCTTGATGATCCTGACCATCTCATGAAGAAAGGAATGGTCCTGATTGTACTGAAGACTACCAACATTTGAAGATCTTCTAAGTGTTTTGGTAGCATCAGCCTAGGGGGAGTTTGTAAGGATTCCTGAAGTCTGATGCAACCCAAAACAGCTTAAGTGTCTCAGCAACATGCACTAAGTACTGAAGTGAAGAATGCTTCGGAAGTTTTACACAAAGCATTAGAAAATACTCTAAGTGTAAAATCTTCCGAAGCCAAGACCAATATCTTCCGAAGCCAAGACCAATATCTTCCGAAGCCAAACATGAAGTCTTCCGAAGCTTCAGAGACAAAGTCTTCCGAAGCCTCATCCTATGAAGACAGATTTCTTCCGAAGACTTTTAGTACACATGCTTTATCTGATGTACTGTTCCATAAAGCACCTTTTCCGCTGCATCTCTGTAAAGTCACCAACTTACATGAGTTGGTGAAAAGGGCCTTGCTTTTGGTAACTGTACATTGAGGTCTTGAGTATTCAACTTTCCACTTTATGTACTTTATCCTTTTTGTATTGTAAAAGGATGTGAGCTATGGCATGTCATAGTCACAAGGTCAAAAGGCAGATATGCCTTTTGATCCTACAATTGATTTTGTTAGTGTCTAGTCAATTGTATCCAGCTGGCTTTCAAAGTATGGCCGGCTGTAGGTTGTAGTATAAGTATTTCAAGTTCTTGTATCTTTTCTTTATGCTTTGTAACACTTGTAAAAGAACTTGAGAAAGCAATATACTGCCTCCTTGAAACCCAACTCTCTTGTTCTGTCTCTTTACTTTACTTGTGTTCTTTGTATCACTTTGGTTACCCAGTTCACTGTTTGATTAGAGCTTAGTTATTCTCCTCATTGTGTTGTTGTGTTGTAATTGTGGTTAAGCCCTTAAACGGTCCTGCAGAACTATTGAAATAACAGGGACTAAATGTGTAAACAATCAAAAACCCAAACCTTGTTCCCATGTCCCCGTATTTCCGGTGGCCGGCTCCGGCCAACTCGCCGGCGAGTCTTCGGCCACAATAAAACCTCGAATTCGACGGTTTAAACCTCAAAAAAACGACCCAAATCATTACATTTACAAGTTTCGAACTTAAATTCACGATTTAATTACGTTTAAACATCAGTTTCTAACCTCAATCGCTCGGTAACCGACTCACATTAACCTCTCTAGCCGTTCGAGCATTTAAACATCGTAATAACCTAATTAAACCAACCTGAACGATCAACTATCATTCACTAATCGTGTACAACCTCCAATTTCATCTAAAACACAACCGATCAGCTTAAACGAGTTCGATCTTCATCGTGACCTGCAACCAAGTCGAACCCCATCTTCTGCACACTTGAAATTGCAATTGACTGAGGGCTTTCGATCAACGCCCCTCGTGGAAGCTTCCTGTGTAAGGAATTTGGATAATATTAACGATTGCAGCTTGAACCACTTTCACCACAGTCGCGATTTGTTCTTCATTCGTGCACATTGTTTCGCTTCAGTTCGGGTAAATTAAAGGCATGAGCATACTCGATTCTAGTTGAGGAACAAAAGCCCTAACATTAGTTTGATTAACATTATCAATTTGATCCTCAATTTTGGGAGGATCAAACTAGGGTTCATAAGGGAATTTGGGGGAAATTGGGAATCATAGGAAGTTTGGTTTTAAAGAATTAAAAACCATTCTTTGGCAGGCATAGGCGCCCAGCCTAATGGTAAATGCACACCTTGTCCACCTTGAGGTCCCGGGTTCGAACCCGGGCACCTCCTTTTATTTTGTTTTATTATTTTTAAGCCTTTTTAATTACATATAAAATTACAGAAAATTTATAATTAATATGAAAATTATTTCTGATAATTAATATAAAGATTTTAGACACTAAAATATTTTCTGAAATTTTTCTAATTTAAATATATTCATAAATATATATATATATATATAAATATATATATATATATATAAATATATATAAATCTTTTAGTTAATCCTTATAAAATGGATTTAAAATGATTTTTTATATTAATAAATTTTCATTGATCCAAACGTTACTTATAAAATCATGATTGTTTGTTTTAAAGAAAAAAATGTATTTATTTAAATTTTTATATTTAAACTTATTAGTTGTTACAAAAGGTTTTCTTTTAAATTAACTAAGCATTTATTTATATTTGGTTGGACTTAAAAATATTTATGAACACTTAATTCTTTAAAGAATTAAATTCATAATTGTAGTAATTATATATAATTACTTAAAATATTTAAGAATATTATTATAAAACATATTTTAGCTAATTAATATTGTGTTATTAATCAAAATGCTATTTTAGATAATTAAAAAGACTTAATTGTATATTGAACCTCCTCATCATTATATTTAATTTCATTTTAAAAATACTTAAATACATATATAATTCTTCTAATGGGTTTAAAATGAGAATAAGTATTCTATAAATTTGGTTACTTGTCAAAACTCCTTAAAACTATCAAAACCCTAATCATTAGTAGAACGTTAAACTTATTATTAACTTTAATCTTTACCTTGTAATATATATGTTAGGTGCTTGTAATGGATACTTTGGATTTATCTTTTGGATCTTACTTTAATCTTTTACATCATCTTGTAATGCCTATATCCATGTGAGTTTCCTTGTCCCCTTTTTACATTTTTCACACTATTTTGGGGTGAAACATGATTGCTTATACATGATACACTTATACACGTTTGAGACTTGTAATTCACATGCAATTCAACTTATTATTTGTCATGGTTATTTGTGTATTGTAAGTGTTTATATGAGATACATAGTTTGTTTACAATCATTAACTATTTCTAGCCTGGCGACGTCTTAGATCTTTGGGCCTGACAAGCCTATTTGGTGCTAAAGTCGAGGTATTGCCGACTCCTAGGGGCCGTACGCTTGTGCACTAGGGAACCAAATACACTTAGCCAATCTTTTATACTTGTAATCAAGTCGAGGTTTGGTTGTAACGATATGTGTTCTATAACCTTACTAGCTTATAACCTATGACATGAATTGCTACTTGTAACCTTTTCATATTATGTATGAAAACCTTGAAAACTCACCAACTATTTATAGTTGACCTTTTATTTTTATCATATTTCAGGAAAACCCCCAAGTTTTGAAGGGAACTTATGTTGCTGGCATATTCTAGGACTTGGACCTAGTTAATAAACAAAATGATTATGTTTGTTATTTCATGTTGAAACTTATTTCATTATTGAGACTTATGCTTGTAATGTAATTTTGAAACTTATGTATAATATATTTGGATTTAATAATAGCGTTATGTGGCTGTGAACAATCTTAACCCTCACATCTCGACGTTTCCGCCGTCAAGGTTGGGGTGTGACAGATTGGTATCAGAGCCCATAACTATAGGGATTTAGGTTATTAGAAATGGTGACCTAGACTATAGCTGCATGAACCTCATAGAAGAATCCTTATACCTTTGTGCTTACATGTTGTTTGCATGCTACATAATGCTATGCCTTTTGTGCAACTTGATGCCTTAACATAGGATTGCCTTATGTATGCTTAAACTTAGTTACTTGTCTCCCTAAACTTAACTTTGACTCTTTGACCCTCCCCGACAAATGAACTTCCTAAACCTATTCTCAACGACACGTGGAATCTACACTTATCGTCGTGGGTTCAATTCCTTAGACTCTATGTCTAACCTATGAAAATCTCATCAAGGTTTTGATTTCATAAACCAAAGAAATTTGTGTGACACATAGACACCTGTATTCTGGATTTCCTGGCAAAAGGCCTTCGGGCTAAGGCAAGCATATCGTATAAATCTCATTGTGAGACCAGTTATGCTTACCTGGGGATTTCTGGGATGAGTTATAAACTATGGTCAACATACACAAGTCTCTATGGCAAATGGGTCAATTTACCTTGACGTGTTAACGATTCCAAATGGTAATGCGTTACCAAATGGAACCATCCTCTTCGTATCTTACAAATCTTTGATTCCTTGAACTGGTATCTCTTCATTCTTATCATACATAATGTCCCTGTTAA
The DNA here is from genome assembly GCA_025215565.1 of Flaveria ramosissima. NCBI lineage: Eukaryota > Viridiplantae > Streptophyta > Magnoliopsida > Asterales > Asteraceae > Flaveria > Flaveria ramosissima. Next base: position 20,121,905 of record CM046034.1, read on the forward strand.
TATTGAACCTAACCGACAATTTCAACTCTTACGTTTAAACACCGTTACACGTTGAGCGTTTCATGTAACTATTTCTATATCTTGACCAACGTGAACATGGATCTTAATATACCCAAAGATATTGGGAATCTAAACCGAATGGTCATCAGAAACTTTAAACCATTACTTATGGTTCTCAAGTCTTCCCAAGAATGTGTCCTATAACTAAAGACATGCAATGCTATAGGTGGAATTCTTACATCTCGGGATACTTTGTCTAGGCAAAATGTAAATGGTGATTTGACTCGATTGTTGAATCCATTTACTTGACTCAAAACCCTTGAGATGAGTGATCACTTATAAGTACGCGTGTCTTCAATAAGGCTATGGTTGACCTCATATCTTGAGAAGTCCATGTATTCCTTTCGATTGTGAATCGAGTGTTCACATCTCCTTGTGGTGTTGAATAATTTCCTGCCCTTGATTTCGTCTTCCCGATTGAAACCATCCAAGATTTGAACACCACAACAACTTCTGTTATCTTGAACTTTGATCTTAAGCTTGTAAGTATGATTTTTTTTTCCTTTTGTTACATTGATGTAACTTGAAATTTTCCGAATTTCTAATTGATATTATTTACCTTTCGTCGTTAAGTCAAACTCCGTATCGTCCGCACCATGAGAGATGCAAGTGTTTGCAAGTCAACCTATGACTAAGAACACCCGTATCTCCTAAATGATTCTAACTCATCAAAACGGGGGTGATTCCCTTACTTTGATGATTTTCTATTCGTTTCGATAAATGGTTTCCAATTGTGATTTATAAAATTTCATCCTCTGGATCGGGGTGATTTCCTTAACCCGAGGATTGACTTCAATGATTTTCTTTGGAATGGCATTTCACAAATGACATGATCTCACCAAAATAGGATTGAAACCCGTACTTTGGTGACAAATGTCAATCTTCGATTATTTCCTTGTTATTATGAAATTCAATCATCAAGATAGGCGTGAATTCCATACCTTGATGATAATATCATCTTTATGAATTGTATTTGTTCCAATGAGACGACTTCATCAAAGTAGGAGTGAATTCTGGATTTTGATGAAGAAGTTTATCTTGTTATATTTTGTTTTTTGTAAAACTTCACCGTTAAGATAGGAGTGATTTCCCTTACCTTAATGGTGAGTTATCTCGTCTTATTTCTGTGGATCCTCAACAAGGAGTTGGGATCGAACTTTTAATTGGTAAGTTAGCGGTCATACCTTGGGAATACACCATCAAGTTAGGAGTGATAACCACACCTTGATGACTATTCTCATTTCTTGATCTCCAACTTACCAAGGTTTTAATCAAGTGACAAGAAACATGTAGTGACTTGAAGGGTGAACCAATGTTAGTGTTTGGACCTATCAAGCCAAGACATGATTTCTGAACTTGAAACGAGACTCGTTATTATTTACATTGTGACGCGGATACAAAGGTTCATAAACCTTCGTAACTTGTAGTCATGGGTTTGGCATAAAGGAAAAGACGTAACTTGGTATGTATCCAAGTGTCTTACCTTCACATATGACAAGACCTAACATTCGTGACCCTATGGATCTTCTGTTTAACTTTTCGTTCACTAAGTGACTCTTATCTTAGCCGTCATGATGACAATTGGTGCATTATAGACCGATTGGTTAATTGCATATCAACTCATGTAGGATAACGGGTCGAGAAATTGACTTGTATCCATATCAAATAGTCGTATACCGTGGTAGGTCGTTAAATATCGATCGTTAATTTTAATGATCGATTCATTTTCCTGCTATTAGCAATATTCCTAACCATCGTTGTGAACTTATTCCAAAATCTTCACATATCGTATTATTCTTAGGCCGATGATTGGTCAAACTTTCTTATCATTGTTGGTCTTTTATTGATTTCTAGACATCATTTTACTACGAAATTATATTCTAGAAGTTGTGACCTATAGATCTAAGGTACCACGGTTACTCGTTTTCCAACGTTTCATCTCAAAACGACTCACGCTTATTATGTTAAGAATCTTGTAAGATTCCATAAAGTGAAGCGTTCCACCCGTAATCAAACGTCAAACATTGTTCGTTGAACACTCACTCTTCATTTCAATTTCTATGATCATTTAAGTTCATTTTTAATTTCGGGACGAAATTCTTTTAAGTTGGGGAGACTGTAACATCTCGTATTTTTCATTAAATTAAAAGTTAACCTTGTTATATTCTTGTATGGGTTAGATATGACATTTGTGAAACTTATGGGGAATTTATGCTTATAATTCTTTTTACTTTTAAATCCTTAAGTTTAAAGGTTAATAATATCAATTATTATTTAATAAAAAATAATAATCATAACAACAAGATTAATAATAATAATCATAATAAGTGTTAATCTTTGAAATAAATAAAAAATAATACAAGTTTTTATTATCTTAAAACTTGAAATTATTAAGTTACATGAAATAATAACACTTCAAACTTCAGGGGCCAAACTGTTAATTTAGAAACTTAAATACTAAAGTTTGGGCATAAAATAACGAACTATTGAAATAACAGGGACTAAATGTGTAAACAATCAAAAACCCAAACCTTGTTCCCATGTCCCCGTATTTCCGGTGGCCGGCTCCGGCCAACTCGCCGGCGAGTCTCCGGCCACAATAAAACCTCGAATTCGACGGTTTAAACCTCAAAAAAACGACCCAAATCGTTACATTTACAAGTTTCGAACTTAAATTCACGATTTAATTACGTTTAAACATCAGTTTCTAACCTCAATCGCTCGGTAACCGACTCACATTAACCTCTCTAGCCGTTCGAGCATTTAAACATCGTAATAACCTAATTAAACCAACCTGAACGATCAACTATCATTCACTAATCGTGTACAACCTCCAATTTCATCTAAAACACAACCGAACAGCTTAAACGAGTTCGATCTTCATCGTGACCTGCAACCAAGTCGAACCCCATCTTCTGCACACTTGAAATTGCAATTGACTGAGGGCTTTCGATCAACGCCCCTCGTGGAAGCTTCCTGTGTAAGGAATTTGGATAATATTAACGATTGCAGCTTGAACCACTTTCACCACAGTCGCGATTTGTTCTTCATTCGTGCACATTGTTTCGCTTCAGTTCGGGTAAATTAAAGACATGAACATACTCGATTCTAGTTGAGGAACAAAAGCCCTAACATTAGTTTGATTAACATTATCAATTTGATCCTCAATTTTGGGCGGATCAAACTAGGGTTCATAAGGGAATTTGGGGGAAATTGGGAATCATAGGAAGTTTGGTTTTAAAGAATTAAAAACCATTCTTTGGCAGGCATAGGCGCCCAGCCTAATGGTAAATGCACACCTTGTCCACCTTGAGGTCCCGGGTTCGAACCCGGGCACCTCCTTTTATTTTGTTTTATTATTTTTAAGCCTTTTTAATTACATATAAAATTACAGAAAATTTATAATTAATATGAAAATCATTTCTGATAATTAATATAAAGATTTTAGACACTAAAATATTTTCTGAAATTTTTCTAATTTAAATATATTCATAAATATATATATATATATATATATATATATATATATATATATAAATATATATATATATAACTATATATAAATCTTTTAGTTAATCCTTATAAAATGGATTTAAAATGATTTTTATATTAATAAATTTTCATTGATGCAAACGTTACTTCTAAAATCATGATTGTTTGTTTTAAAGAAAAAAATGTATTTATTTAAATTTTTATATTTAAACTTATTAGTTGTTACAAAAGGTTTTCTTTTAAATTAACTAAACATTTATTTATATTTGGTTGGACTTAAAAATATTTATGAACACTTAATTCTTTAAAGAATTAAATTTATAATTGTAGTAATTATATATAATTACTTAAAATATTTAAGAATATTATTATAAAACATATTTTAGCTAATTAATATTGTGTTATTAATCAAAATGCTATTTTAGATAATTAAAAAGACTTAATTGTATATTGAACCTCCTCATCATTATATTTAATTTCATTTTAAAAATACTTAAATACATATATAATTCTTCTAATGGGTTTAAAATGAGAATAAGTATTCTATAAATTTGGTTACTTGTCAAAACTCCTTAAAACTATCAAAACCCTAATCATTAGTAGAACGTTAAACTTATTATTAACTTTAATCTTTACCTTGTAATATATATGTTAGGTGCTTGTAATGGATACTTTGGATTTATCTTTTGGATCTTACTTTAATCTTTTACATCATCTTGTAATGCCTATATCCATGTGAGTTTCCTTGTCCCCTTTTTCTATTTTTCACACTATTTTGGGGTGAAACATGATTGCTTATACATGATACACTTATACACGTTTGAGACTTGTAATTCACATGCAATTCAACTTATTATTTGTCATGGTTATTTGTGTATTGTAAGTGTTTATATGAGATACATAGTTTGTTTACAATCATTAACTATTGCTAGCCTGGCGACGTCTTAGATCTTTGGGCCTGACAAGCCTATTTGGTGCTAAAGTCGAGGTATTGCCGACTCCTAGGGGCCGTATGCTTGTGCACTAGGGAACCAAATACACTTAGCCAATCTTTTATACTTGTAATCAAGTCGAGGTTTGGTTGTAACGATATGTGTTCTATAACCTTACTAGCTTATAACCTATGACATGAATTATTACTTGTAACCTTTTCATATTATGTATGAAAACCTTGGAAACTCACCAACTATTTATAGTTGACCTTTTATTTTTATCATGTTTCAGGAAACCCCCAAGTTTTGAATTGAACTTATGTTGCTGGCATATTCTAGGACTTGGACCTAGTTAATAAACAAAATGATTATGTTTGTTATTTCATGTTGAAACTTATTTCATTATTGAGACTTATGCTTGTAATGTAATTTTGAAACTTATGTATAATATATTTGGATTTAATAATAGCGTTATGTGGCTGTGAACAATCTTAACCCTCACATCTCGACGTTTCCGCCGTCAAGGTTGGGGTGTGACAACCTAGATTCTGTTTTTATAAATTAAAAACAATGATATCTCGCGGCTGAGTGCCTTGGTTCACTGGTTAAGACTCCTCCCCACACCCGTGAGGTCCCGGGTTCGAACCCGGGCAGCCTCATTCTTTTTAAAAAAGGCTTTTTGGCCTTAAAATGGTTATGGAAAATGTTTTATAATTATAAAAATGACTTTTACAAACTTCAAATATTTTTAAAACCATCTAACTAATTTGTTAGAAATTTATTTATTTTAAACAAATGATACTAATTTTAAATATTGTTTAACTTATTTGCTAATTTGCTATAAAATGATATAATTAGTTCATTTTCTTATAAAATAGATTTTAAATATTTTTTAACTTATTAAATCTTTATTTATTCAAATAATAAATAATAAACCATTTGGTTCAAACGTTACTTTTAAAGACATAGTTATCTCTAATGTTTATCTAACTTTTATATTTAAATTGTCTTGTTTTTTTAAAATAATTGAGTAATTATTAGTCTTGAAACAATAAATCTTTATAATATTAATAGGCATTATATTAATTAAAGTTTTATCATGATAATTGTAGAAATTATATATCTTATAATTTCACAAATTATTTACAAATATTATTCTTCTTATAAAATATATTAACTAAAGGTTTAGATTAATAATTTGTTATTAATCAAAATGTTATTCCAACTAATTTTAAAGCTTTATTTATATTGAACCTTATCAATATTTATACTTAAATTCATTTCTAGAATACTTAAATATACATATATAGTTCTTTTAATTGAATCAAAACATAAATAATTACTTTATAAACTTATTACTTATTAAAAACCCCATAATTCTATCAAAACTCTAATCCTTATTTGAACGTCAATCTTATTATTAACTTTAAACTTGTAATATATATGATTAGGTGCCTTGTGATGGATACTATGGATTATCTTTTGACTTTTATATCATCTTGTAATGCATATATCCAAGTGAGTTTTCCATGTGAGTATTTCCATACCCCTTTTTGCTTATTTTCACACTTTGAGGTGAAACATGTTAACTTATTATCATTGCACTTATAAACTTATTTGAGACTTGTAATCTTTATGGCAATTCATCATGCAAAGTTGTGGTTAGTTGAACTTTTGTGGTTACCATGTTATGGCGTTATATGTACAATCATTAACTATTGCTAGCCCAGCAAAGTCATAGATCTATGGGCAAGACAAGCCTGCTTTGGTTGATCCATGTACACTTAGCTGATTGTATAATCTTGTAAACGTTTGAGACTTGTAAAACTTTGTCGAGGTTTGATTGCTGCATTGTTCATAACATCCCTAATCACTTTACTCACTAACATATGACTTGAATTGCCATCTTTTATATAATATATGTAGTAAAAACTATGGAATGCTCACCAACATTTTTATGTTGACCTTTTATTTTTAACATGTTTCAGGAATACCTCAAGTATGTGTTCTACTCTTTGAAGCTTATCACATCTAGGATTGGACCTAGAGATAAAATGGATGATCATGTTATTTGTAGCATTTGTACATGATGTATTCTTTGTTGAAACTTTTGCTTGTAATGTTACAATTGAATCTTATGATTAATATATTTGGATTTAATAAATAGCGTTATGTGGCTGTGAACAATCGTAACCCTCACATCTCGACGTTTCCGCCGTCAAAGTTGGGGTGTGACATCCTAGAACTTACACAACCGAGCACAACGTCAAGGGCTTCGATTTGGCTTGCCACACGACGAGTTTGGCCACCCGAATCACCCGAAACACCACTTTTTCTCTTTTTCTCCTCTTTTCTCTCTTCTCCTCTCTTGAGAGCTGAAAATTTGTGTATGGGGGAGAGGGTAAGGGCTGCCATCTCCCTTATATACTCCGCTCACCCGACTTTCTTTCATTGGCGAGTTTGGTCCCTCGACTTTGGACTTTATTTTTGTTTTCTTTCTTCGCCGGCTTCAAAATAATAAATATCCGGGTGTTACAAGTCCACCCCCCTTAAATAGGTTTCGTCCCCGAAACCTGTTATTCTTCGAACAAACATGGATAATGCTGTCTCATTTCTTCCTCAGTCTCCCACGTTGACTCGGATCCCTTCCTGTGCTTCCACTGTACACGCACAAGAGGAACCACTTTATTCCTTAGCCTTTTCTCCTTTCGGTCGATGATTGCCACTGGTTGCTCCACATAATTGAGCCGTTTGTCTACCTCGATATCCTCCAGTGGAACAATCATATCTTCATCAGCTAAGCACTTCCTTAGATGAGATACATGGAATGTCGGGAGGATTCCACTTAACTCATCCGGTAACTCCAGTCTATAGGCCACCTCTCCTACCTGAGCAATGATTCGGAAAGGGCCTATATACCTGGGGCTCAACTTGCCCCGCTTTCGGAAGCGAATGATACCCTTCCAAGGTGAGACCTTCAACATAACTCGGTCACCCACCTGGAACTCAATCGGCCTGCGTCGTTTATCAGCATACGACTTCTGTCTATCTTTGGCTGCCTTCATGAAGGCTTTAATCTTCTCAAGCTTCTCAGTCGTAGCCTCGATTACCTCGACGCTTCCCAATTCCTTCTAACCAATATCACCCCAACAGACGGGTGTTCTGCATCTCCTACCGTATAGCATCTCATATGGAGGCATGCCAATGCTGGCGTGATAGCTGTTGTTGTATGAGAATTCGGCTAACGGTAGGTGGTCATCCCAACTTCCACCAAAATCAATCACACATGCCCGAAGCATGTCTTCCAGCGTCTGAATGGTCCTTTCTGACTGACCATCAGTCTGGGGATGATAAGCCGTGCTGATATGTAACCTCGTCCCCATAACGTCGTGGCACTTCTTCCAAAATTTAGATGTAAACCGAGTGTCGCGATCCGACACAATAGACACCGGCACACCATGACGAGTTACAATTTTCTTGATGAACAGATCAGCCAACCTCTCAGATGAATATGTCTCGCGGATCGGTAGGAAGTGAGCACTCTTCGTCAAACGATCAACTATCACCCATATGGCATCGTACCCTTTCGGGGTATGCGGCAGTTTTGTAATGAAATCCATGGTGATGTGCTCCCAGTTCCATTCCGGTATATCCAAAGGTTGTATCTTCCCATACGGCTTTTGATGCTCGGCCTTCACCTGTAAGCAAGTAAGGCACTTACTCACATACTTCACCACATCGCGCTTCATACCCGGACACCAATAATCTTTCTTCATATCATGGTACATCTTCGTGGCACCAGGATGAATGGAGTACCGAGTCTTGTGAGCTTCATCCATTATCTTCCCCCGTAGATCCCCAAAACGAGGGATCCACACACGATCGAATCGGGTTCTAACACCGAGTGTGTTTTCACCCAATTCCCCAACCAGACCTATCATCCTTTCAGAGTTAAGATGATCTTCCTTCAATGCCTCATCTTGAAACTCTTTGACTTGCTTCATTACGTCAGAGGTCATGATCAGTTGATATGCCTTCACCCGAATCGGCTCGGGCCTCTCCTTCCGGCTAAGGGCATCAGCCACCACATTGGCCTTGCCCGGATGGTAGTGGATTTCACAATCATAATCCTTTATCAGTTCCAACCACCGTCTCTGCCTCATGTTCAGATCCTTCTGCTCAAAGAAGTACTTCAGACTCTTGTGGTCGGTGAATATGGTGCACTTCGTTCCGTAAAGATAGTGCCTCCAAATCTTTAATGCAAAGACCACAGCTGCCAGCTCCAAGTCATGAGTAGGATAATTGACCTCATGAACCTTCAACTGTCGGGATGCATAGGCTATAAACTTTCCTCTCTGCATTAACACACACCCCAACCCCGAGTAGGAAGCATCAGAATAAACCGCCAGATCTTCACTTCCCTCAGGTAATGACAGAACAGGAGCTTGAGTCAATCTCGCCTTCAACTCCTCGAACGCCTTCTCTTGAGCTTGACCCCATACGAACTTCACATCTTTTCGGGTCAACTTAGTCAGGGGAGAAGCAATCTTAGAGAAGTCTTGGATAAATCTTCTATAGTAGCCCGCCAAACCCAAGAAACTGCGAATCTCGGATGGCGTCTTTGGTGACTTCCATTGCATAACCGCCTCCACTTTCGCCAGGTCCACCATAATCCCGTCGGGATTCACCACGTGACCCAAGAACTGAACCTCGCGCAACCAAAACGCGCACTTGGAGAATTTAGCATACAACTTCTCCCTTCTCAACGTCTCTAGAACCTCCCAAATGTGACCGGCATGCTCTGCCTCGCTCCTCGAGTAAATCAAGATATCATCAATAAACACAATCACTGATTTATCCAACATAGGCCGACACACACGGTTCATCAAATCCATAAAAGCAGCTGGCGCGTTGGTCAAGCCAAAAGACATGACGAGAAACTCGTAGTGACCATAGCGCGTATGGAAAGCTGTTTTAGGAATATCTTGCTCCTTCACCTTCAACTGATGGTACCTAGATCGAAGATCTATCCTTGAAAACCAACTGGCACCCTGAAGCTGATCGAACAAATCATCTATCCTCGGTAAGGGGTATCGGTTCTTCACTGTCAACTTGTTCAGCTCGCGGTAGTTGATGCACATCCTCATACTACCGTCCTTCTTCTTTACGAACAGGACCGGAGCACCCAAAGGAGAGATACTCGGTCTAATGAACCCCTTATCAAGCAGCTCTTGCAACTGCTCCATCAACTCTTTCATCTCGGTCAGAGCCAACCGATACGGTGCCTTGGCAACAGGTTGGGCACCCGGTATCAGATCAATCTGAAACTCGATCTCTCTGTCAGGTGGCACTCCTGATAAGTCTTCTAGGAACACATCTGGAAAGTCACACACAACCGGTACATCATCTAGTTGTCGTGTTGGCGTATCCACATCCTTTACATAAGCCAAGTAGGCACTACATCCACGCCTCATACACTTTCCCGCCACCGCCATCGAGATCACCTTCGGAATCGTAGTAACCCGATCACCATAAACCGTTACTGAACTACCGTCAGGCGCCGACAACCGAATCATCTTCTTGCGACACACAATGTTCGCCTTGAAGTCCGCTAACCAATGCATCCCGAGAACCAAATCAAAACCACCTAAGGTCATCACGAACGGTCTAACAGGAAACTTATGACCCTCGAGTTCCACATCACAATTCTCTATCATCTCAGAAATCCTGGTAGACTTACCTATAGCAGTTTCTACATCAAAGGGCGCATCAACACGTCTACTACTAGCAGGCAGCTTAGCACAAAAAGCAGCAGAAATAAAACTTTTACTGGCACCCAAATCAAATAACACAGAAGCTAAAGTTTGGTTCACCAGAAATGTACCGGACACGACATCAGGGTCTGTTCTAGCTTCCTCCTGTGTCATGGTGAATGCCCTGGCGCTCGCCCTCAATCCTTCACCCCCTGTCTTCTTCGCCCCAGAGCTCTCAGCCCTCGGCCTCTTGCAATCTTTGAACACGCAACCCTCTTCCCCACAGTTAAAGCACCGGACCGTACGACAGTCCTTTGCCATGTGCCTCGCCTTTCCACACTTGAAGCACAAGTTTGACCCCAACCTGCACTCCCCACTATGCTCCTGTCCACACTTACTACACCTTCTCGATCCCGCACCCGACATGACCACACGGCGATCATCCACCCGTGCCTTCTTATTACCCGTCAAGGCATCACCCCGACCAAACCTCTTCCTCTGCCAGTTTCGATCACCACCGCTCTTCCTGCCACCATCAGTCACTACCACCGTTCTTTCATCATACAGTCTCCATGCCAAATCCACCGCCGACCTAAACGTGCTCGGCCGGGCAGCAATCATATGCCTGCGAATATCCGCTGGCAAACCCTGTATATACCTCTTGATTTTTCGGGACAGAGGTGTCACCTGATCCGGCACCAGACGTGCCATCTCGTTGAATTTCATGGTGTACTGCTGGTGTGTCATAGTTCCCGCCTCCAGTTGCAAGAACTCCCTCTCAACCTTGTCCATTTCCCGATGAGGACAAAACTCCTCGATCACCAACCTTCTCAGCTCAGACCATCTCATTCTCCCAATGGCTCTGCTACCCTCGGCTTGGACAATATTGTCCCACCAACATAGAGCCGAATCCACAAAAGAGTGGGTAGCGAACTTCACCTTCTGGTCTTCACGGCATTCGCTGATATCCAGAACGGCCTCCATTTCCCTCACCCACCGGTGAGCAGCAGCAGCAGTGCCGTTTCCATCAAAAGTTGGGGGCTTGCACCTCATAAACGCCCCATAGTTGCAGCCCCGTACCACCCCCTGCACGGGCTCGTCTTCTTCCTCCTCCTCATTATCGGAGAAAATCGTTTCAGGCTCCGGTTGCTCCCCTGAGGCCCTATTTCTCTCCTTCCTTTCTCCCTCTTTCACAGCCTTGATGACTTCGGTCACCACAGACGGTAAGATTGTCTGCATGACCTGATGTACTTCCTCAACAACAGCCTCATTTACCGAGGCCCTTAAGTTTGCACTCTCATCCCCAGCCTCCGGATGAGGAGTCTCAGGTTCTGCAGGAACCTCTTTCTCAGCTCTAGGCCTTCCTCTTTTAGTTCGCGGTTCCGCATCAGGGCCACCACGGCCTCCACCCCTAGAAGCTCTAGAAGATCTACCACCAGCCATTCTCTATCACACTGAAAGATTCAAACACCAACACGGTCATTCAAGGAAACAACTCAGTTTATGTCAAGTATAGTAAGTCCCTAATTACAGTGGCCAGTTGTGATAAGCCACTTACTTTACTCTTCATACCCCAAGTATCACCTGTCCTGACTACATCAGTATTTAAATCTACATACAACACATAACCATATACCATCCGCACATAACCGGTTAGCTTTAAGAAAATACCTAATGGCACGCAGCTACTCAGTTTGGCATCCCATTCCCCTTTTCATCCCATTTTCAGTTTAAGTTAAGGTTTATTTTGAAAATTTACTCATTTCACTTAAACTTTGGCTCTGATACCAACTTGTAAGGCCCCGTTCCCGGGACACTTACAGTTGGTCATTCATCGCACATAAAACATATAATTACATTTGCCTTAGGAAACATTGCAGCGGAAACATTCAAAAATGACATCTCGTTTCATTATAATTACTTTTGCCAAATAATACATCATTATCTGGTTACAAAATACATGTTGCATTACATCACAAAAGCTTTATAAATGGATGCCACCCCAAAAGAGCCGAGTAGCATTGCCGTGCCATCCTCAGCAATCATTTACCTGCCAACTGGAAAACGTATAAAAAGTCAGCATTGCTGCGTGAGTTCTAGTTTTATAAAATAAACATAATTTACTTTCATCAAAAACTATTCCTTTTATCATGCGATCATTCAACGTACGTATACACAAATAATGTCATTATTATCTTTCATCTCATTCATTATCTTCCGTTCCTTTCATACATTCTTTCTTCTGAGTCCCACCTCAATAGCAATCTCAATGATTGCACGCTATCCCAGTCTTTTGCACCCCTAGGGTTGCTCACCTCATTGCCCATCTTAATGATAGCAAGCTATCCGAGTCTTTTGCAACAACAAGGTTGCTCACCCCAAGGCAACATCACAATAGCACGTTACTCGAGTCTTTTGCAACGACAAGGTTGCTCACCCCATAGGCAATCTAAATGATTGCACTTCATCCGAGTCTTTTGCAACACAAAGTCGCTCACCCCATATATATGCGTGCAAGCCTTTCTTTCGTTCATTCATCATTCATTAATGCATGCATTCTTACTTCATGTTCCTCTTTCATTATCTTTCGCTTTACATTACATAATACTTCATTCATTCATTAACATGACATGTAAAGTCACAAGAAAGATAAACATACATCATAATAAGGAACATATCATACACATTCATCATCATCATACAGGGCAACATCATACATACATAACATGCATAAACATGCAACATCATCAACATCGTCATCATCATGCCCTACATGCTCTCTAAGGCCATAACAGTCACCTTACATGCTCTTACGAGAACTTTACGTCAAAACTTACATCTGCACCTTCCCCCGAAGGCCAGAAGTCAAACTATGCGTTCCTCTGAGTGCAACAGCCCTATTCGGGCGTATGAACACCCTTCAGTCGCATGGCCTCCATGCGACCGAACATCATGCGACTGGGCTCATGCGGATGATCATCTATGCGAATGAACATTCAATCGTGTGTATGGACCTCGTGTGAATGGGACTACTGCGAATGGGCACCTATGCAACTGACCTCATGCGAATGGACTCATGCAACTAAGCATCTATGCGACTGAACCCTCAGTCGTGCGATCCCCCATGTGACTGGACTCCCAGTCGTGCGACTGAAGCCTTAGTCGTGCGATTGAACCCTCAATCGTGCGAATGAGTCCCAATCGTGCGAATGACCCTCAATCGCCTCTCATTCGGCCGTATGGCCTCCAATCGGTCGCCTAGCCCTAGCTGATGCAGAATGAAGTTCATCCCGAACCCAATCTGCCATTTTCGGCCTCCAAGCTCATCCAAACCCATTCTAAGCCTAAATTAACCCTCCTGGACCTTAGGAATGCATACCATAACACCATACAAGCACACACAAGCCCGGAAACATACACGAAACACATCATACACATCACACCCAAATGGGTCAAACACATACTCACACATAAAACGGGTTTTAACATTTTCCAGCCCCGAAATCAGTTGAAAACAAGTAAAGTGGGGTCCTAGAACTCATACAATCGAGCACAACGTCAAGGGCTTCGATTTGGCTTGCCACACGACGAGTTTGGCCACCCGAATCACCCGAAACACCACTTTTTCTCTTTTTCTCCTCTTTTCTCTCTTCTCCTCTCTTGAGAGCTAAAAATTTGTGTATGGGGGAGAGGGTAAGGGCTGCCCTCTCCCTTATATACTCCGCTCACCCGACTTTCTTTCGTTGGCGAGTTTGGTCCCTCGACTTTGGACTTTATTTTTGTTTTCTTTCTTTGTCGGCTTCAAAATAATAAATATCCGGGTGTTACATTGATCCTATATGCAAGATCTGATGATCATTTGTTGTGATTGATGAACAAACTTCAGTCACATGGTCTTCCTTCATCTTCCACACCATCTTTGAAAGACTAGACTTGACCTTAAAGATCTCAGAACTTTTGAAAACTTTGAAAGTTTTGGAAACTAAACCTTCAGAAGTTCTTGCATCTACTGCATAAGACTTTAGTGCGTCGGAAGCATTCATTTCTTCCGATACCAAATTTTCTTCCGAAGGTAATTTGCCACCTATCTTTTGTTTGTTCAACTTGGAGCTTCCAATGGAAAATGATTTTTCTTCCGAAGCTATCATCTTCTTCTTTTTCTTTGAAGTTTTCTTCTTTGTCATGATGCTTTTGGGATTGTATATGCAATCCTTAGCAAAATGAGTAACACCACCACACATGGTACATTCAACTGGCATACTTCTGAGAGTCTTCTTTTAAGAAGAAGGTTGAGCTTGATCTCTTTTTGCTTCCTTCTTCATCTTCAAAGATAATGTAGCAGCCTTCTTAGGGTGAGTCTTGCTCTTGGAACTGGATGATTCACGGTGTGTAGAAGGGGTGCAACTTTGATCAACCTTCTTCTTTTGACAAGGATGGTTTGAACTTGAACTAGGACCTTTGGTAGTAGAGTCCATAGTTGAGTTTTCAGTATTCACCACTTTAAATCCAGCAGAAATAAATACTTGTTTTTGCTTGGAGTTGAAAGTGGCATTGATGTCTTGAGATTTCTTTACTTTTCTGTTAGCTACCCTGATCAAATTCTTCGTAATTGACTTGGCCATTCTTTTTTTCTCTCCAGTAGTATAGTGACCCTTCTTAGCATGAACTTCTTCACTCACTTTTTGTTCATCCTTCACTATCCGCTTTTTATCTTCATCCTCTTCTTGGATATGATTTATTAGGGCAGCTCATCTTCAATAGTGTCACACTTTGGAGATCTTACATATAGTAATGTGTGTAGAGGAGCTATCTCACTAGATCCTAGTCTCTACCTATTTTGATAGCAAACTTTTGCATGCATGGATGAGGATATGATGTTCTGGAAGTCAAAAACACATTTTTCTACACTAGATTTATTGATCATAAGCTTAGCCTTGCATTCTGTTAACTTAGTAATGAGATCTTTGATTTGAGTCCTGTAATTTGTGTGCTCATGCTTAAGAGTTGATATTGTTCTCTTTAAATCTTCTACTTTAAGTTATAGTTATTTTCAGCTATTTTAAAATCAGCTTTTAAAATATTTAAGAACTTAAAGTCAGATCTTATTTCCAAGTTATAGACCTATACATATTTACTTTAACAAAGCATTTAGGTGTACAAAGATGTTCTAATACCTTAAATTTATCATGGTCAGCCATCAAGGCATGGTTAGGAGAAACATTTTCAAGTGGGAAACTCCAATCAAAGCCTCTTCTTTCATAGCATCTGTAGCTTGCTGCTTGGGCTTCTCAGTATTTGGATATCCGTCGGTGTAGTTTGGCCTGGATTATGTATGGCCACCATTTGCCTTTGGTGCCTTACACTCCTTAGCAAAGTGACTCATCTTTTTGCAGTTGTAACACTTGACTTTCCTTTTATACAATCCAAACTTTCCACTGGATACAAGAGGACTGAGAAACTTTCTACCAATCCTCTTGTAGAACTTCTTGGCTCTGTGAGTAAGTATAGCCATCTATTGAACTATCTCCATGTACTCCAGGTCATCTGGATGGATACAGTCCAAATCTTCAAAAGTGAAGAGAAAGTTGCTACAACTTTTATCAGAATACACAAAGGCTTGTGATGAGGTTGTCACTTGGAATGGGATTCCTTGGATATAGCTCTCATTTGGTGCCTCCGGGAATGATGAAATGGTCCTTCTATGAGTTGTCAGGGTAGTAGATAAGATGATGATATGGTTCTCTCACTTCTCTGCAAGCACTTTCAACCACATGTAGGGCTAAACTTGTTATTTGCTGGAAGAGTTGCTGGCTGGATTCTGCATGTTCATCTACATCTGGTAGCCGCTAAGGATACCATACAACTCTAAGTGAGTAAGAGTGGAGAGGTTTTCAACTCTATTAATGACCACACAATAGTGAGTCCATTGTCTGGAAAGAGAGAACATGAACCTCCTCATAATGTCCCAATTATAAAGCTTAACTCCAACATCCATGAGAGTATCTACAATCTCAACATAGCTAAAGTATTGTTGAGTTACAGTTTCACCTGATTTGTAGGTGAAATTCTCAAACTGCTGCTTTGAGAGATCTTTCTTATTTTCTTGCTTCATTAGACCCCTCATACATAAGATTCAGTGCATCGCAGAGCTGCTTAGCAGTTTTTCACTTTTTGAAGCCTCTGTATATAGAGTTGGGAAGAGCAGTGTAACACCCGTAATTTTAAAAGATGAGAAATAGAGAATAAAAATGAAGAAAAAGAAGGAAAAACAATAAAACCCAAGTTGAGGGGTTAAATGTGTAAACAGTACAAAAATTTAAATTATTTTGTACAAAAGTAACATGGCCGCCCATGCCATGTTACTTTCATCTTTTTGCAATCGGTTTAGAGAGAGAGCGGGGTAAAGCTTTGGGGTTTTGAAGAAGGAAGAAGAAGAAGTCGAACTTAAGGTATGAATTCGATGTTTTCTAGTGTTTTTGGCTGGTTCTAGCCTCAGGTTTGTGCTTATGTGTGTTTTATGTGCTCGGTTATGTGTTCTTGGTGGGTTTCTAGGTGTTTGAACTCATTTGCATTCGGGTGTGAAGAACTCTTGCCCGAAAGTTGCCAAAGGTGAGTTTTAGATCCCCACTTTTACATGTTTTAACTAATTTTGGGGCTGGAAATGCATTTTTTAAATGTTTTATTTATGTGTGTGTGTACCCGTATGTTTATGTGAATGTGTATATGGGTGGGTGTATGTTTGGGATGATTTATGGTTATGTGCATGTTTTATGTGTGGTTTTGATGTTGGGTATGATAGAATTAGGCTTGAACGTGATAGGAATTGGATTTGGGGACTGAATTATGTTGTTAGTTGTAAGTTAGTTGTTCATGCGCCTGAACAGTAGTCCATGCGCCTAAGTCCCCATGCGCTTGAAATCCATGCGCCCAAATATTATCCATGCGCCTAGGATATGCCTAAAATGCCTAAGTGTTCCCATACCACCAACTGCCCATACGCCTAAGTGCCCATGCGATTAAGTCAGGCTCATCCGCCTGCATAGTGCCCATGCGCCTAGAATGTTGTCCAGAATGACTAAGTGTTGCCATGCGCCCATATAGTGCTCATGCGCCCAAATGTTTCCCATGCGCCTAAGTGTTCCCATGTGTCTGAGAGGTCATGCGCCTGCATAGTGCCCATGCGCCTAAAAACTTAGAATTATTTGTGAAATTTTGGGAAAAAGGAAGTTTTAGGCTATGACTTGGGATGTTCCCGGGGATGATGTATGATAATTATATGATGATGTATGATGTTGTATATGATGTTTATGATGATGTTATGTATGGTTTTAATATGTTTCCTTTATGTTCTTATTATGTATTGTTCTGTGGCTTTACGTGGTATGATTATGATAATGTACGTACAATATTATGTAATGAAAGCGGAAATTAATGATGATGAAAAGTGAAACATAAGGAAGAATGAATGAATGAATGAAAAGTCTTGCAAGAAAAATCAAAGGAGGTGCACGACTCTGAAATGTCGTTAGCTCAACTGTGTACGGGTTAGCTACCCCATAGGCTGCATACAGGGGTCTAATCCATGTGATTGACCATACGTATGGGACCTTTGTCGCTTACCACGGCACTGTTGTCAGGCCATCGGGCACAATGTATGGGAGACTATTTATAGACTTCGGCCCAGTACCCGCTTTATGCATGGCGGTGGGGTGTAGCACATGGCATTGGTCCAGATGGAAGTAAAGATAATGATGAATGAACTTACCCCGGTACCGTGGTCAGGCCACCGAGCACAATGTATGGGAGTCTATTTATAGACTTCGGCCTAGTACCCGCACTTGTGCATGATGTTTGGGGTATAGTACATGGCATCGGAAGAAAATGACGAACGTATGAAATGTAAGAAATGTATGGTAAGAATGAGAATGAAGGGATGATAACGAATGAATGAATGTCAAATAATGATGATGAAAGATAATAATAAGATTATCTATTTGTACGTATGATGCATGATCGCGAACGAAAGTAAAGAACGGTTTTAACTCGAAAGTAAAGTATTTTTACTATAAAGCTAGAACTCACTCAGCAACGCTGACATTTATGTATTTTCCAGTTAGAAGGTAAGAGTTGCTGAGGATTACACGGGGGCAGCTACGTGGCTAGTTTTGGATGGCATCCATTTTGTATAACAATGATGTTTTCGAGATGTAATGCAAACAAATGGTATTTTGTAATGGTTAACAATGTTGTATTGTTTTGCAAAAGCAAATATTAATATATGAAATGGTTTTTAAGTTATTCCGCTGCAATATTTTGGCAAATGTAAATGTATGTTTTATGTTTTATGTGCGATGATTGTCCAACTGTAAGCGTTCCGGGAACGGAGCCTTACAAGGAGTTTGGAGAGCGTTCATGGCCTTCTGATCTACATTAATTTTCTTCCAATCTTCTTCTAAGTAGTCAACCATTTACTTTGAAATCATACCACCAGCAGTAGGAACTGAAGTGGTGCTTGGAACATAAGATACTAAGACAACATATCCTCACGTCCTGCTGTCTTGAGTCTTTATAAAGCATTCAATTCTTTGGCACCAAGTATCAAAGTTATCAGGAGTAACCAGTGGAGATTTGGTCATGTTACCGGTTTCCATATCAACCTTGGTAAGAGCTGTCATTTAAGCTGGTAAGTGTTTTGTGAAAACTAAAAAGATTAAAAATGGTGAGATCTTACAATCAATAGACTAAACTGCTCTAATACTAATTAAAGGACCGGTGAAGGGGGTCAATACAACACTTTCACAAGGATGGAGAGTGTTGAATACTTAACAGATCAAATAGGTAACCGACTTAAAGTGAAACAATAAACACAAATAAAAAACATAACAATAACACAAGATTTTCAAGAATGATATATATTGCCCCCAAGTTCTTATACAAAATACTACAATGCTTAAATCTAATTACAAGTATTCGGGATACTTTATACTACATCTTACAGCTGGGTATAGTTTGAAGGCCAACTGGAGACACTAATATAGACAACAAAATCAATGTAAAGTCAAAAGACAGATTGCCTTTTGACTAGTGAGTATGACATGTCATACCTCACATTCTTATTTATTATAAAAATGATAAAAGTACAAAAGTAGAAAGTTACAGACTCAAAACTTTATATGGACTTTTCATCAATTCATATAAGTTGGTGAGTCTTTAGAAATGGTAGCGGAAAGTTGTTTCAGCTTTTGTTAAAAGCATGTCAGAGAAGACATGTATTCTCTTTCTTCAAAAAAATCAGTCTTGGGTTCAAAAGACTTTGTCTTTGAAGATTTAAAGACGAAGACTTAGTTCTTGAAGCTTCGAAATCTTCATTTTTTGCTTCGGAAGAATTGGTATTTTGGATTTGAAAGATTTGATACTTAGTAACTTTTCTTGTATTTCATAGGCGAATGATGAGAGCTATTTGGTTCAGTATAATCCTTAGAGTAATGTTATTAAATAAATGAAAAGCTATTTAATATTTAATTAAAAAATTATTAACCAGTTACTATTTCCTATTAACTTAAAAGGAGTTTTTCTAACTTATCTATTAAACGATAAACCATCATCCAAATCCAACCGTATTGATTATTGATTAATGATTATAAAAGGAGGTGCACCACCGATCTGTATCTCCCAGTTCCAAATTGATCTTCTAGGGTTTTGAGCATCCCCAATCTTTGCGACTAAATTTCGTCGGATCAAACCATCATGTCGTCACCAAAGACCATCGTTTTGAAGAGCTCCGACGGAGAAACCTTCGAGGTTGAAGAGGCGGTGGCCTTGGAATCACAGACCATCAAACATATGATCGAAGATGACTGTGCCGACACCACCATCCCCCTCCCTAACGTCACCAGCAAAATCCTCTCCAAGGTTATCGAGTATTGCAAAAAACACGTCGAATCAACCAAGAATGATGATAAGACTGCTGATGAAGATTTGAAATCCTTTGATTCGGAGTTTGTTAAAGTGGATCAGGGGACCCTCTTCGATCTTATTCTGGTTTGCTTCTTCTTGTTTCCTTTTAGAATTCCTAGATTATTGCCGTTTTGTGTGTACACTTTTAATTGCTTTGTGATTATTGTTCTGTATTAACATATGCAAATTGAAGTTGACAATAGATTAAAGATGTGCTTGGATGCCAGATTACCTGTGTTCAGTTTTTAGTCTTTGGTTTGTCTATGATCACTTGATTACTTAGGGTCAGATAACTTTTCAATTGTGAGATTGATTCTAATGGCAACAATTATGTATATCCCCTTGTGCTCTCTTTATATTATGTTTTTATATAAATATAAATTAGAATTTGAAAGTTATCTAAAGTGATTCTTTGGTTTGATAGACTAGAAACACACCCAAACATCATCTCTTGCATTGCTTTCAACAACTAGTTTTGTGATTCTAAGTTAGTATGCACTTTTGCTGTGTTGCATAATCACCTTCTACAACTCACACATACAAACAATCAAGTAGAATAGAAGCATGTCTTGTAGCTAGGTTTACTGGATGTTACTGATGTTTTTTACTTGAGGTAAATCAACATTATGCTCTAGTGATCTCATTTTTGTTATATCAAATATATATCCTGTCATATAGTTTTGTTACTGTTTTGGTGGCTCTCCAAGAATAGCTTGCATCAGAGTTAGTTAGTGTTATGAAATGTTAACCTGTAAGATCACACATTCATTTATTATTTTTTTCTATTAATTGTGTAATATGTTGTATTTGTGTGGTCTTAGGCTGCAAACTATCTGAACATCAAGAGCCTACTCGATTTGACATGTCAAACAGTGGCTGACATGATCAAGGGCAAGACTCCTGAAGAGATTCGCAAGACTTTCAACATCAAGAATGACTTCACCCCGGAGGAAGAAGAGGAAGTTCGCAGGGAGAATGCATGGGCGTTTGAGTAAATATTCTACCTCTAAATTGTGCATACATAAAATGATTATCTATGTTTTTTCCTAGAAAATGAAACCTTGAACATCTGTGGTGAATGTTTTCCTAATGTTGCTTGTTAATTTTTTTCCCTCCCCGTGTCTTTCTATCGTTGCAAGTTTTGGTATTTATGATTTTGTTGTTGCCTCAATGCCACCGGGGCCCCAAGGGGATACTAAAATTGAGGCTCTTTTTATAAACGTTTTTTAGTTTTCCGCCTTTACTTTTTTATGTAAATCATATATGTGTACTTTATTTGTAAAAAGTACATATAAACAGTATTCAATATAAATCTAGAGTATAAAAAAAGTAGAAACCCAGCTTACATGATGGTGATAACACTAATGCCCCTACTAAGACTAACAATCAGAATATAATTACACTGAATTTTGACAAGGTGTAGAACATAAGCATGCTAGCCATATTTGTAATAAGAATATAATAACCTAAAACGTAAACACAATAGCTATATAGCAAAACTAATCAACGAACTTTACATTGCACTTTTAGTTCTAAGATTAATTTTGCATTTTTAGTTCTAGTTTGTAGCCAAAGTTAAACCATAAACTAATCAAGTAATTCAAATTCAAAGCACCTAAACAATTTATCACTAATTCACTAGCCCTGCCAAGTAGTAATAGCAATTCAATTTAAAGGCTTAAAGCAAATAATCAACTTTATCACCAATCAAGCAATCAGTAGCAAACTAGCAATATGCTAATCTAGTTATCTAGAAAACAAATAAGAACTCAAAGTCTACAATTACTCAGTTACCAAATAATCAGAAAACAGAAGTGACTCAAAGTCTCGAATCAAAAAGACATTAACACTAACATGAGTTCGGTATCACGATTGAAATTGAAACACAAACAATATTCATCGGCTATGTTGTGATTTGTGAACAAATACAAGTGAGAATTTGTTGATTTAAGATTAAAAATATTAATGATTTAAGATTAAAAATATAAATGATTTGAAAGGATTAATGGAAGTTCTTGCGGCTATAAATATTACAGTTTGAAGAGTAATCCTGCCCTATTGAACTTGTAATCGTCACCATCTACCATGATTATAAAGTTCGACTCTTCGATTTTGTAGAATTGCAACCCTTGTGGTTGTGCGACTGCAATGAATGGTGGATTGCCCTAGACAAAACTAGAAGGAAACCGCCTTGCTGTGTGTCAAGGCGCTTCGTTGAGACCTTGGCGACATTCTGGCCAAAATAAGAAATCTAAGGAGTTTTTTCTTTGTAGCAGATGCTGGTAAGAAGAGAGAGGATATGTTTGGTGTGTGATTATGTGTTGAGAGAGTTTAAAAGATAATAGAAAGGGAAAAGGCTGATTTGTGTAGTAGAAAGTGGAGAAAAGTAGTACTAAATGTAGAAAAAGAGCGTGGGAAAATAAAAAAAGTTCATTAAATATTCAATTTTTAAATTGGCTTATACTAAATTATTAAGTTTATAAAGAAGTTCATTAAATATTCAATTTTTAAGTTTGTGCATTACTAGTTTATTATGTGTTGTATGTTACACTTCATATACTTTATATTTCTATGGCTATTTGTATCTTTTTTTATTGTTTCTACTAGTGTCTTTTTTGCTTGTCTCGGGCGTGCGCCTTTTTTGCGCCTTGTGCCTGGGCGGCAAGCGAGGTCTTTGCGCCTTGCGCCTTTGACAACACAGGTGGAGACTATTACCTAAGTGCATTTAATTGTTTAGTTCTATTATCATCTAAAATTAATGTATCCAATAAGACGCTGATTGTATTCGAGGTCAATATCTAGCCTTTCAATGACCTATTATTTCTTATGTGATAACAATGGTGTCACAACCTGGCGAAAGACTTCTGGGGATAGAATTTATGTGTGTAGGTAAAGGTATCACTGTGATTATTTATATGCATTTCTAAATTTCTTTTAATACTTGATAATCTAAATAAATAGATGGTTAAGAAGAAGCTTACCTGGTTACATACTTTTTGGTCAAAAATTAAACAAGGGAATGGTAGCAAAGGGTGGTCTCCATTCTCATTGTTATGTCTTAAATTTTTCTTCTTCAATGCTGTGTGTCATACTCTGTGTTTTTAAGTTGGTTAGATCTAAATGTTGGTGGAATAATATTTTTACATATCTAATAGAGGCGGACCTACCGCCAGGGGAGGGGGGTGGTCGTCCACCCTAATTTTTTTTTAAATGTTATATATACGCTAAATTCTCGACCAGTCCCTGTAAAATTTTGCAATAGCCCCCCCTGAAACCTACTTTTTTTTAATATAAGCCCAATCTTTAAACTCAATCTCTTTAAATCCAATCTCTCTAAACCCAGTCTCTTTAAACCCAATCTTTCAAGCCCAAAATTTAAAAATTAGCCCAATGTTTAAACACATAAACCCAACCCACTTTTTAAATCCCCAAAAACCCACTACCCCATATAGGCACATATCGACACCCACCTAACCCCTGAACTCCTGCCATCCTTAAACGACTCTCCGGCGAGGCGACGACCCCCGCGGACTCTCCAACCAGGACCTGCGGCCTGCCCCGACCTGTTGCTGCACTGAGCTGCAAGCTTGCGACCTCTACACTGAGCTGCGACTTGCTGCACCCCTGCAGCCGTGCTGCACGGCTGCACCGACCTGCCACTGCTGGACTCCGGCGACCTCCCGCCTCCGACCTCCAATTTTGGCCAGGTAATGTGTATTATAATTTTATAATTATTAATTTTTTGGTTTCTTAATTTTTGGTTAGAAACTAGGGTTTGAAAATTAACATAAGATTATATATTTATATTGTGTATTGTAATCTATAAGATACTAAGAGTATAAGATTGTGATATAATTTGCGTTAACATAGGAATTACTAGTCCCGTTATGGAACGATTTTTCAAGAGTAAAGTTGGAGAATCTTCGTCTAAAACTCCCGAATATGTTGACGTGGTTACGCTTCCTTCGGATCATGCTGATCGCAAACTATTTTCATCATATAACCCTAATCAACGAGATGAAATTAGGAGGGCATACTTACTTAGAGGACTATGCAACCAATAGATGTTGTATTCCCACAAACAAAGATTGGTTAAGAATTAAGTCGTTTTAATGAAAGTTGGTATGATGCTCATCCAAGATGGTTAGAGTATAGTATAAAGAATGATCATGTTTATTGCTTATGTTGTTACTTGTTTAAATGGTATTTTGGAGATTCAAAAGACGCGTTTGTCTATGATGGTTTTAATGGTTGGAAAAAACAAGAAAGACTTGTAAAACATGTGGGTGAAGTTAATAATGTGCACAATAAATGTTGAAAAGTGTGATGATTTGCTTAATGAAAATCAATCGATACGAGCCACCTTTAAGAAGCAAGATTCAAAGCAAAGGTATGAATACCGACTTAGATTAGGTGCTTCTATGAGGCTTGCTCAAAAATTATTGAATCAAGGACAAGCATTTCGCGGTCATGATGAATCGGATGATTCATTAAATAAAGGGAATTTTTTGGGACTTTTAGAATTAATGGGTGAAATAAACAAAGAACTTGGGAATGTTATCTTAAGGAATGCAAAATGACATGTCCAAAAATTCAACAAGATATCAAACATTGTTTTGCTCAAGAGGTACTAAAATGAATTTTTGAAGATTTTGATGGTGATGTTTTCTCTTTATTAGTTGATGAATCAAGTGAAGTTTCCAAAAAGGAACAAATGGTCGTGGTTATTCAATAAGTGAATGAGTATGGGGTAGTTAAGGAACGGTTTATTGGACTTGTTCATGTGATGGAGACATCCGCATTGACGCTTAAATGCACTATTGATGATTTATTCGCTCGACATGGATCAAGTTTATTTAATATTAGAGGCCAATGTTATGATGGTGCAAGTAATATGTCGGGCGAGTTTAACGGACTAAGAACATTAATTTTAAAAGAAAATGTTTTCGCATTCTATGTACATTGTGTTGCTCATCAACTAGAACTTGTTGTTGTTGGGGTTGTGCATAAACATACAAGTGTTTGGAAGCTTTTTGAAATGGTAGGGTGTCTAACAAATGTCGTTAGTGCATCTTGCAAACGACAAGATAAGCTTCGTGAAAGTCAAAAAAAAAACTTGGAAGATAACCTTATTACTGGAAGTGGGTTAAATCAAGAGATGTCACTTTCAAGGCCCGAGGATACACGTTGGAGTTCTCACTATAAAACTCTTTCTCGTCTGATTACTTTATATCCATCGGTTATGGAAGTCCTTGAATATGTTGAAGAAACGAGTGTCAATCTTGCAAGTGTCAAACAAGCGGATGGAGTTCAATCAAAAATGAAAAAAATACAACTTTGTCTTCTACTTACACTTGATGTCGCATATTCTAGATATCACAAACACGTTGTCTTAAAGTCTTCAAAGAAAAGAGCAAGATTTATTGAATGCGGTTTCATTGGTTTCTTCTACCAAACGTCAACTTGAGAAATTTAGAATGGAGTGTTTCAATAAGTTCTTTTATAATGTTAACTCTTTTTGTGAAATATATGAACTTGAAGTGATAAACATGGATGATGAGTACATTAACCCAAAAAAGCCAAGACAAAAGACAAATATCACATATCGCCACTATTTTGAGTTTGATTGCTTCAATGCGGTTTTAGATATGCAAATACAAGAGTTTGGGAGTCGTTTTAACGAGGTAACATCCAACTTACTGTTGGTTTGAGTAGTTTGAGTCCTTGTGATAATTTTGGTGGGTTTGACATTTCAAAAATAATAAGATTATCCGAGTTGTACCCGAATGATTTTGATGAAAATGATAAAAGAAGACTTCCGATTGAACTAGAGATCTATATTGACAATTTAAAAGCGGATAGTTGATTTGCCAACTTGGATAGTTTATCAAGTCTTGTACACTTTATGGTTCAAACAAAGAAACACATTTCATTTACATTGGTATATCGTTTATTGAAGCTAGCTCTCGTATTACCCCTTGCAAGCGCAAAAGTTGAAAGATGTTTTTCGGCAATGAAGTACGTGAAGTCTGATTTGCGTAATCGGATGGGTGAAGAAAATTTAAGCGATAGTTGTTTTTGCTTTATGGAGAAAGATTTACTTAGGAATGTCTCCATAGATGTTATGGAAAGATTTCAAAAAATGAAACCTTGTAGAGAACAACTTTAGGTATATTACCTTTATTCTGTTTTTGTAATGACATTTGACGTGATTTTGTTGGTTTTATGAAATTTAGTTTGATTTTCTTCTTTTTTTATAAATGAGCCGACCCGTCCCAATCCGTCATGGACCCGAAATGGTTCGAAAATTTATTATATAGCGTTACCACGTTAGTCAACTAATCTTTAAAAGTTTCCGCCCCCATGAAAAAATTTTCGGGATACGCCACTAATATCTATAATATGTAAAACAAAATAATAATTTAACAACTAATTAATCTAATACATTAAAAACAATGACAAAATAATATAATGTCGCATTTTGTTTTTTGATCGTGATTGTATTATCTTCAACATTATGAGTTTTGAAAAATACTATAGTGAAATAATATCATTATATACTTTTAGTTGTAAACATAATTGAGAGATAATAACAAGTGCATATAACCTATTAAAAATAGTGATAAAAATAACGCATTTGTGTTATCTTCAAACTTTGTGTTTTGAACAATACATTGGTTAAAACATATCATTATGTACTCCTAATTATACAACATAATGATAAAAACAAGTTTGTATAACCTATAATAACAATTACAATAATAACACAAAATGATGTAAAATGTAAAACATAATGATAAATATATAAAATGATGTAAACATAAGACATAATGAACTGATATTTGACACAATGAGTTTATAAAACACAATGAGTTGATGTATTTAACACAATAAACCAAATAACATCCTTTTCAAAACAATAACCCACAATACTTTTTAGACTTTTTAGATTAAATATTTTTTTACTTAATCCAACCCAACTCTAATATTCATCCCACAAGAAATTATGTCTCTCATTTATCTTCCCTAACATGTTTGAAAATCATTGTTGTTAGGATCGGATCGGACCGGCCGGTTAGACCGGGGATCGGCTAGGTGGCCGTTCCGGTTCACTATGGATCGTTTTGGGCTGGTCGAATCTGATGGTTCGTCCCGAACCGGTGGTCGGACCGGGAAGCCGGACCGGTTCGAACCAGATTTTGATTTCTTTTATTTTAATGGGTAAAAACGAGGTGTTGAACCATAAATTAGTGTGTTGGATGTAGAATTATAGTTAAGTTTTATATATAACTATAAAATACATATATAAATCATATTTAAATTACTTATATTTAATTATATATATAACTATATACATAATATACTATATATATAATTATGACGTCATTCGGTTCTTAAATCCGGTCTGACCACCAAACCAGTAAGGCATCCGGTTCGACGTACGATCCGGTTCTGAAAACATTGTTGAAAATGTTATCATAGAGGCTAAATGACAATGATACCCCACAATTTTCGTTCTTGTAGTTCATTATGTTAACGCTTTTCTAAACGGATCAAATGGGCTAAAATCAAGTATAACCCATTTGTAAATCGGGCAAAGTGTTCGAAAGAGTTTTAACCCATTTTTGTACGGGTCAAAGTATCGAGATTTGTTTTGACCCATCTCTAAACAAGTCAAATGTGCCTGAAGCAGTTTTAACTCATTCTCAAACCAGTCAAAGTATCCAAATGAATTTTAACCCATTTCTAAATGGGTGAAAGTATCACATTAGAACAAAATCAATTAGTCTAATACTACAATATCAAACACAACCAGGGTTATGAACATTACATAGATGGTACCACATTAAAACAAAATCAATCAGTTATTGCCCAAGATCAGAAGAATTACGAAAAAGAATTATGAAGAAAATAATTAGGATTGCAACTAAACATTGATTTCATTAATTATGTAGGTTTAAATACATACGGAAGGGATGGATTGGTTCTTGCTTTCTTGGTAACGATTCACAATCTTTGATTACAAGTTTCACCCTTTTAATTACATAAATGTCAATAATAAACTAATCATACTTTCACAAATTACATATATAACCCTAAGGTTTGTCATGTGAGGAAATTATGCTAATATTCACAACTTTAATCACAAACAAGTTGATCTTGAACACTAAAGGCACATTGTGAAAAACTTGATTCTTGCCAATCACTGATAGCGAATATGTTGTCAACATAGAGTGTTTGATCTATTCTTTCTTCATATCTGGTGATACATTAATGAGTATTAATGTGTTCCCTCTGTAGTTCTCCACTAATACATGTTGCAGCCGTTGCAGCCATGAATTTAGATTCACATAAAAAGAGTGTTCTTGTTTGTTGCTTTTGTGTGCACTAGTTATAGGTGAGTTTTCGAAATAGAACACTAACCATGTACTCATGTAGTTCGTTTTCCTTATTTAGTATTAACCCCATAATTACTATTATTATCTCCTGCTACATCCACCGTTCCTTTTATAGGTTATACCAAAGTTTTTTTTGTTCCTTTGATACAACAAAGAACTTGACGAATACATTTAAGACGATGCCATTTAGGCTCCCGCATAAGCCTACTGAGCAAACCAGTTGAGTAGGATATGTCTAAGCCCACTGAGCAAACCAAATGAGTAGGATACATCTAATCTGGTATGAAGTAGATACCTTATATAACCAATTGAACTTCTATATTCAGTGGATCAATCAATTTTCCACCTTTGGTCTTAGTTAATAATGTGCCAACATTCATTGGGATCTTGGTTTCATTACTGTCTAGCATAGCAACATTCTTTAGAATCTTAGTAATGTAACCGGATTGTTTAATAGATATTTCATTCTCGGATTGGGTGACTTCTATCCGCAGGAAGTAAGCCAATAACTCTAGGTTACTCATCTCAAATCTTTCTTCCATTTGAGATTTGAATAAGTTTATTACTTTAAAGTTCTAGTGACTATGAGATCATTAACATATACTCCAACAAGCAAAATAAAAGTTTTGCTTTTCCTTGTATAGACTACTTATTCCAAAGTGTATTTCTTAAAGCCAAGTGATTTCAACGTGTGATCAAGCTTCACATTTCAGGCACATGGTACTTGTCTAAGTCCATACATAGCTTTGAAAAGATTTTAAACTTTTCTCATGTCTTGTGGTTTCACAAACCCTTCACGTTATGACACATAGACTACTTTAAGTTTTCATGCAAAAAAGCAGTTGTTATATTAAGGTGATGTACTTTCCATTCATTATAGGTTGCAAGGGCCAAAACAAGACGAACTGTACCTATTCGAGGTATAGGAGCAAAGACTTCATCAAAGTCTATACTATGCTCTTGTACATAACCTTTGGCTACTAGATGATCATTGTACTTTATTATTTTTCTGTTTACATATTTCTTTGTTTTGAATACATATTTTAGGCTAAGTGCCTTATGATTGCTAGATAATGTGGTTAATTTTCAAGTATTATTCTTATTGATTGTAACACCCGGTTATTTTTAAAAGACAAGATATAAAGAATAAAAGAAAGAAAGGCAAGTAAGTCCAAGTGGAGGGACTAAAAGTGTAAAAAGGACAAAAATCTTTGAAAGTTGGTGTAAAGGTGGGCATGGCCGCCCACCCTCATTTCACATCACCATCTTCTTCGTTTTTAGAGAGAGAGAGCAGGAGAAAACTCTCGGCTTGTAGAAGAAGAAGAAGAAGAAGAAGTGAACGAATTCAAGGTAAGAATTCGTGGTTTTTACATGTTTATGACGGGTTTTACCCTAGTTATGTGCTTATGTGCTTATGGGTTGTGTTTGTGCTCGGGTGTGTGTGATTTTGGATGTTGTTTTTAGGTGTTTTGAACTCTTCCCAAGCGGGTAAAAAGGAAGAACACCCAAGTTGCACCAGGTGAGTTCTAGACCCCGGTTTTACTTGTTTTTAAACTCTCTTGGGGCTGAAAATGTATTAAAAATGTTTTTACAAAGTTTGTGTATGTTTACCCGTAGGTATTATGCATGATAAATGTTGATTCTTGAATGCTTATAGGTTGTTCATGTTAGAATAGCCATGTTAAGTTTAGAACAAATGGGTTTGATGAATTAGGGTTGAAACATATTAGGAACATGATATGCAGAAGGTTCATACGCCTGAAAAATGCCATAGAATGAATCAGTGTAATCCATGCGCCTAAACAGTAGCCCATGCGCCTAAGATTAACTTAGAAATGTTTTAAGTATAGCCCATGCGCCCGAATGGCCCATGCGTCCGAATGGCCCATGCGCCTGAGTGGCCCATGCGCTTGAGTACTTCATACGCCTAAGTGTCCATGCGACTGAAAGGGGTCATACGCCCCAATAGTACCCATGCGTCCTAATGGCCATGCGACTAAGTAGTCTATGCGCCTAAGTGTTCCATGCGCCTAAGTACCCATACGCCTGAACAGGGCCCATGCGCCCAAATAGTGCCATGCGCCTAAACCCTTAGAATTTAATGCAGAATGTTTAGGAGTCTGTGCCTTTAGGGTTTTTGACCGTGGGTTGACTAGGGTATATTAATGATGGGTTTCATGCATGTTAATGATTGATTATGATTGCCTTATAATTGTTCCTTATTATTATTATTATTGCTATTATTATTATTACTTATAGAATGTGACTTTACGTGGTATCTTTATTATCGTAACGTAAAGTATATTGTAATAATAAAGAGAAAGAGCAATAAAGAAAAGAAGAGGAACATTAATAAAATGTTAACAAGCATTGCAAGCTTATAGGAGGTACACGACCGTGTTGTCGTTAGCTCAACTGTGCTGCGGGTTAGCTACCCTTTTATGCACACAGGGCCAGTCTTGGAGATTGGCAGGACCCTTGTAGCGTACCCTGGGTGATTGGGTCGGCCTTGTATACAGTACACAACACCCTTTCGAGGGATAAAGTTCACCCTTTCGAGGGATATAGTTTACCCTTTCGAGGGATATAGATGGCCCATCACCCGTTTTCCATCGCGCATATGGTTGGGGTATTGCTCATTGGTCCATACAGACAGTGAAAGATAAAGAATAAAGAAAACAGAATAAACAAGGCATACAGTAAAGAGATCGAACAGTAATTGTTCATATAGTTAATGCGTGCTTGCATATACAGTAAAGAATTATATTTTAAAAGGAAAGAGTATTTTTATATACAGCATACAGAAAGTATTTTATTACTTATAAAATTAGAACTCACTCAGCAACGCTGACTTTTATGCATTTTCAGTTGGCAGGTAAATATTGCTGAGGATGGCACGAGGGTGAAGCTACTCGGCAGAGAAAGACTGACATCCATTCATAACTATTATTTCTGTTGTTTTGTAATGCAATTAAACAATTCTTTTGTATTCGATCAAACAATTATGTATTGCTTAACAACAGGGTTTAATGAAATGAAATGAATGGTATTTGTTAAAATGATTCTGCTGCTTAAGTTTTTAAATTTATAATGTATTTAATGCTGTGAATGACCAACTGTGAGGCCTCTGGGAACGGGGCCTTACAAGTTGGTATCAGAGCCAAAGTTTAAGAGAATTGGGTTAAATAAATTTTAAAACCTAAACTTAAACTGAAAATGGGACAAATGTGGGATGTCAGCCCGAGTAGCTACGTGTCATCAGGTATGTCTTTTCTTAATGTTAACCGGTGTTATGTGCGCATGTTATTTGATTTATGTGCCCTTAGTAGATTTAGATACTGATTAACTCAGGATAGGAAATGCTTGGGGTATGAAGAGTAAAGTAAGTGGCTAATCACAATTGGCCACTGTAATTAGGGACTTACTATACTTCGCATAAACTGAGCTATTACCTTGAATGATCGCGTTAGTGTTTGAATCTTATAGTGTGCTTTAGAGGATGGCTGGTGGTAGATCTTCCAAGGCCTCTCGTGATGGAGGTAACGGTGCTGCTCCGCGACCTAAGAGAAGGAGACCCAGAGCCGAGAAGGTGGTTCATGAGGGACCAGAGACCCCTCATCCGGAGGGTGGCGACGAGAGCGCCAATATGAGAGCCTCAGTAAAGGAGGCTGTGGTGGAAGAGGTTCATCAAGTCATGCAGACGATTCTACCGTCTGTGATGACCGAAGTGATCAAGGCATTAAAGGAAGGGGAAAGAAACCAGTCCTCGGGAGGACGGGAACAACCAGAGCCGGAAACGGTTCTCTTTGATGATGATGAGGAGGAAGAAGAAGAGCCTGCGCCGGAAGCGGCTCGAGGCTGTAACTACGGGGTGTTTATGAGATGCAAGCCCCCTACCTTCGACGGAAATGGCACTACGGCTGCTGCTCACCGGTGGGTGAGGGAAATGGAGGTCGTCCTCGATATCAGCGAGTGCCGGGAGGATCAGAAGGTGAAAATTGCTACCCACTCCTTTGTAGACTCGGCTTTGTGCTGGTGGGACAACATTGTCCAGGCCAAGGGTAGTAGGGACATTGGGAGAATGCGATGGCCTGAACTGAAGAAGTTAGTGATTGAGGAATTTTGTCCTTACAGGGAGATGGACAAGGTAGAAAGGGAGTTCCTGCAGCTAGAGGCGGGAACGATGACACACCAGCAGTACACCACAAAATTTAACAAAATGGCGTGACTGGTGCCCGATCAAGTGACACCACTGTCACGAAAGATTAAGAGATACATTCAGGGGCTGCCGGCGGATATCCGTAGGCATATGATTGCTGCCCGGCCGAACACCTTTAGATCGGCAGTTGATTTGGCTGGCAGATTGTATGATGAGCGCGAGGTGGTGGTGGCTGAGGTGAACAAGAAGGGTGGAGGTGACCGTAACTGGAATGGGAAATGGTTTGGACGTGGAGGAGCCGCTCCAAACAATAAGGTGGTGAAGGTGGGTGACCGACGTGTTTTCACAACTGGTGTAGAACGGAAGAAGTGTGGCAAGTGTGGAAGGGAGCATACTGGTGAGTGCAGGATGGGGATGAACGTATGCTTCAGGTGTGGCCAGCCTGGCCACATCGCTAGAGACTGCAAGAAGCCGAGGGCGGAGAGCTCGGGAGCGGGGAACAAGAAACCGGAGGAAGGAGGGCAGAGGGCAAGTGCTAGAGCTTACACTATGACCCGGGAGGAAGCCAGAGCTGATCCCGATGTTGTGTCAGGTATGTTTCTAGTAAACCAAATTTATGCCTCTGTATTATTTGATTCCGGTGCTAGCAGGAGTTTTATTTCCACTACTTTTTGTGCTAAGTTGCCTGTTAGTATTAGAAAGATTAGTGAACCATTCGATGTAGAAACTGCCATTGGTAAGTCCACCATAATTACTGATGTGATAGATGACTGTGCCATAGAATTAGAAGGTCATAGGTTCGCTGCTAGGTTGCACGTGATACCCCTAGGTGGATTTGATGTAGTACTAGGGATGGACTGGCTAGCAACCTATGAAGCAAACATCGTATGCCGAAAGAAGATGATTCGATTGGTTGCATCCGATGGGAGTTTGGTTACGATTCATGGAAATCGCTTTACTACGACCCCTAAGATGATTTCGATGGCGGTGGCGGGGAAGTGCATAAGACGTGGATGTAGCGCCTACTTGGCCTATGTAATAGATGTGGATGCGTCGGTACCGCAATTATCCGAAGTGCCAGTGGTGCGTAACTTTCCGGACGTATTCCCGGAAGACTTACCCGGCGTGCCACCAGACCGCGAGATTGAGTTCCAAATTGATTTGATACCCGGTGCTCAACCCGTTGCCAAAGCACCGTATCGGTTAGCTCCGACAGAAATGAAAGAGCTGATGGAGCAGTTGCAAGAGCTGCTCGATAAGGGGTTCATTAGACTGAGTATCTCTCCCTGGGGTGCTCCGGTCCTGTTTGATGAAGAAAGACGGTAGTATGAGGATGTGCATTGACTACCAGAGCTGAACAAGTTGACGGTGAAGAACCGATACCCCTTACCAAGAATTGATGATCTGTTTGACCAGCTCCAAGGTGCCAGTTGGTTCTCGAGGATAGATCTACGATCTGGTTACCATAACTGAAGGTGAAGAAGCAGGATATCCCTAAAACAGCTTTTCGTACGCGCTACGGTCATTACGAGTTCCTCGTTATGTCGTTTGGTTTGACCAATGCGCCAACTGCTTTTATGGATTTGATGAACTGAGTGTGTCGGCCAATGTTGGATAGATCAGTGATTGTGTTTATTGATGATATCCTGATCTACTCGAGGAGCGAAGAAGAGCATGCCGGCCACATTCGGGAGGTATTAGAGACCTTGAGAAGGGAAAAGTTGTACGCTAAATTCTCCAAGTGCGCATTCTGGTTGCGCGAGGTCCAATTCTTAGGTCATGTGATAAATCCCGAGGGGATCATGGTAGACCCCGCAAAGGTGGAGGCAGTGATGCAATGGAAGTCACCAAAGACGCCATCCGAGATTCGTAGTTTCTTGGGTTTGGCGGGTTATTACAAAGATTCATTCAAGACTTTTCCAAGATCGCTTCTCCACTAACCAAGTTGACCCGTAAAGATGTAAGTTCGTGTGGGGTCAAGAGCAAGAAAGGGCTTTTGAGGAGTTGAAGGCAAGACTGACCCAAGCCCCGGTCTTGTCATTACCCGAAGGAAGCGAAGATTTGGTGTTTATTCAGATGCTTCCTACTCAGGGTTGGGTTGCGTGTTGATGCAGCGGGGTAAGGTGATAGCCTACGCATCCCGACAACTGAAAGTGCATGAGGTTAATTATCCTACTCATGACCTGGAGTTAGCAGCAGTGGTCTTCGCATTAAAGATTTGGAGGCACTATCTGTATGGGACGAAGTGCACCATCTTCACTGACCACAGGAGCTTGAAGTACTTTTTCGAGCAGAAGGATCTGAACATGAGGCAGAGGCGATGGTTGGAACTTATAAAGGATTATGACTGCAAAATTCCATTACCATCCGGGCAAAGCCAACGTGGTGGCTGATGCCCTTAGCCGAAAAGAGAGGCCCGAGCCGATTCGGGTGAAAGCATATCAACTGATCATGACCTCCGATGTGATGAAGCAAGTCAAAGAGTTTCAAGATGAGGCACTGAAAGAAGATCATCTTAACTCTGAAAGAATGAGAGGTCTAGTTGGGGAATTGGGTGAAAACACACTTGGTGTTAAAACTCGATTTGGGCGAGTGTGGATTCCTTGTTTTGGGGATCTACGTGTGAGGATTATGGATGAAGCTCACAAGACTCGATATTCCATTCATCCTGGTGCCACGAAGATGTATCAAGATATGAAGAAAGATTATTGGTGGCCGGGTATGAAACGGGACGTGGTGGAGTATGTGAGTAAGTGCCTTACTTGTTTGCAAGTGAAGGCCGAACATCAAAAGCCGTATGGGAAGATTCAACCTTTGGATATACCGGAATGGAAGTGGAAGCACATCACCATGGATTTCATTACGAAGCTGCCGCGTACGCCGAAAGGGTACGATGCCATATGGGTGATTATAGATCGTTTGACGAAGAGTGCTCACTTCCTACCGATCCGCAAGACATATTCATCTGAGAGGTTGGTGACCCTGTTCATCAAGGAGATTATAGCTCGTCATGGTGTGCCGGTGTCCATCATGTCTGATCATGACACCCGGTTTACCTCCAAATTTTGGAAGAAATTCCACGATTCCATGGGGACGAGGTTACATATTAGCACGGCTTATCATCCCCAAACTGATGGTCAGTCAGAAAGGACCATTCAGACATTGGAAGACATGCTTCGGGCATGTGTGATTGATTTCGGGGGAAGTTGGGATGACCACTTACCGTTAGCTGAATTCTCGTACAATAACAATTATCACGCCAGTATTGGCATGCCGCCATACGAGATGCTATACGGTAGAAGATGTAGGACGCCCGTATATTGGGGAGACATTGGGCAGAAAGAATTGGGAGGCGTCGAGTAATCGAGGCTACGACCGAGAAGCTCGAAAAGATTAAAGCCTTCATGAAGGCAGCCAAAGATAGACAGAAGTCGTATGCTGATAAACGACGCAGACCGATCGAGTTCCAGGTGGGTGACCGGGTTATGTTGAAGGTCTCACCTTGGAAGGGTATCATATGGTTCCGGAAACGAGGTAAGCTAAGCCGAGATATATAGGCCCTTTCCAAATCATTGCTCGAGTTGGGGAGGTGGCCTATAGATTGGAGTTACAAGAAGAGTTAAGTGGAATTCACCCGACATTCCATGTATCTCATCTGAGAAAGTGCTTAGCCGATGAAGACATGATTGTTCCACTGGAAGACATCGAGGTAGACGAAAGGCTCAATTATGTGGAGCAGCCATTGGCAATCATCGATAGAAAAGAGAAGAGGCTGAGAAATAAAGTGGTTCCTCTTGTGCGTGTACAGTGGAAACACAGGAAGGGATCTGAATCTACGTGGGAAACTGAGGAGGAGATGAGGCAGCATTATCCTCGTCTGTTTGAGGAATAACAGGTTTCGGTGACGAAACCTATATAAGGGGGTGGACTTGTAGCACCCGGTTATTTTTAAAAGACAAGATATAAAGAATAAATAAAGAAAGGCAAGTAAGTCCAAGTGGAGGGACTAAAAGTGTAAAAGGACAAAAATCTTTGAAAGTTGGTGTAAAGGTGGGCATGGCCGCCCACCCTCATTTCACATCACCATCTTCTTCGTTTTTAGAGAGAGAGCAGGAGAAACTCTCGGCTTGTAGAAGAAGAAGAAGAAGTGAACGAATTCAAGGTAAGAATTCGTGGTTTTTACATGTTTATGACGGGTTTTACCCCGGTTATGTGTTTATGTGCTTATGGGTTGTGTTTGTGCTCGGGTGTGTGTGTTTTTTGGATGTTGTTTCTAGGTGTTTGGAACTCTTTGCAAACGGGTAAAAAGGAAGAACACCCAAGTTGCACTAGGTGAGTTCTAGACCCCGGTTTTACTTGTTTTTTAAACTCTCTTGGGCTGAAAATGTATTAAAATGTTTTTTACAAGTTTGTGTATGTTTACCCCGTAGGTATTATGCATGATAAATGTTGATTCTTGAATGGCTTATAGTTTGTTCATGTAGAATAGCCATGTTAGTTTAGAACAAATGGGTTTGATGAATTAGGGTTGAAAACATATTAGGAACAA
>CM046034.1:20762980-21032980 GCA_025215565.1 Flaveria ramosissima
TGCTAAATTGCCTATTAGTAGTAGGAGTATAGATAAGCCCTTTGATGTAGAAACTGCCTTAGGTAAGTCTACCAAGATTTCTGAGATGATAGAAGGTTGTGACGTAGAATTAGAAGGTCCCAAGTTTCCTGTTAGACCATTCGTGATGACCATAGGTGGGTTCGATGTAGTCCTAGGAATGGATTGGTTGGCGGACTACGAGGCGGACATCGTGTGCCGCAAGAAGATGATTCAATTGACAGCACCTGACGGGAGTTCGGTGACAGTTTACGGTGATCGGGTCACAACGATCCCGAAAGTGATTTCAATGGCGTTGGCGGGAAAGTGCATGAGACGTGGATGTAGCGCCTACTTGGCCTACGTGAGGGATGTGGATACGCAAACACCACAACTGTTTGATAACCAGTTGTGTGTGACTTTCCGGACGTGTTTCCACAAGACTTACCAAGAGTGCCACCGGACCGCGAGGTCGAGTTCCAGATTTATTTAATACCAGGTATCCAGATTGATTTAATAGCGGACCGCGAGGTCGAGTTCTAGATGTAACACCCGGGTATTTTTTTAAAATGATGAAAGAAAGAATAAAAGTGATGGAGAAGAAAGAAATGCAATTTAACCCAAGCTAAGGGGTCAAAAGTGTCAAAAAGGACACAAGTTTAAAAGTTGGTGTAAAAAGGTGTTATGGCCGCCCATAACAACCTGCACACACTCTTTTCATTCGAATGTTAGAGAGAGAGAAGAAGAAGTAGAAAACTCTCGGATATTTTGAAGAACAAGTGCAGAAATTCGAATTTAAGATAAGAATACATGGTCTTATGATGTTCTTAACTGGTTTTATCCTCGGGTATGTGTGCTTATGTGTGTTATGTGTTTGGTTGTGTACGATTCAAGTGGGTTTCTAGGTGTGAACTTGTGACGGTTCGACCCCGTCCTTGGCCTCGAGGAGCGGTGAGCAGCACGAAACTTGAATCATTCTTTTGGCATATAATATAAGGGGCTAGAAATCCACAAACAACATTCTGGAACTTCCAAACCAAAGAAATGCAACAGAAAATGAAATGGTCTTACCCGAAGAGGCTGCTAAGGTGAGTTCTAGAACCCCTCTTTTACATGTTTTAACAACTTTTGGGGTTGGAAATGCATGTGAAAATGTTTTTATAATGTTGGGTATTGCACCCGTATGTATGTGTCCGTGTGTGATTCGGGTGGGGTCTGATTTTGGGCTATGTTATGTTTCATTGATGATGTGAATGTGTTTCTAAGGCTTAGGATGGATGATATAAGCTTAGAACAGGTTAGAGAATGATTGGGGACTGAAATTTGAAGTTCAGATACGAATGAGGCTGCTCATGCGCCTGAATAGGGCTCATGCGCCTAAGTCATAGAATTTGCCTACGTGTTCCCATACGCCCGAAACCTCATGCGCCCAAATAGGGCTCATGCGCCTGAAATTTCCTCTTGCGCCTAGATGGCCATGCGACTGAAGGTCATGCGCCTGAGAGTCATGCAACTGAAGGTTATGCGCCTGAGAGTCATGTGACTGAATTTCATGCGCCTAAAAGTCATGCGACTGAGGGTTCGTACGCCCCATAGTGCTCATGCATCTGGAGGCTCTCCATACGCCTAAGTGTTCTTCATACGCCCAAATAGGGCTCATGCGTCTGAAAGGACTTAGAATATTTTCTGCTTTTTGGGGGAAAAGAGTTAATGTAGGCCTTGACTTGGGATGTTCCTAGGGATGAAGTAAGTTGACTTTTAGGAGTCATAGATGATGTGATGGGCATGTATGATGTAGCATGTATGTTGTATGTTATGTACGTATGATGGTGCACTGTATGGAGATGTTTGTATTTTTATGATGATGTTCTTTAGTATGTATGATTATTTTTCCCGTGGCTTTACGTTGAATGTTAACGAATGAAATGAAAAGTATTATGTAACGTAAAGTGGAAGGTAATGAAAAGTGGAACGTAACGAAAGAATGCATGTATTAATGAAGGAATGAAAGTAAGAAAGGCTTGCAAGCATATGTATGGAGGTTCACACCCAGTGAAGAGTGTTAGCTCAACTGTGTGTGGGTTAGCTACCCTGGAAGGATGCACACTAGGGTCTAATCCGTGCGATTGACCATACGCATGGGATCCTTGCCGCTTACCCCGGTACTATGGTCAGGCCACCGGGCACAATGTATGGGAGTCTATTTAGAGACTTCGTCCCAGTACCCGCTTTATGCATAACAGTGGGGTGGAGCACATGGCATTGGTCCAAATGAAAGTAAAGACTAATGATGTATGTACGGAATGAACGATACGAAAGAAAAGGAAAAAATGATGATAATGAATGATAACGAGTAACGTACGATGAACGATGATGAAGATAATAATGTTATTATCTATGTGTATGTATAATGTGTGTTCATGGACGAAAATAAAGGACGGTTTTTTATTTAAAAGTAAAGTATGTTTGATTTTAAATCTAGAACTCACTCAGCAACGCTGACTTTTATGCATTTTCCAGTTGGCAGGTGAGCATTGCTGCGGATGGCGCGGGGCAGCTACTTGGCATTTTTGGATGGCTTTCTTTTGTGTAATGTTTTTGCATTGTAATGCGAACAAACGATGTTTTGTAACGAATGTTGTATTAACTTGCAAAAGCATTTTTAATGAAATGAAATGTTATTTTAATGTTTCCGCTGCAATGTTTATTAAAGCTAATGTATTTAAATGATATATGTGCAATGATTGACCAGCTGTAAGTGTCCCGGAAACGGGGCCTTACAAGTTGGTATCAGAGCCAAAGTTTAAGTAAAACGGGTTAAATATTTTCAAAAGAAACCTAAACTTAAACTGAAAATGGGACAAAGGGGAGGGATGCCAGTCCGAGTAGCTGCATGCCATCAGGTATTTTCTTTAATGTTAACCGGTATTATGTACCGGTATTATGTGATTTATGTGCCTTTAGTAGATTTAGATACTGATGTAGTCAAGATAGGAATGCTTGGGGTATGAAGAGTAAAGTAAGTGGCCAATCACAACTGGCCATTGTAATTAAGGACTTACTATACTTGACATAAATTGAGCTACTCCCTTGAATGACCGCGTTAGTGTTTGAATCTTATAGTGTGTATTGAGGATGGCCAGTGGTAGATTGTAAAAGGCTTCACGTGGTGGAGGTCGTGGTGGACGTGGTGCTGGACCCTGGGCCACGAGAGGAAGATCCAGAGCTGAATAGATGGTTCATGAAGAGCCTGAGACCCCTCATCCAGAGGCTGGGGATGAGAGTGCTAACTTGAGTGCCTCAGTGAAGGAGGCTGTTGTGAAGGAGGTACATCAGGTCATGCAGACAATCTTGCCGTCTGTGGTGACCGAAGTGATCAAGGCGGTAAGGGACGGAGAAAGGAAGAAAAGGAATAGGCATACGGGTGAAAGGGGACAGCCCGAGACTGAGACGCTAGTCACTACTGATGAAGAGGAAGCGGAAGAGCCTGTGCCTGAGGCAGCACGAGGCTGTAACTATGGGGCATTCCAGAGATGCAAGCCCCCGACTTTTGACGGTAATGGCACTGCTGCTGCTGCTCACCGATGGGTGAGAGAAATGGAGGCTGTCCTGGATATCAGCGAGTGTCGGGAAGATCAGAAGGTGAAGTTTATCACTCACACATTCGTGGACTCGGCTCTGTGCTGGTGGGATAATATTGTCCAAGCCGAGGGTAGCAGGGTTATCAGGAGAATGAGGTGGTCTGAGATGAAGAAATTGGTGATTAAGGATTTTGGTCCTCACCGAGAGATGGACAAAGTTGAGAGTGAGTTCCTGCAGCTGGAGGCGGGAACCATGACGCATCAACAATACACCACCAAGTTTAATAAGATGGCAAGACTGGTGCTGGATCAGGTGACGCCTCTGTCACGAAAGTTTAAAAGGTATATCCAGGGCTCGCCGGCGAGCATCCGCAGGCACATGATTGCCGCCCGACCAAGCACGTTCAGGTCGGCGTTTGACCTTGCGGGGAGACTGTATGAAGAGCGGGAGGTGGTGGTGGATGAAGTCAGCAAGAAGAATGGTGGTGACCGGAATTGGAATGGGAAGCGGGTTGGACGTGGCGGGGCCACTCCAAGCAACAAAGGTGCACGGGTGGATGACCGACGTGTGGTCACATCTGGTGTGGGGATGAAGAGGTGTGGCAAGTGCGGAAAGGAGCATATCGGAGAATGTAGGTTGGGATCGAATTTATGCTTCAAGTGTGGGAGGACGGGGCATATAGCAAAGGATTGCCGTGTGGCTAGATGTTTTAATTGTGGTGGAGAGGGCCACATGAGCAGGGATTGCAAGAACCCGAGGGCTGAAAGTTCCGGTGCAGGGAAGAAGGCGGCCGGGACTGAAGGGCAGAGGGCGAGCGCCAGGGCATTCACGATGACTCAGGAGGAGGCTAGGATGGACCCCGATGTTGTGTCAGGTACGTTTTTAGTAAACCAAACTCTTACTTCTGTGTTATTTGATTCTGGTGCTAGTAAAAGTTTTATTTCTGCTGCTTTCTGTGCTAAATTGCCTGTTAGTAGTAGGAGTATAGATAAGCCCTTTGATGTAGAAACTGCCATAGGTAAGTCTACCAAGATTTTTGAGATGATAGAAGGTTGTGACGTAGAATTAGAAGGTCACAAGTCTCCTGTTAGACCATTCGTGATGACCTTAGGTGGGTTCGATGTAGTCCTAGGAATGGATTGGTTGGCGGACTACGAGGCGAACATTGTGTGCCGCAAGAAGATGATTCGATTCACAGCGCCTGACGGGAGTTCGGTGACGGTTTACGGTGATCGGGTCACGACGACCCCGAAAGTGATTTCGATGGCGGTGGCGGGAAAGTGCATGAGACGTAGATGTAGCGCCTACTTGGCCTACGTGAAGGATATGGATACGCAAACACCACAACTGTTCGATGTACCAGTTGTGTGTGACTTTCCGGACGTGTTTCCAGAAGACTTACCAGGAGTGCCACCGGACCGCGAGGTCGAGTTCCAAATTGATTTAATACCAAGTGCCCAGCCTGTACCTTAGGCACCGTATCGGTCGACTCCGACCGAGATGAAGGAATTGATGGAGCAGTTGCAGGAGTTGCTTGATAAAGGGTTTGATAGACCGAGTATCTCACCTTGGGGTTCTCCGGTCTTATTTGTAAAGAAGAAAAACGGTAGTATGAGGATGTGTATCGACTACCGTGAATTGAATAAGTTGACATCGAAGAATCGGTATCCCTTACCGAGAATTGATGACTTGTTTGATCAGCTCCAAGGTGCCAGTTGGTTCTCATGGATAGACCTCCGATCTGGTTACCATCAGCTAAAGGTGAAGGAGCAAGATATTCCTAAAACAGCTTTTCGTACGCGTTATGGACACTACGAGTTTCTCGTTATGTCTTTTGGTTTAACCAACGTGCCAGCTGCTTTTATGGACTTGATGAATCGAGTGTGTCGGCTGATGTTAGATAAATCGGTGATTGTGTTTATTGATGATATCCTGATTTATTCGAAGAGCGAGGAGGAGCATGTCGGTCACATTCGAGAGGTGTTGGAGACGTTGAGAAAGGAGAAGTTGTATGCCAAGTTCTCCAAGTGCGCGTTCTAGTTGTGCGAAGTTTAGTTTTTTGGTCATGTAGTGAATCCCGAGGGGATTATGGTAGACCCAGCGAAGGTGGAAGCGGTGATGCATTGGAAGTCTCCAAAGACGCCATCCGAGATTCGTAGTTTCTTGGGTTTGGCGAGATTTTACAGAAGATTCATCCAAGACTTCTCCAAGATAGCTTCTCCGTTGACTAAGATGACCCGTAAGGATGTAAAGTTTGTATGGGGTCAAGCTCAAGAGAAGGCGTTTGAGGAGTTAAAGGCGAGGTTGACTCGAGCTCCTATTTTGTCGTTACCCGATGGAAGCGGAGATTTTGTGGTTTATTCAGATGCTTCCTACTCGGGGTTGGGATGTGTGTTGATGCAGAGAGGAAAGGTTATAGCCTACGCATCCCGACAGTTAAAAGTTCATGAGGTTAATTATGCTACTCATGACTTGGAGCTAGCAGCTGTGGTTTTTGCGTTAAAGATTTGGAGGCACTATCTATACGGGACGAAGTGTACCATCTTCACCGACCACAAAAGCTTGAAGTACTTCTTCGAGCAGAAGGACTTGAATATGATACAGAGGCGATGGTTGGAGCTCATAAAGGATTATGATTGCGAGATCCATTACCATCCGGGCAAAGCCAACGTGGTGGCAGACGCCCTTAGTCGAAAAGAGAGACCCAAGCCGATTTAGGTGAAAGCTTACCAGTTGATCATGACCTCTGATGTGATGAAGCAGGTCAAGGAGTTTCAA
Source organism: Flaveria ramosissima (assembly GCA_025215565.1). NCBI lineage: Eukaryota > Viridiplantae > Streptophyta > Magnoliopsida > Asterales > Asteraceae > Flaveria > Flaveria ramosissima. The sequence continues at coordinate 20,769,338 of CM046034.1, forward strand.
GATGAGGCATTGAAAGAAGATCAATTCAACTCTGAAAGGATGAGAGGTCAGGTTGCGGAATTGGGTGAAAACACACTCGGTGTTAGGACCCGATTCGGGCGGATGTGGATTCCTCGTATTGGTGATCTACGTGGGAGGATTATGGATGAAGATCACAAAGCTCGATACACCATTCATCCCGGTGCTACAAAAATGTACCAAGACATGAAGAAGGATTATTGGTGGCCGGGTATGAAATGTGATGTGGCGGAGTATGTGAGTAAGTGCCTTACCTGTTTACAAGTGAAGGCGGAGCATCAGAAGCCGTATGGGAAGATCCAACCGTTGGATATACCGGAGTGGAAGTGGGAGCATATCACCATGGACTTTATTACAAAGTTACCGCGTACCGCGAGAGGGTATGATGCTATATGGGTGATAGTTGATCGTCTGATGAAGAGTGCTCACTTCCTATCGATCCGCGAGACATATTCGTTCGAGAGGTTGGCGGATCTGTTCATTAAGGAGATTGTGACTCGTCATGGTGTGTCGGTGTCTATTGTGTCTGACCGTGACACCCGCTTTACATCTAAGTTTTGGAAGAAGTTCCATGATGCTATAGGGACGAGGTTACACATTAGCACGGCTTATCATCCACAGACGGATGGTCAGTCAGAGAGGACGATTCAGACGCTATAAGATATGCTTCGGGCATGCGTCATTGATTTTGGAGGAAGTTGGGATGACCACTTACCGTTAGATGAGTTTTCATATAACAATAGTTATCATGCCAGCATTGGTATGTCCCTTATGAGATGCTATACGGTAGGAGATGCAGAACGCCCGTGTGTTGGGGTGATATTGTTCAGAAGGAGTTGGGGAGTATTAAGGTGATCGAGGCTAGGACTGAGAAACTTGTAAAGATCAAAGCCTTTATGAAGGCAGCCAAAGATAGGCAAAAGTCGTATGCTGATAAACGACATAGACCGATTGAGTTCCAGGTGGGTGACCGAGTCATGTTGATGGTCTCACCTTGGAAGGGTATCATTCGGTTCAGAAAGCGGGGCAAGTTGAGCCCATGGTACATAGGGCCTTTCCGAATCATTGCTCGAGTAGGAGAGGTGGCCTATAGATTGGAGTTACCAGACGAGTTAAGTGGGATACACCCGACATTCCATCTATCTCATCTGAGAAAGTGTTTGGCAACGAGGATATGGTTGTACCATTGGAAGATATCGAGGTAGATGAGTGGCTCAATTATGTGGAGCAACCAGTGGCAATCATCAACCGTAAGGAGAAACGATTAAGGAGTAAAGTGGTTCCTCTTGTGCGTGTACAGTGGAAGCACGGAAAGGGTTCTGAGTCTACGTGGGAGACGGAAGAAGAGATGAGGCAGCATTACCCTCATCTGTTTGAGGAATAACAGGTTTCTGGGACGAAACCTATATAAAGAGGTTGGACTTGTAACACCCGGGTATTTTTTTAAAATGATGAAAGAAAGAATAAAAGTGATGGAAAAGAAAGAAATGCAATTTAACCCAAGCTAAGGGGTTAAAAGTGTCAAAAAGGACACAAGTTTAAAAGTTGGTGTAAAAAGGTGTTATGGCCGCCCATAACACCCTGCATACACTCTTTTCATTCGGATGTTAGAGAGAGAGAGAAGAAGAAGCAGAAAACTCTGGGATATTTTCAAGTACAAGTGCAGAAATTCGAATTTGAGGTAAGAATTCATGGTTTTATGATGTTCTTAACTGGTTTTATCCTCGGGTGTGTGTGCTTATGTGTTTTATGTGTTCGGTTGTGTGTGATTCAAGTGGGTTTCTAGGTGTGAACTTGTAGCAAACGGGTTTGAAGGAAGTCTTACCCGAAGAGGCTGCTAAGGTGAGTTCTAGAACCCCTCTTTTACATGTTTTAACAAATTTTGGGATTGGAAATGCATGTGAAAATGTTTTAATAATGTTGGGTATTGCACCCGTATGTATGTGTTCGTGTGTGATTCGGGTGCGGTTTGATTTTGGGCTATGTTATGTTTGAATGATGATGTGAATGTGTTTCTAAGGCTTAGGATGGATGATATAAGCTTAGAACAGGTTAGAGAATGATTGGGGACTGAAATTTGAAGTTCAGATACGAATGAGGCTGCTCATGCGCCTGAATAGGGCTCATACGCCTACGTCATAGAATTTGCCTTAGTGTTCCCATACGCCCGAAACCTCATGCGCCCAAATAGGGCTCATGCCCCTGAAATTTCCTCATGCTCCTGGATAGCCATTCGACTGAAGGTCATGCGCCTGAGAGTCATGCGACTGAAGGTCATGTGCCTGAAAGTCATGTGACTGAAGTTCATGTGACTGAGGGCCATGCGACTGAGGGCCATACGACTGAGGGTTCATACGCCCCATAGTGCTCATGCGTCTGGAGGCTCTCTATAAGCCTAAGTGTTCTTCATACGCCCAAATAGGTCTCATGCGTCCGAAAGGACTTAGAATATTTTGTGCTTTTTGGGGGAAAAGAGTTAATGTAGGCCTTGACTTGGGATGTTCCCGGCGATGAAGTAAGTTGACTTTTAGGAGTCATAGATGATGTGATGGGCATGTATGATGTAGCATGTATGTTGCATGTTATGTATGTATGATGGTTACTTGTATGGTGATGTTTGTATGTTTATGATGATGTTCTTTAGTATGTATGATTATTTTTCTCGTGGCTTTACGTTGAATGTTAACGAATGAAATGAAAAGTATTATGTAATGTAAAGTGGAAGGTAATGAAAAGAGGAATGTAACGAAAGAATGCATGCATTAATGAATGAATGAAAGTAAGAAAGGCTTGCAAGCAAATGTATGGAGGTTCACACCCAATGAAGGGTGTTAGCTCAACTGTGTGTGGGTTAGCTACCCCGGAAGGATGCACACTGGGGTCTAATCCGTGCGACTGACAATACGTATGGGATCCTTGCCGCTTACCCCGGTACTGTGGTCAAGCCACCGGGCACAATGTATGGGAGTCTATTTATAGACTTCGGCCCAGTACCCGCTTTATGCACGACGGTGGGGTGAAGCACATGGCATTGGTCCTAATGAAAGTAAAGACTAATAATGTATGTACGGAATGAATGATATGAAAGAAAAGGAACGAATGATGATAATGAATGATGACGAGTAACGTACGATGAATGATGATGAAGATAATTATGTTATTATCTATGTGTATGTATTATGTGTGTTCATGGACGAAAGTAAAGGACGTTATTTTTATTTAAAAGTAAAGTATGTTTTATTTTAAATCTGGAACGCACTCAGCAACGCTGACTTTTATGCATTTTCCAGTAGGCAGGTGAGCATTGTTGAGGATGGTGCGGGGTAGCTACTTGGCATTTTTGGCTGGCATTCTTTTGTATAATGTTTTTGCATTGTAATGCGACGAACGATGTTTTGTAACGAATGTTGTATTAACTTTCAAAAGCATTTATATTGAAATGAAAAGTTATTTTAATGTTTCCACTGCAATGTTTATTAAAGCTAATGTATTTAAATGTTTTTTGTGCGATGATTGATCAGCTGTAAGCGTCCCGGAAACGGGGCCTTACATGAGAGGACTCATGTGTAAAGGTACTTGGTTATAATCTAGGTCATTCCATTTCTAATAACCTAATTCCCTATAACCATGGCTCTGATACCAATCTGTCACACCCCAACCGACGGCGGAATCATCGAGGCGGACGAATGTGATTGATTGTTTACAGCACATGGAGCTAAATAAGTTGGAATAATATTAAATATCATTGTTCATTGAACAATAGTAATCAAGTAAATCATTACAATACATTCAAGATTTCAACAACAAAATAAATTCTTTAGTTTAACTAGGTCCAAGTCCTATGTGTGCAAGAAGAAATTCTCAAGTAGCAATCCTGAAACATGTTAAAAATAAAGGGTCAACTTTGAAAGTTGGTGAGTTTTCATGGGTTAAACACACACACACACACACACACACACACACATATATATATATATATATATATATATATATATATATATATATATATATATATATATATATATATATATATATATATATGTATGTATATATATATATATAAGATTTACAAATAGCAATTCATGTCAATGGTTATGGATTATGCAAGTTTATAGAACACATATAGCTACAATCAAACCTCGACAGATTACAAGATTAAACGATTGGCTAAGTGTACTTGGATTAACCAAGTAGGCTTGTCAGGCCCATAGATGTATGACATCGCCAGACTAGTAATATTTAATGGTTGTCAACATATAATGTATCTCATATAACACTGTGACATCCGTCACTTTAAGGTCCGTCAATTAACGTGTTTGTCCGTCATCTATCCTGTGTTTAGTCATTCCTCATCATTATTTGACTCTTTATGTGGATATCATGTGTGCTTACTTATCATCGTGTGTGCATTCGTTTAAAACCGTGTGTGAACCTTAAAAAGACCTTTAAAACTTTCACTTTTGAAAACGTTAAATATATCATTTTATAAATATAATAAATGTTTTAATATAACCATTTCTTAAGTCATGACAACATTAAATGAACTTTTACAACTAATATAAAACACCTAACAAAGTCGTTTTTTTCAACCGAACAAAATTTGGGAAAACTCGGGGGTTAAGTGCAGGGACTAAACTTGTAATTTTGGAGACTTGGGCTGGGTATAAATACCCATTTTCCAGCCCTAATCTTCATTATCATCATCTTCTTCATCTTCATCTCCTCTTCACACACAAGAACACCATCTTAGCACCAAATCCGACCCGAGAGGTCTCGTTTTCTTCGTCTTGACACCGTCTACAGCCTACACTACCCCTCTCTAGCAGGTAGTTGTCTTTGGTTGTCCATTTCTTAGCCTTTTCACGGCTGTCCAAACTAGGGTTTCGGGTGTTCGGGTTCAACCCGAACACACAAGGTCGTATGGGTGCGTGTGAGGTCTCCTTGCTTGTGTTTTATGCTTGTGTATGTTTGTTGAGTGTTTCTGGAGGTCCTTGTGGTGTAAAACCCGTGTTTTGAGCAGCTCGGGGGCTGTTCCTCCCGACCACAGTCGCGATTCTGCAGATCAGGCGACTGGGTCATCTATGCGATTGAGCCGTGCGACTGAGTGGGTCGTGCGACTGGATCATGCGTCTGGGTCAATCGCGCGACTGAGTTGTGCGACTAGGCATGTCGTGCGACTGAGTTGTGCGACTGAGTGTCTGTGTGCGATTGAGTCATGCGTGCGAATGAGTGTATGCGAATGAGTCATGCGACTGAGTGTTTGTGTGCGATTGAGTCAGGTGACCGACTGAATGTGTGCGAGTGAATGTGATTCGCACGACTGGGGTCCAATCGCACGAATGAAGGTTCAGTCGTACGAAAGTAGCTAATTCGCACGATTGAAGGTTGATTCGTGCGCATGGAAGTTGAGTCGTGCGTTTGGGTGTTGTGTGGTACGACTGAAGGCCAATCATACGAATGAAGGCTCAATCGTACGAATGAAGCTGATTCGCACGATTGAGGGTTGATTCGCACGAATGGAGGTTGAGTCGTGCGTCTGGCCTTGTATGCGACTGAAATTGTTGTGTTTGACCCCTTGTGCGTGGCGTGAGTATGTCGTGTGGTGTCGAGGTAACACTAACACAATAATGCCATTGTTTGGCCACAAAGATTAATGTCAACGCGAGAAAGGGCACAGAAACTATTTTGAGCAAATTAAACTAACGCTTTTACAACGACCAAATCGACTTATAACTATTGACACTTATTCAATGCTTCTTCAATAAACAACGATACTTTTATTTAAACAGCATCATCAGTGGCAACAATGTCTTGTACTTGGATCTACATAAGAACTAGTACGTGTGTCAGTCTGTGTGTGTTGTACGCGACCCATCCGATACGACCCGAACCGACCCCTCATTATTGCGCGCTTATACATATATCATATCATTAATGCTATACAATAACTGTCAATAGGTGTTTGACTGTTTATTTGCATTCAACATTTGGGATACATCGCTCATACATACTTACCACTTAACAAGTGAGTTTCGTGGCCCCTTTTTACGCTCATACAATATTTCAATCATTTACAAATTGGGGGAAAAGTATGCTTACACAATTTTTATGCTGTACAACTTACATACATTTTACATACAAGGAATCAACGTGATACTGTGTTGCAAGTACTATTTGATACATGCTTGGGTCTGCTGTGTGGTTCTATCTTTGCAACTATTTAATTCCAGTGTGGGAACCGACGGTTAGGTATTGGTAGTACTACTGGGTTGACACCCCCACCCTCGTTCGATGGTATACTAGTTGGTACCATCAGTGGCCAGGAACGGGCCCTTGGGTGAATATATGCCGACAATTTCTTTGTGTACGTCGCTAGGTTTGGTTGCAAAGCTCATGTCATGTGATATTTACTTGTGTAATAACTGTATTCACGGTATTCCGACGCGCTTATTTATTACAGCATCACTTACATTTTTATTACATAAACCTGCGAGCTCACCAACAATTATGTTGACCGTTTTAAGCATATCTTTTCAGGTGATCATGCAAGTCCAGGAATCTAGGTGTGCTGCCTTAGTGGAGACCCCTAGGATGCATTTTTGGGACTTAGCTCATGTTTTGTTAAACAATCGTTTTGAATAATGTTAACGCATGTAAACAATTATCAACTTTTGAAACTTGTTCCCGGGTTGTGGGAATTAACATTTACATTTTCATCATATGTGTATATGTGTTATCTTTATCATGTTGCTTATGGCTATGTTGTCGTGAACATTGACTAAACACGACACAAGTCCCCTTGTTGTCGGGTGTCGTCATGACACGCTTGTCATCATTTATTTATATTGCTCTCTATCGCTTACCATGTGTTATGACGATCCCGGTCTCGTTACATCCCCGTGTTTCCGCTTTTAGCGGGGGTGTGACAAACACTCACAATAATACCAATAACCATGACAAAAAGTAAAGATGAATTGCATGTGTATTTACAAGTATCAAGATGTTTACAAGTCTAAGTTTATAAGGTTAACATGTTTCAGGCCAAACGGTGTGAAAAAATGGTCATGGAAAACTCACACGACGTATATGTATATAAGATTATTAATAAGAATTAAACGATGTTCCAACGAATTCCTTTACAAGGTACCTAAACGTATATATTACAAGATTAAGGTTAATAATAAGATTAACGATTTAGCGGGAACTAGGGTTTCGATAAGAATTTGGGGGGTTTTTTATAAATAAATATAGTTAGTAAGTGAAATCATATATATATATATATATATATATATATATATATATATATATATATATATATATATATATATATATTAGTCCAATAAAAGAAAAATACCATTTATGCAGCTTTAAAGTAATTAAACCCTTTATAATAATTTATTAAATTTAATTATAAAATGTATATAAATTCTACTATTATCATGATAAAGTGACCAATAATAATTTGATGATTTAAACTATTGTTTAAAGTCTATTTGTATAATAATACACTAAGCATACTATTCTATAAAAAATGTTAAAACATTTAAAGTGATAGATTTACAGAAAATAATTAGATAACTTTAAAAATAAATAAAGTTTGCAAAACTATTGTTTTAATATTTATACAATATTTTCTATATTTTATTTAAAGGCTGAAAAGCGTAAAAAAAACATTTGAGGGTGACCGGGTTCGAACCCGGGTCCCCTTTGTATATGTCCAAGGCTTCAATCGGCGGGCCAGCGCCCCAAGTCTTGTTTAGACTCCTGTTCAAATCATTAAAACATATATTTACACAAAACCCCTCTTCTCATGAACCATGGGTCTCGGATTCAATCCGATTGATCTGGAATTCAAGAACGATAATTCAATCAAACATGGGGCTTTGATTCCCCATGAAAAATCGAGGCTAGGTGTGTGTAACTTACGTGATTTGATAGGAATTGATGGAGATGAGTACGAGCACAGCCGCGATCGTGAGGAAGACAAGTTTTTGGTATGAATCGATAACACCACCCGAATTAACCTCGTGTAAAGCTTGGGGGATTGAGTCCGACCAAAAGCCCCTTATCAATTAGAATTCAAAACTCTCGAACAATGATGAACTCTTAGTTGCAGATCGCGATGTTCTTTTGATTCTAATTCTCCTCATAGTCGTTGTTTTGATGTAATTAAACATATCATTGGGTTCTAATGATTAAGTGTACGTTTATGCTCAATTAATTTGATTATTAACTCGATTTGAGAACTGAAACGAGTGAAATTGATTTCGGTTTCGGTTTCAAGATTAAATTCGTTGGAATACCTTCAGTTTGTTAGAATTATTGTAGGTTAAGGTTTCGAAACCGACTTAGACGATTAAGATACGACTTAATTGCGTTTTTAATCGAGTCTTTTGGTTGTTTAGGGCTCGCAGGAGGTGGCCGGACTTCCTTGGCCGGCGATCGACGGGGAAAAGAAGGGGTTTCGGTGGTTTTAAGCAAAGTTACACATTGGGTCCCTGATGTTTTGCATAGTTGATATTTTATGTTAAAACTTTAAAACCTTTTTGAAATTTAAGTTTCAAAATTTATATTTATGGCCCAAACTTATAAAACCCTAATTTTGTAAAACCATATTTACTTAATAAAATTTTATATATTATTTTTTTTAAAGTCTTTATAACCCTTTTTAAATCTTTAAAAAAATGTTTTACAATTTCTTTATTTATTATAACTTTATAATTAAGACCATAATTAAGACTAAACTTCATTAATGTTTGTAAAACATGTGAATTGAATTGTTTGAAATTAAATGTTTTAATTTTCATAATCATTTATGAAAACCTTATAAGTTTTGCAACAAATTTCACTTCATAAATTATAAAATTTAAATTGAATATAAATGGTAAACTCATTGTATTTGAAAGATTAAAATAACTTAAATAGCTAACTTATGAATTTGCTTTCTAAAATGGACAAACAGGTTCGGTCATATTTTAAAATGGGCAGATGTTACATCATAAGCCCCCTATTTATCATAACATGAATAGTTTTCCAACTCTCTAATCTTGAGTGTTTTAGATGAAGAGGAGGATTCCTAGCTTGGTATCTTCTACAAACTTGAGAAACATGTTCTCTGATTAGGTACACTGCTCAACTGATGATCGGTCATCACGTACAATAAAAATCTGAAACATAATCACAAACACAATCTCGACATTTTTAATTAGATAATTTCATTTTAACAAAATAAACTTTTGTTTATCTGTGTGTGAAAACAAGCGAACTCGTGTTAGTTTATGCGCAATTTCCGTGAAATGCAGGAAAAATGATAAAACTGTAACAACATAATATGGAAGACCTAAAACAATTTTGAAATGAAAATTTATTAAATTTTTATATATTTATTTTTTTATTATTTTTTAATATATTATTATTATTATATTATTATATGTTTTATTTTTTTATATTTTTTATATTATGATTATAAAATTTTAATTACCGAGAACTGAATCGATCATGAGATCACATCCTCAAGATATACTTTAGCACAAAGATGAACTTAAACATCAACAAGCCATGAGATCACACTGATTACTGAATCTGATCACAATCTTTGAAAGATTTTGCAATCCTCAAACAGATCAATAACGATTGCTGATATGTTTGTCTATTTAAACTCATGCCCTATCTTTTTCAACAAGCAGCAGATGATTTATTAAAGTTCGATTAAATACTTTAGAATGCTAGGACCCTACAATCATTTGGCCTAAACCCTCACCCAACCTCATGATTTCTTGAATTATATTATGATATTTATAGAGCAAGGCTTGTGCATTAGTGTGCAAGTGATTATCATCAGAATAATGTATTTGTGATAAATTTATCGTTAGATGATTTGACATAACTTAGGCTAAAATGGTGAGAGCTCAAGGTCAGTATTCACATACAGCAGAGGAGATGACCATTTAGCATGTGCTGATGAGAGCTCCAGGTCAGTACTATCGTACAGCAAAGGAGATCACCACTCCGGGTCAGTACTTCCATACAGTAAAGGAGATTATCACAAACACAAGACACATAAATACACCAAACATGGCTCAAAAGATATGGCTTATATGATTTGTATCAGGATCGGTGAAAGATCAATTCTCAATCCAATTTTTGTCGGGACCCAGTTTTTATGCAGGCCAAAATGATTGCGTAAATCCAGACATCCTTAAGCATATATTTTAATTTAAATCATTATGATACTGTCTACTTTATTCTTCAAGCTGAGTCTACCAACCATATAATTAAAGAAGCTGTTTGTTTTTCTTTTATTTGCGATTGAAAATAAGATGTGAATCAAATAACAATATCAGCTACTATCATTTCTCATTTTAAAATGCAAGTCATGCAAAAACAAGCATTTCAAGATGATCTACAATCATTTCTCAATCATCTCGAATCAAGTTTCCAGTTCTCTTTTCATTTTTTTATTTAATTTTATAATACTCTCCCCCTAATTTTTTTATTTTTACAAACCTATTATTATTAACTTTTTATTTTTTATTTTTATTTTATATATATTGTAAGGCCCCGTTCCCGGGACGCTTACAGTTGGTCAATCATCGCACATAAAACATACATTTACACTTGTATTTCATAAACATCGCAGCGGAACATTAAAATAAGCTTTCATTTCTATATAAATGCTTTTGCAAGTTAATACAACATTCGTTACAAAATAGTTTGTTCGCATTACAATGCAAAAACATTAATCAAAAGAATGCCATCCCAAAAAGAGCTGAGTAGCTTCATGGTGCCATCCTCAGCAATCATTAGCCAACTGGAAAACATATAAAAAGTCAGCGTTGCTGAGTGAGTTCTAGTTTTATTATAAAACATACTTTACTTTCGCATAAAACTATTCGTTACTTTTACATGATCACACATCATACGTACGCATAGATAATATCATTATTATCTTCTTCATTCATTCATTCGTTCATTCGTTCCATATAACTTTACTTGCGCATCGGACATCATCCATACCAATACCATGTGCTACACCCCGATCAGTCTTAGCTACCGGGCCGAAGTCAATAAATGAACAGCTAAACGTATGCCACGGTACTAGGAGTAACCATCAGTCATAGCTACTGGGCCGAAGTCAATAAATGAACAGCTAAACGTATGCCACAGTACTAGGGGTAAGCGGTAGAGGTTCTACGTTAATGGTCAATCACAAAGAAGGACACGTTATCCGATGCATGCAAGACGTTTCTTTTCTTTCCATTTTACGTTACATAATACTTCATTTCATTCATCATAATACGTAAAGCCATAGGAAAGGTAATATACATCATACCAAGGAACATTAACATGCATCAACATCACATCATACAGGGCAACATCATACATACGTAACATGCATCATACATAAACATGCAACATCATCATTTCTATGCCCTACATGCTTCCTAAGGCCATAACAGTTATCTTACATGCTCTTACGAGAACCTTTACGTCAAAACTTACATCTGCACTTTCCCCCGAAAGTCAGAAGTCTAACAACACTTTCCTTCGGGTGCAACAGCTCTATTCGTGCGTATGGACACCCTTCAGTCGCATGGCCTCCATGCGACTGAACACCATGCGATTGGACTCATGCGGATGAACATCTATGCGAATGAACATCCAGTCGTGCGTATGGACCTCATGCGGATGGAACTAATGCGATTGAACACCTATGCGACTGACCTCTTGCGAATGGACTCATGCGACTAAGCACTTATGCGACTGGACCCTCAGTCGTATGGCTCCCCATGCGACTGGACTCCCAGTCGTGCGAATGAAACCTTAGTCGTGCGATTGAACCCTCAATCGTGCGAATGAATCCCAATCGTGCGAATGACCCTCAATCGCCTCTCAATCGGCCGTATGGCCTCCATTCGGTCGCCTAGCCCTAGCTGATGCAGAATGGAGTTCATCCCGAACCCAATCTGCCATTTTCGGCCTCCAAGCTCATCCAAACCCATTCTAAGCCTAAATTAACCCTCCTGGACCTTAGGAATGCATACCATAACACCATACACGCACACACAAGCCCGGAAACATACACGAAACACATCATACACATCACACCCAAATGGGTCAAACACATACTCACACCAAAAACGGGTTTTAACATTTTCCAGCCCAAAATCAGTTGAAAACTAGTAAAAGTGGGGTCTTAGAACTCACACAAACGAGCAAAACGTCAAGGGCTTCGATTTGGCTTGCCACACGACGAGTTTGGACACCCGAATCACCCGAAACACCCCTTTTTCTCTTTTTCTCCTCTTTTCTCTCTTCTCCTCTCTTGAGAGCTGAAAATTTGTGTATGGGGAAGAGGGTAAGGGCTGCCCTCTCCCTTATATACTCCGCTCACCCGACTTTCTTTCGTTGGCGAGTTTGGTCCCTCGACTTTGGACTTTATTTTTTTTTTGTTTTCTTTCTTCGCCGGCTTGAAAATAATAAATATCCGGGTGTTACAAGTCCACCCCCCTTAAATAGGTTTCGTCCCCGAAACCTGTTATTCTTCGAACAAACGTAGATAATGCTATCTCATTTCTTCCTCACTCTCCCACGTTGACTCGGATCCCTTCCTGTGCTTCCACTGTACACGCACAAGAGGAACCACTTTATTCCTTAGCCTTTTCTCCTTTCGGTCGATGATTGCCACTGGTTGCTCCACATAATTGAGCCGTTCGTCTACCTCGATATCCTCCAGTGGAACAATCATATCTTCATCAGCTAAGCACTTCCTTAGATGAGATACATGGAATGGCGGGTGAATTCCACTTAACTCATTTGGTAACTCCAGTCTATAGGCCACCTCTCCTACCCGAGCAATGATTCGGAAAGAGCCTATATACCTGGGGCTCAACTTGCCCCGCTTTCGGAAGCGAATGATACCCTTTCAAGGTGAGACCTTCAACATAACCCGGTCACCCACCTGGAACTCAATCGGCCTGCGTCGTTTATCAGCATACGACTTCTGTCTGTCTTTGGCTGCCTTCATGAAGGCTTTAATCTTCTCAAGCTTCTCGGTCATAGCCTCGATTACTTCGACGCTCCCCAACTCCTTCTGACCAATATCACCCCAACAAACGGGTGTTCTGCATCTCCTACCGTATAACATCTCATATGGGGGCATACCAATGCTGGCATGATAGCTGTTGTTGTATGAGAATTCGGCTAACGGTAGGTGGTCATCCCAACTCCCACCAAAATCAATCACACATGCCCGAAGCATGTCTTCCAGCGTCTGAATGGTCCTTTCTGCCTGACCATCAGTCTGGGGATGATAAGCCGTGCTAATATGTAACCTCGTCCCCATAGCGTCGTGGAACTTCTTCCAAAATTTAGATGTAAACCGGGTGTTGCGATCCGACACAATAGACACCGGCACACCATGACGAGTTACAATTTCCTTGATGAACAGATCAGTCAACCTCTCTGATGAATATGTCTCGCGGATCGGTAGGAAGTGAGCACTCTTCTTCAAGCGATCAACTATCACCCATATGTCATCATATCCTTTCGGGGTACGCGGCAGCTTGGTAATGAAATCCATGGTGATGTGCTCCCACTTCCATTCCGGTATATCCAAAGGTTGTATCTTCCCATACGGCTTTTGGTGCTCGGCCTTCACCTGTAAGCAAGTAAGGCACTTACTCACATTCTCCACCACATCGCGCTTCATACCCGGCCACCAATAATCTTTCTTCATATCATGGTACATCTTCGTGGCACCAGGATGAATGGAGTACCGAGTCTTGTGAGCTTCATCCATGATCTCCACCCGTTGATCCCCAAAACGAGGAATCCACACACGACCGAATCGGGTTCTAACACCGAGCGTGTTTTCACCCAATTCCCCAACCAGACCTCTCATTCTTTCAGAGTTAAGATGATCTTCTTTCAATGCCTCGTCTTGAAACTCTTTAACCTGCTTCATCACATCGGAGGTCACGATCAACTGATAGGCTTTCACCCGAATCGGCTCGGGCCTCTCTTTCCGGCTAAGGGCATCAGCCACCACGTTGGCCTTGCCCGGATGGTAGTGGATCTCACAATCATAATCCTTTATAAGTTCCAACCACCGTCTCTGCCTCATGTTCAGATCCTTCTGCTCAAAGAATTACTTCAGACTCTTGTGGTCAGTGAATATGGTGCACTTCGTCCCGTAGAGGTAGTGTCTCCAAATCTTTAATGAAAAGACCACGGCTGCCAGCTCCAAGTCATGAGTAGGATAATTGACCTCATGAACCTTAACTATCGGGATGCATAGGCTATAACCTTTCCTCTTTGCATTAACACACACCCCAACCCCGAGTAAGAAGCATCGGAATAAACCACCAGATCTTCACTTCCATCAGGTAATGACAGAACAGGAGCTTGAGTCAACCTCGCCTTCAATTCCTCAAACGCCTTCTCTTGAGCTTAACCCCATACGAACTTCACATCATTTCGGGTCAACTTAGTCAGTGGAGAAGCAATCTTAGAGAAGTCTTGGATGAATCTTCTATAGTAGCCCGCCAAACCCAAGAAACTACGAATCTCGGATGGCGTCTTTGGGGACTTCCATTGCATAACCGCCTCCACTTTTGTCGGGTCCACCATTATCCCGTCGGGATTCACCACGTGACCCAAGAACTGAACCTCGCGCAACCAAAACGCGCACTTGGAGAATTTAGCATACAACTTCTCCCTTCTCAACGTCTCTAGAACCTCCCGAATGTGACCGGCATGCTCTGCTTCGCTCCTCGAGTAAATCAGGATATCATCAATAAACACAATCACTGATTTGTCCAACATAGGCCGACACACACGGTTCATCAAATCCATAAAAGCAGCTGGCGCATTGGTCAAACCAAAAGACATGACGAGGAACTCGTAGTGACCATAGCGCGTACGGAAAGCTGTTTTAGGAATATCTTGCTCCTTCACCTTCAACTGATGATAACCAGACCGGAGATCTATTCTCGAAAACCAACTGGCACCCTGAAGCTGATCGAACAAATCATCTATCCTTGGTAAGGGGTATCGGTTCTTCACTGTCAACTTGTTCAGCTCGCGGTAGTCGATGCACATCATCATACTACCGTCCTTTTTCTTTACAAACAGGACCGGAGCACTCCAAGGAGAGATACTCGGTCTAATGAACCCCTTATCAAGCAACTCTTGCAACTGCTCCATCAACTCTTTCATCTCGGTCGGAGCCAACCGATACGGTGCTTTGGCTACAGGTTGGGCACCCGGTATCAGATCAATCTGAAACTCGATCTCTTTGTCAGGTGGCACTCCTGATAAGTCTTCCGGGAACACGTCTGGAAAGTCACACACAACCGGTACATCGGCTAGTTGTGGTGTTGGCGTATCCACATCCTTCACATAGGCCAAGTAGGCACTACATCCACGCCTCATACACTTTCCCTTCACCGCCATCGAGATCACCTTCGGAATCATAGTAACCCGATCACCATAAACCGTCACTGAACTACCGTCAGGCGCCGACAACCGAATCATCTTCTTGCGACACACAATGTTCGCCTCAAAATCCGCTAACCAATCCATCCCAAGAACCAAATCAAAACCACCTAAGGTCATCACGAACGGTCTAACAGGAAACTTATGACCCTCGAGTTCCACATCACAGTTCTCTATCATCTCAGAAATCCTGATAGACTTACCTATGGGAGTTTCTACATCAAAGGGCGCATCAACACGTTTACTACTAACAGGCAGCTTAGCACAGAAAGCAGCAGAAATAAAACTCTTACTAGCACCAGAATCAAATAACACAGAAGCTAAAGTTTGGTTCACTAGAAACGTACCGGACACAACATCAGGGTCCGTCCTAGCTTCCTCCTGTGTCATGGTGAATGCCCTGGCGCTCGCCCTCGGTCCATCACCTCCCGTCCTCTTCGCCCCTGAACTCTCAGCCCTCGGCTTCTTACAATCCCTGCTCATATGACCAGTTTCCCCACAGTTAAAACATTTGCCCGACAGGCAATCCTTTGCCATATGCCCTGTCTTCCCACACTTGAAGCACACATTCAAACCCAGCCTACATTCTCCTGCATGCTCCTTTCCACACTTACCACACCTCCTTGAACCCGCTCCCGTTGTGGCCACGCGGCGGTCATCCACCCGTGCCTTTTTGTTACCCGTCGAGGCATCACCCCGACCAAATCTTTTCCCGTTCCAGTTCCGATCACCACCACCCTTCCTATTCGCTTCAACCACCACCACTTCCCTCTCATCATAAAGTCTTCCGGCCAAATCGACCGCCGACCTAAACGTACTTGGCCGTGCGACGATCATATGCCGGCGAACATCCACCGGTAAACCCTGAATGTACCTCTTGATCTTCCGAGAAAGAGGCGTCACCTGATCCGGCACCAATCGTGCCATCTCGTTGAACTTGGTAGTGTATTGCTGGTGTGTCATGGATCCCGCCTCCAGCTGCAGGAACTCCCTCTCAATCTTATCCATCTCCCGGTGAGGACAGAACTCCTCAATCACCATCTTTTTCAGTTCGGGCCACCTCATTCTCCCGATTGCCCGATTACCCTCCGCTTGGACAATGTTGTCCCACCAGCATAGTGCCGAGTCCACAAATGAATGGGTGGCAAACTTTACTTTCTGATCTTCCCGACACTCGGTGATGTCGAGAACAGCCTCCAGTTCTCTCACCCATCGGTGAGCAGCAGCAGCATTGCCATTACCGACAAAAGTAGGGGGCTTGCATCTCATAAACACCCCGTAGTTACAGCCTCGTGCCACTTCTCGCACAGGCTCCTCTTCCTCTTCCTCGTCTTCGTTATCGGAGAAAATCGTTTCAGGCTCCGGTTGCTCTCGTTCCCCCGAAGGCCTGTTTCTCTCCTTTCTTTCTCCTTCCTTCACCGCCTTAATGACTTTGGTCACCACAGACGGTAAGATTGTCTACATGACCTGGTGTACTTCTTCAACAACAGCCTCCTTTACCGAGGCTCTCAGGTTTGCACTCTCATCCCCAGCTTCTGGATGAGGAGTCTCTGGTTCTTCAGGAACCACCTTCTCAACCCTTGGTCTTCCTCTCTTGGGTCGTGGCTCAACATCAGGCCCGCCACGGCCTCCACCCCTAGATGCTTTAGATGATCTACCTCCAGCCAACCTCTAACTCACACTGAAAGATTCAAACACCAACACGGGCATTCAAGGAAACAACTCAGTTTATGTCAAGTATAGTAAGTCCCTAATTACAGTGGCCAGTTGTGATTAGCCACTTACTTTACTCTTCATACCCCTAGTATTACCTGTCCTGACTACATCAGTATTTAAACCTACATACAACACATAACATATACCATGCGCACATAAAACCGGTTAACTTTAAGAAAATACCTGATGGCACGCAGCTACTCAGTTTGGCATCCCATTCCCTTTCGTCCCATTCTCAGTTTAAGTTAAGGTTTATTTTGAAAATTTACCCATTTCACTTATACTTTGGCTCTGATACCAACTTGTAAGGCCCCGTTCCTGGGACGCTTACAGTTGGTCAATCATCGCACATAAAACATACATTTACACTTGTATTTCGTAAACATCGCAGCGGAACATTAAAATAAGCTTTCATTTCTATATAAATGCTTTTGCAAGTTAATACAACATTCGTTACAAAATAGTTTGTTCGCAATACAATGCAAAAACATTAATTAAAAGAATGCCATCCCAAAAAGAGCTGAGTAGCTTCACGGTGCCATCCTCAGCAATCATTAGCCAACTGGAAAACATATAAAAAGTCAGCGTTGCTGAGTGAGTTCTAGTTTTATTATAAAACATACTTTACTTTCGCATAAAACTATTAGTTACTTTTACATGATCACACATCATACGTACACATAGATAATATCATTATTATCTTCTTCATTCATTCATTCGTTCATTCGTTCCATATAACTTTACTTGCGCATCGGACATCATCCATACCAATACCATGTGCTACACCCCGATCAGTCTTAGCTACCGGTCCGAAGTCAATAAATGAACAGCTAAACGTATGCCACGGTACTAGGAGTAACCATCAGTCATAGCTACTGGGCCGAAGTCAATAAATGAACAGCTAAACGTATGCCACAGTACTAGGGGTAAGCGGTAGAGGTTCTAGGTTAATGGTCAATCACAAAGAAGGACACGTAAAGCCATAGGAAAGGTAACATACCTCATACCAAGGAACATTAACATGCATCAACATCACATCATACAGGGCAACATCATACATACGTAACATGAATCATACATAAACATGCAACATCATCATTTCTATGCCCTACATGCTTTCTAAGGCCATAACAGTTATCTTACATGCTCTTACGAGAACCTTTACGTCAAAACTTACATCTGCACTTTCCCCCGAAAGTCAGAAGTCTAACAACACTTTCCTTTGGGTGCAACAGCTCTATTCGTGCGTATGGACACCCTTCAGTCGCATGGCCTCCATGCGACTGAACACCATGCGATTGGACTCATGCGGATGAACATCTATGCGAATGAACATCCAGTCGTGCGTATGGACCTCATGCGGATGGAACTAATGCGATTGAACACCTATGCGACTGACCTCTTGCGAATGGACTCATGCGACTAAGCACCTATGCGACTGGACCCTCAGTCGTATGGCTCCCCATGCGACTGGACTCCCAGTCGTGCGAATGAATCCCAATCGTGCGAATGACCCTCAATCGCCTCTCAATCGGCCGTATGGCCTCCATTCGGTCGCCTAGCCCTAGCTGATGCAGATTGGAGTTCATCCCGAACCCAATCTGCCATTTCGGCCTCCAAGCTCATCCAAACCCATTCTAAGCCTAAATTAACCCTCCTGGACCTTAGGAATGCATACCATAACACCATACAAGCACACACAAGCCCGGAAACATACACGAAACACATCATACACATCACACCCAAATGGGTCAAACACATACTCACACCAAAAATGGGTTTTAACATTTTCCAGCCCCAAAATCAGTTGAAAACTAGTAAAAGTGGGGTCTTAGAACTCACACAAACGAGCAAAACGTCAAGGGCTTCGATTTGGCTTGCCACACGACGAGTTTGGACACCCGAATCACCCGAAACACCCCTTTTTCTCTTTTTCTCCTCTTTTCTCTCTTCTCCTCTCTTGAGAGCTGAAAATTTGTGTATGGGGGAGAGGGTAAGGGCTGCCCTCTCCCTTATATACTCCGCTCACCCGACTTTCTTTCGTTGGCGAGTTTGGTCCCTCGACTTTGGACTTTATTTTTTTTGTTTTCTTTCTTCGCCGGCTTCAAAATAATAAATATCCGGGTGTTACATATATATATATATATATATATATATATATATATATATATATATATATATATATATATATATATTTCTTAAAACGGTACAAAAATAGAAATTTATCAAAGAAGGTCTTCCAAACTACACTGATTATAAAGAAAAGAAATGAATGATCAAGAAATATGCAGTGATTGTGAAGTGAGAACTGTGATTGTGCAGATAAAAATCCAGATTGTGGATAAAATACTATGACCTTAACCTGTTTGTTTCGCCTCAAATTTGAATTAGAAACAATCTCTGTCAGTGAACCGGATTACTAACTGGCCTCCTGAATTGTTCCTGCACTCATAAAAAGATTAGTTTGATAGGGGAACCCTGGCCAATGTAGTCCTGAGTGTTCCTTTGTCATCGGTATAAGGAACCTGCTTCAACAAACAATTTGAGGAAAGATCGGGTATTTCTGTATCCGTCTGTTTTATTTGCCAAATTTGTTTCGATTTACCTAATTTTGATTCGAAGAAATTAATTTGGAAATCATTTTTTGTTTAAGATCGGATGAAAAAGAATTTGGTTTTGAAACTTTAGTCAGTTTCATCTTTGAATCATGTGAAACCGGCTTCACATGAAAAGGTTTGGATGAAGGATTTTTCATCCAACTATTCAAAGATGTGTGCTTTTCACCTCTTGGACCAGAGAAGCAACCCGTGTTGCGTTTATCGTTTCGAACATTCTTTGCAGACTTACATCCGGAGAAGCAATTTGTTTTGCCTTTACCATCCTTAGCAAGTCTTTGAGGACATTTATTTACCACATGACCTTTTTTTCCACACTCAAAACAAGCCTTGAAAGGCTTTTGATGCTTGACTGACCCGTGTGAAGCCTTTGGAGTTGGAGATTGCTTTGAGGTTGTTGTAGACTCTTGCTTGGTTTGAAGTTTCCTGTGCGGAATAGTTAATGAGATCTTCACTGGTTGACTGGCTTGTTTTGCAGTTAGAGAAGAGATCCGTATTTGTCTTGATTCAGCTTTTGGAAGCATTTGAGACTTGAAATTTCAGGTGATATTTGATCTTTGATGAACTGACACAGTCCTCTATGTTTGATTCATCATCTGAGCTTGACCAGTCTTGGATACACATATCTGTTTCCAAAGGATCTTGATTGACAGTAATATGAGGTGTTGCCATTGTTGGAGCTTGATGATTAGATGATTCCCGATTTATCTCTTCTTTCACAATCCTGACAGGCTCAAAAGTAGGAATCACCTGCTTTAAACTTATCAAAGAAGTGAGAAGAAACAGTAGATACAGAATTACAAAAAATCAGAACTGAACAATCATTATCTGGACTGTGAGCATTCAGTTTATTGTATCCCATAGCAATTGTGGAATCATAATCATCTCGCACCTCTTTAAGATTCACTCCTGCTAAACCAGCATGCAAACTGTTAGTATCTTTTTCAATTAAATCATTTGTTGAATGAAGTTTGGGAATTGGAGAGTAATATAGAGTAGATGGAGGTGGAACTGAATCAAATACAGTTTCACCATCTGAATGATATCCAATCTCACGTTTTACCCGTGCCCCTTGTTTTTTAGCAATAAGCTCATCCTTTTTCATGTGTGAAAGAGTCCATTTATCAAGCTTTGTTTGAAGCTGTGTCATTTCAAATTGAGCTAAAATAGCCCTTTCTCTCATAATATTAATTTTAACGTTACGCTCCAAAATAGTTCTTCTTAAAAGATCATTTTCAGCCAATGCTTCATTAAGTTTCCTTGAAAAAGCAATTTCATTTTTCTTTAATTCCTGATTATTTATTTTTAATTCTTTTTCATTTTCCAATAACAATCTGTTTGCCTTAAAAATTCCAAATAACTGGATTTTACAAGAAGAAGAACACATATCCAGAACAGTCTCATAAGGAAGACCCATGATAGTTCTTTCTGCAGCTAAACTCTTCTCACAGGTACAAACCCTTGTGATTCTTTGTTGTTCTCTTCTTTAACTTTTAGCATTTCTTTATCTTCAAACTCTTTCTTTCCATTGTCATCTTTCTTGTCTTCATTATCCTTATTTCTCACAAATTTAGGTTTACTTTCATTGTCAACTTTCAAAGCTTCACAATTGTCTTTGATTTTAACATTTGAATCCAAATCAGTCCTCAATAATTTCATCTTTTCAATCAGCTCGGCTTTGTAATCAAGTATGCTTGTTATAGACGAAACAAGATCAGTATTAAGCATGTTGGTTTGATGTGGGAACACGGCTTATTGAAATTCTTTTCTTTGGATATCCAGCTCAAGAGATTTTAGTTTGTTGATCATATCCATGAGTTTGTGTCAACATAACCTTTTTCATGCTTCAGTATTTTAACTTGATGACTCTACTTAGACAGAAGAGAGTCAAGAAGCTTTTGATCTGGAACATGTTTTTTTAGATTATTTGCTACCTTAAAGAAGCGATCAATCAAATCTGATAGCTTTTCTTTCTTGATACCTAAAAAACAATCAAACCGACTTTGTGCCATTGTGGCATTGTCTGATTCGAGATCGTCAGTGAAAGACATGTTCAAACAAAATCTTAAATTCACTTGAGCACCTAAAAAGACAAATATATAATACTATTATGAAAAACAGTTTTTTTTTGTGATATATATATATATTTATTTATAATTTTATATTTTCTTTTAATGACCCAAAAAAAATTAAACAAACTGAACCCACAAATTATTAGCTCAATCTTTTCTTTAAAACAAACTGAACCCACAAATTGTTAACTCACAAGTTGCATACCAAATCATTATTTGTTAACCCACACAAAAATTTTAAAAAAATCTAGCCTAAATGTTAGCCCAATTTTTAATCATTAACTAGCCCACATGAAGGTTTTTTTTTAAATAAAGGCCCAAAGTCCATTTAACATACTCAAAACCCTAACCCACTCTTTCCACCACATAAAACACACACACTTAAGTGTGTAGAGAGAGAGAGGCGGATGAGAGAAAAATCTCTCTTAGGGTTCCGGCGAGCAACTTCACTCCGGTGACAGCCGCCTTTCTGGCGATCCTCCGGCGGCGAGCGACGGCCGGAACAACCTCTATCCCCACTAAACACAACCTTCTGATTTCAATGGTGGCCTCGGTTTGCTCTGAAACTCAATAACGAATGAGATATAGAAGAGAGAAGTTCGCGGCAGCTAGGGTTCCGGTGAACTTTTCCGGCGAGTCATGACGCGTATTACACATGAACTTCTTCCCCTCGTCACTCTGGTTCCAATGGTGATGGTGGTTCGCTAAGATATGTAGTGATGTAGGAGATATCGAGGAAAGAAGGTGGTGGCGGCTAGAAGCTTTTAGACATACTTCCATGAAGCAACTGTGCATACACAGGAGTTTTTAGATCTGTTGGTCAAGTGTGAAAACAAAATCCAAACCCGTATCAAGATCGGGTTGAACTCGAAAATGCCTAACAGGTTTCCTCCTGTGATTTTCTACACACCCAAGGAGATTGGTGGGCTTGGCATGTTATCGATGGGTCACATATTGATTCCTCAAAGTTATTATCGGTGGGCTTGGCAGAGGTTATGTTTGAACAATTTCACAGATCAAATGTTAAATTTCGTAGGGAAATTTTTATTTCAATTTCGCAGCATGATTTTTAATAATTTCGCAGATTATTTTTTTAATTTATGCAGATTAATATTTATTAATTTCGCAGGTTCCTTCTTGGTTCGTTGATGATTTTGGCAGCATTTTCGCTAGTATTTTTGCCCGAAAATGTGAACTTTCATTCAATTGGTTGCAAATTTCGCTGGATGAATATATGAAGACTCAAGAACACCAAGAAAACACACACTAGTGTGTGTGAGAGAAAATCTCATATCTGAAATTTTTCTTTGATTTTTCTTGCATAAAAGTTTATGTAGATCCAATATATGTTGTAGATAATGATAGATCTGATGTTGTTGATGTTGAATTTGTACAAATTTGAACTCAAATATATTTTCTCTCTCTAAACCGTCACTTTCTCTCTCTAGAAATCTAATGAACAGCTTCAATTATCTTCAAGTATTCAATGAATTTGATCCAATATGGCTGATACCAAATTGTGAACCCAGGTTGAACACTTGAATCAAATAACATGAAGATTATAGATTAAAATATTATAAACACAATCAAAACCCCTTTGATCTATATTGATTGCTAATGATATTTTTACAAGTAAATCCCTCAATCAATTGGTCATTCAACCATTAACCAACTCTAATTACAATTAACCTATTTATAGTCAAGACTAACTTTCACTATTTACATTTAGCCCCCTAGACTATTAAACTTGACTAAAACAAGACTAAAACAAGAAAAAAAAATTTTGCTCACACAAAAAAATATTTAATACAATAAAGTCTAGAACACAATATATGTTTAATATCTTCACTTGGTTCTTTGTCACGAACTCGACGTTTGACTTTTCAGTTGACCTTGACTGAGACGTTGACTTTTGTTGACTTTAACTATGTTGATAATATAGACTATCTTGTATAGCTCCAACAGTTCTTGCATGAATAGTTTATGTTATTGGTAACAACCTCCAATCCTATGTGGTTGTGATTCTCATGCCTTCTAAACACACTCCTTTAAATATTTAATTAGATCCGAGGAAAATGATCAATGAAATCACAATAAACGATCACTATGCACCATTTGTATCTACTTTTAAACCATACCAAAATTAAAACACGAGACTACACAATTCAACCTTAAAATCAATCCTCTCATCCGCAAACTCTTCTATAACACTCGACTATTGTCTTCATACACTAATGACCACCAAATCCCCCAAAATCAGTACAAATGATAACTCTCACTCCAAAGAGTTCTCTTTACGCACCAAGGTAATGATTCCTGTTGTAAAAGATCAATGAACAACTCGTATTAACTCAATAAGAACTGAGAATCAGTTTACAATTGCGGAACGAATGTAATTTGACTCACTAATGTTACTCAATGTATGCTAAATGGATTAGAAGTTAAGTCATTCTAAAAGAACAAAGAAATTTATATTTCCTTGTATTTCACAAATAATTTAGTAACTACAAATTTATGCATCCACTTATTCGCGAAGGCTTAACAAAATACATGAGAATGGAACAACGTGTACAAAACACTAAACATCAATAGTTCTCGCATGAATAGTTTATGTTTTTTATAACAACCTCCAATCCTATGTGGTTGAGATTCTCATGCCCTCTAAACACACTCCTTAACTTATTTAATTAGATCTGAGGGAAATGATAAATGAAATCACACTAAACAATCACAAATGCACCATTTGTATCTACTTTTAAACCATACCAAAATCAAACACGAGACTACACAATTCAACCTCAAAATCAATCCTCTCCTCCGCAAACTCTTCTATAACACTCGACTATTGTCTTCATACCCTATTGACCACCAAATCCCTCAAAATCATTAAAAATCATAACTCTCATTCCAAAGAGTTTTCTTTACGCACCAAGGCAATGATTCCAGTTGTAAAAGATCAACGAACAACTGATTGAGCGCTGCTTTCCCGCTTGTAGACACTGCTGTAGTATTTGGTGATTCGTCGTATTAACTCAATAAGAACCAAGAATCAGTTTACAGTTACGGAACGAATGTAATTTGACTCACTAATGTTACTCAATGTATGATAAATGGATTAGAAATTAAATTATTCTAAAAGGACAAAGAATGTTATATTTCATTGTATTTCACAAATAACTTAGTAACTACGCATTTTTGCATTCATTTATTCGCGAAGGCTTAACAAAATACATGGGAATGGAACAACGTATACAAAACACTAAACATCAATAGTTCTCTCATGAATAGTTTATGTTTTTGGTGACAACCTCCAATCCTATATGGTTAGGATTCTCATGCCTTCTAAACACACTCCTTAAATTTTTAATTAGATCCGAGGAAATGATCAATGAAATCACACTAAACGATCACAAATGCACCCTTTCTATCTACTTTTAAACCACATGAAAATCAAACACGAGACTAAACAATTCAACCTTAAAATCAATCTTCTCCTCCCCAAACTCTTCTATAACACTCGACTACTATCTTCACACACAATTGACCACCAAATCCCTTAAAATCATTACAAATGATAACTCTCATTCAAAAGAGTTCTCTTTACACATCTCGACAATGATTCCAGTTGTAAAAGATCAACGAACAACTCTTATTCACTAAATATGAACCCAGAATCAGTTTATAGTTACAGAACGGATGTAATTCGACGTCACTAATGAAACTCTATGTAGGATAAATGAATTTCAAGTAAAATCATTCTAATACGAAAAAGAATGTTATATTTTCTTGTATTTAATAAACAATTTAGTAACTACATATTTATGCTTCCATTTATTCGTGAATACTTAACAAAATGCATGGTAATGGAACAACGAATACAAAACACTAAACATCAATAGTTCTCGCATGAATAGTTTTTTCCATTTGATAACAACCTCCAATCCTATGTGGTTACGATTCTTGCAGGATCGGGTTTGTCACTTAAACACTTGGATTTCTCTCAGACTCACTTAAATAACACTCAAATTAGATGAAGTAGAGTCTTTTATAAGAGTTGAAAATAATATAATAAGTAACAATGAACACACAGAAATAATTTTAAAGGCACTTGTATATATTACTTCTCAACTCAAAGTATTACACGACTCTTACAAGCATAGAACATGAGTTACAATGAGAAACTATATATACTAGATCCTACAGCCGGATATACTTTGATACCAGCTGGAAACCTAAGACTAAAGCACATACTACAATGCTAAAGTTAAGGTGTCTTAGATAAAGTATTATCTAAGATATGGTAGTCATGACATGTCCATGGCTTACCTTTTGTCACCAACTAAAGATGGCAACTGTACTAACTTATAAAGGTAAACAGTGGAATAAAGTATGGTCAACTACATGGCTTTTGAGAAAACGCCATGCAGTATCTCAGAGGTCTGCAGCGGAGTGTCAGGGAGACCATACTTATGTCCACTGGATAATAGTAGTGTCTTCCGAAGGTAAGTTGGCTTCGGAAGAACAAGTTATTCCAAAGCCACTTATACTTCAGAAGAGGCATCTATAATTCTGAGGCTTGAGGACTTCTTGTAAGGCCCCGTTCCCTGGACGCTTACAGTTGGATCCTCATCGCACATAAAACATAATATTACATTTCACTTTCATAAAACGTTGCAGCGGAAACATTAAAAACAACATTTTCATTTCATCAAAATACTTTTGCAAAATATTACAACCGTTCATTACACAATTTCATTACAAAAGCCTTATAATATTGGATTCCTTCCTAAAAAAGCTGAGTAGCTGCCCCGTGCCATCCTCAGCAACATACCTACCGACTGGAAACACATCAAAGTCAGCGTTGCTGAGTGAGTTCTAGTTTTATAATAAACATACTTTACTTCCTTTATAAAACCATTCGTTACTTTCGTAAGCGATCACACAACATACATACACATAGATAATATAGTTATTATCTTCATCATTACATTCGTACTTTAACTTTCGTTTGTTCATACGTTCTTACTTTCATTTATTCGTTAATTATTAGTACCTCTTTTCTTTACATCAAACCATAAACTTTACCCTTCTGTTCATGGTACTGTACCTAGGCCTATCATAGACCTTCTATAACGGTGCACAGCACCTCATGGTCACAGTACCTAAGGTAAGGTTCAGGATCATTACATCTGTTATTTCATCATGTTCGTTACATTCTTCATTCATTAATCATCGCACAGTACATTATCGTTAGCTTCATTCGTTATAACATCTTTCCTTACGTTCGTTCATCATTACATCTTTTCTATTTAACAACACCATGAACTTTATCCTTCATGCTCATGATACTTGGCCTAAGCCTATCATAGACCTTCATTTACAGTGCCCAGCACCTCTGGCCACAGTACCTAGGATAAGGTTCAGGATCATTACATCTGTTACATCCTCACGTTCTGGATCAATGTCAACAGCTATACCCCAAACAATATGGCTACTGGGCCGAAGATCATAAATGACTTCCACACTGCACATAGCCTGGCACCAGCACCGGGGTAAGCAATAACTCGAGTACTGGGCCGAAGATCATAAATGACTTCCACACTACACATAGCCTTGCACCAGCACTGAGGTGAGCGACAAAGATCCCATCCACATACTACACCCCTAACGATATGCATAACTCGAGTACTGGGCCGAAGTTCATAAATGACTTCCACACTGCACATAGCCTGGCACCAACACCGAGGTGAGTAATCACTACTCCACCCCCTACGATATGCATAACTCGAGTACTGGGCCGAAGTTCATAAATGACTTCCACACTGCACATAGCCTGGCACCAGCACCGAGGTGAGTAATCACTACACACTATGTACCACAACGTTGGTTAGTCACAAAGACTGAAACCCCCGCTTGTACTTCTGTTCATAATGCTTGCAAGCCTTTCATACTTTCATTCGTTCATTATTGCATGCATTCATTCATTTATCACGTTCCTCTTTCATCATTATCTTTCACTTTTCGTTACATAATACTTTCGTTTCATTAATTAACATTCGACGTAAAGCCACGGGAAAATAACTACACATATTAAGGAACATATCATAAACATAAACAAACAGCATCACCATACAGGCATCATCATACGTACATAACACACATCATACATACTATGTATCACACGCACCATCATGCAAAGCATCATACATAACATCATACATCATCATCAGCATGCCCAACATAACGTCTATGACCTCAAAAGTCAACTTACACAAGCCTAGGGGAACCTCCCGAGTCAAAACTCATAACTGCATTTTCCCTCGAAGGTCATAAAATAAACCGTTGTTCTTTCGGGCGTATGATCCCTACTTGGGCGTATGGACACCCTCCAATCGCATGGCCTTCCGAGCGACTGAACACTTAGGCGAATGAACATCAGGCGAATGGACCCTATGCGAATGGACCTATAGGCGAATGGACATCCATGCGTATGGACTCTTTGTCGCCTAGCTTCTATGCGTATGGCCTTCAGTCGCACGACTTCAGGCGCATGGGCTTCAGTCGCATACCCTTCGTGTGAATGAACCTCAGTCGCATGGCCTCCAGGCGCATGGACTTCAGTCGCATAACCTTCGTGCGAATGAACCTCAGTCGCACACTCCTTCAATCGCATGCCTTACCGGCACATGAACTTCAGTCGCATGACCCTCATGCGTATGGACCTCAGTCGCATGGCAATCATGCGCATGGACCTCAGTTGCACGTCAATCGGCCGTATGGCCTCCAATCGCACTCCAGTCGGTCGCCTAGCCCTAGCTGATGCAGAATGCAGATCATCCCGACTGCAGTCGACGGTTTCGGCCTCCAAACTCTTCCAAACTCGATTTTAAGCTCAAATCAACCATTCTAAGCCTTAGGGAAACATACCACGACCTCATTCAAGCATAACCAAGCACGAAATCAAGCCCCAAACGAATCATACACATACACACATGCATAAAAACGGGTTTACACCCAAAACTAAAAAAAGGGTTTTCAGATGTGTTCCAGCCCCAAAATCATTCAAAAACGTGTAAAAGAGGGGTCCTAGAACTCACACAAACGATCCAGTCGAGTAGAGCTTCGATTTGACCCGCTACACGACGATTTCCATGCTCGAATCCACCCGAACCAAGCTTTTCTCCACTTTTTCTCCTTCTCATCTCCTCTCCTCTCTTCTTGGCTGAAAAATGGCAAGAATGGGGTGTCTTCCCTCTTTTATACTCCCATTCATCGAAGTTGGTGAGTTTGGTCCCTCGACTTTGGACTTTATTTCTTTTTCTTCTTTCGTCGGCTTCAAAGAAAATTTCTGGGCGTTACAAGTCCACCCCCCTTATATAGGTTTCGTCCCCGAAACCTGTTATTCCTAAAACCGTCGCGAGCAATTCTGTCTCATCTCTTTTCCAGTCTGCCACCTGGAGTTCAATCGGTCTACGTCGTTTATCCACACACGACTTCTTATCTATCTTTGGCTACCTTCATCAATGCTTTGATCCTTTCAAGCTTCTCGGTCGTGGCCTCGATCACCTCAATACTTTCCACACGACGTTTGGTACTCGGCCTTCACTTGTAAACAAGTAGGGCATTTAATCCCGTACTCTACCATATCACGCTTCATGCACTTTCCCGCTACTTGCCATCGAAATCTGATAGGATCGGATCAATTAGGTTAGAATTATGCAGCGGAATATCACAGATTGAGATCGAATTCAAGCAAGAAAGGTAATGAATATGCAAGACAATCAATCACAATTATAGAGAGAATATTTCTGTTAAGGGAAAGATTTCATTCACGCGTAATGCTCCGGTTAAAAATACAGCTAGGTCAACATCCCTTATATAGAGGAGACGTCTGCTGATGTCACTTGACAGTGACATCTAACAGAATTACAGAAACAACTGAAATAAGCAAACTACTGAGATGTTCTCAACAACTGATTACATCTCAGTAAATGCTAAGTACAATTACATAAACTACTGACTAATAACTACTAAAACAATAAACTACTGAAATATAAAATTACAAGTACTAAAAACTAAAAACATCACAACTACTGAAGTTAACAACTTCAGCTGTTGTGACAACTGCTGATCACTCTGGTCTTCAGTCTTTGTCTTCAGCACTTCATCTTCAGACTTTGTCTTCAGTTCTTTGCTTTCAGACTTTGTCTTCAGACCTTTGTAATCAGCTGATGTCTTCAGCTGATGTAACTATCTTCAGCAGTTGTAATGTCTGTGGGACTTAGAGGTTTTTCTGATCAGGCTCATTGGTTCTTTTGGTCCAACAAACTCCCCCTGAACCAATGCAGCCAAAACCTCTAACTTTATTTAAGATCCCACTTATTCTTTGGCAAAAATACTCTCTTGATCAGCTTCAGAGGTAAACAAATAAGCACAGGCCAGGAAAAGGTTTCTAATCATTTGATTGGCTAAGTATGGAAGGGAACTCTGTCTTGGGGAAATTGGACACAGAGTCTTGTCCCAACCATGAGACCTATTTCCCATTTATGAGTCTGAAAGACTCCCTTGCATAGGCCTTAAGGAGAACAACTTGTTCTTCCTTAGTGAGTTCTTCTGCTTCTCCCTCAAAGAAGAACTCAGGCCCATAGTACTCAGACAGGTACCTTACTGTCTTCCCATTCTTTAGCTCAACAGTTGTTATCTCTCTATATGCGAATTCATCTGGATGAGAGCCTTCAAGTAACAACTGGAGTTCACTCTTCTGAAGATCTTCAAGTCTTTTGTACAGCAACCCCTTCTTGATCATTTTGTTATCAAGAATAGACATAGGGGTTGATTTGGAAGTGTGAGCTCTCTTGAATTCTTCAATGATTTCCCAGGGTGAGACTACCATGGCCAGCATGATTGCAGCATTCAAAGTCTTTCTTACTTGGCCATGATATCTACTTGGTAAATTTTTCTTGTGAATTCTAGAACTTACCCTGGGATCTGGCCAAATCCGCACTCTCTCCTTTTGATGTTGAAAAGTATGCCTGAGAGTGTACAGCCTTTGAGCTTGAATCTTCATAGCTTGAATGGATGAGGACTGAGGGAAGTCCTTGTCAACCATCTTGAGAAACTGCTTATCATGCTGCTTCTGCTGTTCTTCTTCTTCAATTTTGACTTTAACTGTCAGCCTTTGAGTTTCAGGAGTTATTTGTTGTGATTGACTCCTAGGCTTCAGTTTCTTCTTCTCAAGAACAACAGATATTGGCAGATTGTCTTCTTCATCCTCCTCTTCTTCTTCTTCCATCCTCAGCAACCTTCTTTTTCTTTTTGGTGCTTCACTAGTGGACTCTTGGATAGGTTTCTTGGGTGAAGGAATTGGTTTAGATGGTTGTGAGGTTGTTTGTTTTGGAGGTTGAGAGGTTGGTTGTTTTGAAGGTTTAGATGTAGGCAGTTTTGATTGTGAGGTTGGCTTGGAGGATTGTTTAGGTAAGGGGGATTTGAAGGGCTGCTCTATCATTTTGTTGGTGAGGGTGGCTTTTGACAACTTGGCCATATCAGTTCTCTTCCCAGCACCAGCTTCATCCAGAGCTTCAATGATTAGGCCTTTGTTGAAGCTTTCAGATGAGCATATCTTGGTAGTTATTTCCAAGATGCTATCTCTGGACCATGATTTAATCTCTATGATAGGTCTTCCCAGATGTTTAGACAGAAATCTAATCATAGCCTCTAGTCTCTCCCTTTCTTCTTCATTACAACTTGCCCATCGATCTTCAATTTCTTGAATCTCAAGTCTGTAACTCCAGGATAATCAAACTTGAATCAAATCATGAAGAATTAGATCAAAATAATGATAATCACAATAAATCCCCTTTGATCTTCAATTAGATTGCAAAATATGTGTTTACAAATAATCCCTCAATCTATTGGTCATGCAACCATTAACCTAATTCTAATTACAATTAGGCTATTTATAGTCTAGTTTAAGTTTCTATATTTACACATAACCTCCTAGACTATATATTTAGACTAAAAGATGACTCAAAGAAAGTAAAATATATTTTGTTCATACAAAATATATTTATTACAATAAAACTCCTAGTCATCTAAATCTTCAACGTCTCGTCTCGGTTCCTCGTCTCGAACGTGTCGGGTTTGACTTTTGTTGACTTTGACCGTGACGTTGACTTTGGTTGACTTTCACTGTGTTGATAATATAGACTATCTTTTACAGCTCCAACAATACTCCCCCTTAGTCTATCATTATCAACTTCTTCAAACGAAATCAGCATCGAGAAGTCAACAGTAGAAAGATCTTCAATTTGAATTTTTTTTTTTGAATCTGATGAGAAAGATTTTTCATCTCATAAGCTCCCCCTATTTATATGCTCCCCCTTTTCGAGTGCAAGCTTTACAAAGATATTGGAACAGGTTTCTCAAATCTCTAATCTTGAGTGCTTCAGAAGATGTAGGAGGAGGATTCCTAGCTCGGTATCTTCTGCAAACTTGAGGAACAGGTTCTCTGATCAGGTACACTGCTTGTCAGGATCAGCGATCACAAGTTTGATGTATTAGAGAGTAATGCAGCGGAATAAGATCAAGAATTAGACAAATTATAGCAAGAGTTTGATATTTGTAAACAAATACAAGAGAATATATTTCTGTGATAAGGAATGTTTCAATAATACCAAATATTATTGCTCAATCATTCACACATTACAATAAGGTTGACACTCCTTATATATAGTGCAATCACTGCTGTAATCACGGGATAGTGACAACTAGCAGATCTAGTACAAAAATAACTAACACTTAACAAACTACTGAAATGTTCACAACTACTGAGAACATGTCAGAGTGCTAAGTATAAAACATGAAACTACTGAAAAGAAACTACTGAAACTACAACGACTGAAGAACAAACTCTTCAGTCGTTTTACAAAACTACTGAAAAGATAAAACATAAAACTACTGAAAAGTAAACCGTCACAACTACTGAAGAAGTCCTCTTCAGCTGTTATGACAACATCTGATATTTGGTCTTCAGCACTTGTGTCTTCAGACTTTGTCTTCAGCACTTGTCTTCAGACTTTGTCTTCAGCACTTGTCTTCAGACTTTGTCTTCAGTACTTGTCTTCAGACTTTGTCTTCAGACTTTGTCTTCAGGTGTTATCTTCAGCTGTTGTGGAATTCCGTAGTTGTTGTGACGTCTGTGGGACTTAAAGGTTTTTCTGATCCGGCTCATTGGTTCTTTTGGTCCAACAAACTCCCCCTGAACTAATGCAGCCAAAACCTTTAACTTTATTGAGGTCCCACTTATTGTTGGCAAAATGGTTGGTCTTTTTCCTTCTTGATCAGTTGAGAAGATGACCCATATAAGCACTGGCCTGGAAATAAGTCTCTGATGATTTGGTTGGCAAAGTATGGATGGGAGCTCTGTATTAGGGAATTGGACACTGAGCTGTTCCCCCATCCATGAGACTTACTTCCCATGTATAAGCCTGTAGGATTCTCTGGTGTATGCTCTGAGAAACATGATTTGTTCTTCCATGGTAAGATTCTCTGGTTCACCATCAAACAATCCTTCACGCCCATACAGCTCTGAGATGTACTTGGCCTGTTTGCCATTTTTGAGCTCAACTGTTGTAATCTGTCTGTATGCAAACTCATCTGGGTGATTACCTTCAAGTAACAGACTGAGCTCATTTTGTTTGAAGTTTTCAAGCTTCTTGTAGACCAACCCCTTTTTAATAACTCTGTTCTCTAACATCTTTTGGGGTGGCTGTTTAGCCTCATAAGCCTTCTTGAAATCTTCTACAATTTCCCAGGGTGATACTACAAGGACCACTGTGATCTCTTCATCTACGATCCTTTTTATCTGGCCCTTGTATCTCGCAGGAAGGTCTTTCTTCACAATTCTGTGAGCCACCCTAGGATCAGGCCATATCCTCACCTTTTCCTTTTGATATTGAAATGTGTTGGCAAGGGTGTACAGTCTCAGAGCTTCTTTCTTCATACTTATTATTGATGAAGAAGCAGCATAAGTTTTGTCTATGCTTTTTAGCATTTCCTCATCATGAAGCCTTTGCTGCTGTTCTTCTTCTATCTTAACTCTCACAGTCTCCATCTATGAGGTGGGAGTGATGGGCATAGATTTGTCTTTAGGCAAAGATAGGACTGCGGAAAGAGGCAGCCTATCTTCTTCCTCATCATCCTCTTCTTCTTCTTCTTCTAGCCTCAACATCCTTCTCTTCTTCTTCTTGGATGCATCATCGGCTGTTGGTTTTGAGGGTAAAGGAGTTGGTTTAATGGGTTGTGGTAGTGGTGATTTTGAAGTGGTAGGTTTTGCAGGTTGTTCTAGCATTCTTGTAGTGAGTGAGGCTTTGGAGTGTTTTGCTAGTTCATTTCTGTTCCCAGCACCTGCTTCATTTAGTGCTTCAATCACTAATCCCTTAGTGTATGCTTCAGACGTACAGATCTTGGTGGTTATTGCCAAGATACTGTCCCTGGTCCATGACTTAATCTCTATCAATGATCTCCCAAGATAATTTGCAATGAATCTGATCATGATCTCCAGTCTTTCTCTTTCTAACACATCATAACTTGCCCATCTTGAGTTAATTTCTTCAACTTCAAGTCTTCTAATCTCTGAGTCAAGCTGTGCAGTATCGAACCCTTGTCTATACAGTTGATCAATAATGGAGTCCATAGATTTACTATGTGTAGCATCCGCCATTTTGATCATCTCATCAAGTTTGAGTTCTTTTTGGAGTTCTTTTTCTTTTCTTTCAATCTTCCTCTTCTTATATGTGATATGAAAGTCTTTGTGACTTTCACTCACTTGATCAATGTCAGCTCCCTTCACATACTCTTCTTCCTTCTCAGTCTCCTTCACAACCTCCTCTTCCTTCTCAATCTCCTGTTCTTTCAGTATGCTCTTCCCCTTTGCTTTCACTAACTGACTCTCCCCCTTTTTGGTTGCATTGGTTGCAAGGGTTTGAGTAGTAGAAAGCCTTGTGCTCACAATCTCCTCCACCAGGGGTTGTATAATTGAGGGAAGCCTCTCATCCAAGGTTTTGATCACAATGTCTGTGATCACTGGGGTGATGAGAGGTAGGGATTGCTGTAAGATAGCAGCTGTTTGCTGAGAGGGGTTCTGTCCCTGAGAAGCAGTGCCAGAAGTGAAGGCTGGTGGGTTGTAAGTTTTGATTGGCTAGTGTTTGGGAGACCTTCAGTGAAGGTGCCATCTGTGGGTGTATGTTGGTGTCAGATGGACTTGCTTCTTGAGAGAATTGGTCAAGTAGGCTTTGTAGTCTATAGACTTCTTCCTCAAGAATTGTGTTCTGGGCTAGAACATCATAAAAGAACCCAGGTCATCATCAGCAGATGCTGAATCACCTGACCTCCTGCTTGTAGCAGAATGTACATGCCCTGGGTGTAGACCAGTTGTAGCATGTGCCCCTTTTTCTTGGAACTGGGGACTTCCAGCCTCAGGACGATGTCCTTCATCAGCTGTTGCCTCTGATGAGGTCTTAGCAATGTTACCAGCCTCAGTCTGATCATGTGCTGATGCAGAAGAGGTGGCAGCCTCACCAGATATTCTGATCTCCTTATCTACACCAGGAGACAGAACATTTAAACCCCTGTGCTGTGGGTTGTCAGAAGCATGTTGATCCTCTTCTTCAATATCTGTGGTTTTCCCCTTTGGTGGTTGTTGGGGAGGAGGAGAGGCATGCAGCTGAGTCAGCACGTTTGCAATTATAAGTGTTGGACTTTGGGGGGCATTTTCATGGGGAGATAGGGTAAAATCAGTATGCACTTGGGAGAATGGTGCGTTTCAATGGCAATCTCCTCAAATGAGGAAGATTCCAGATTTGTGGGTACCCCTTCTTTGGTTGCTTCAGGCTCCTTTTGAGAGGAATCCTGAGCGGCTGTGGCTGGTTGAGTCTCTGATACTACTGGGGGGTTTACACCAGCAAGTATATCCTGTTTTGGTGGTACAGGAGCATCTTCAGGGGACTCATCTCCCTGAATGCTGTTTTGGGTCGTTTTGTTTTTGGTTTGGTGGGGACTCTGGATTTGGTGGTGGTGGCTGTGGGTTCCAGCTGCGTGGGTTTGCGCAACTTGGCAGCCATTTTGAGTGATTGGTCAGAGTTGTGCCTGGAGTATACTTCAGGCAATACAGCCATAGCAGGGACTCCCAGGCCAACAAGTCCCTCAGCTTGAAGCTGGTTTTCAATTATGGCCATTATGAACCGAGGATATAATATCCAACGGCTAGGAAGTTGTTTTTGGGCCATATCCTTGAGCTCTAAAAATAGTATTTCAGAAAAATTTAAAGGTTGTTGCTCAAGGATGGAGTACATTACCTGTTGCCACCTTGTGGACATTTGATCCCATGATGAAGTCTTGGGGGCCAGGCAGACATTTACCATATGAAAGATGAGCCGTTCAGCATCCTGGAAATGTTTCTTCAATATGGTAGAAGCACTCAGGTTACCTTCGTATCCATGGTGGGCAAAAGACAGATCTGTTGTGCCCTTTGGGTAACCAGTTGGGAAGGCAGCATCATCCAGATTGAGGGTTTGGCGAAGAATGTCTGGAGTAATGACCACCTTTTGGTTATGGACAAACGATTAGAGACTCTGTGTCATTCTCCTCAGAGACAAGAGTGACGTTTGTCCAGAATTGGCTAAGAGATTCGGCATATAGGGTGGGGTTTAATAGAAAAGCCGTTTGGTAAGGTGACTGAACCATTAAATCAATGGCGTTGTGAAACTTGGTCCAGTATGGCGATTTTGTGAGGTAAGCGACACAGTTGTGTCGTGGTTTTAGTTGCATGGTCGCCATGGATGAAGAGAGGGTACAGAGTTTTTGAACGTTAGGTTTGAGAAGAGAGGTGAGAAAAACTCTGAAGGTGGGATAAGGTATTTATAGGGTAGGGTTATGAAACGACTGAAGGTTTTGGTGTTAGTCATCATTTGTTGAAACTACTGATGACGTGGCATTAACTTTCAGAGGTTTGAAATGACTGACCGTATTGGTGTGATCATCAGTTGTTATAAAACAACTGAAGACTTGGTTTTAACCGTCAGACGTTGAAACAACTGAAGTCTCTGATTTAGTCTTTAGTAGTTATAAAACTACTGAAGACAATTTTGACTTCAGGTGGTGAAACAACTGAGGACATGGTGTTTGTCATCAGTAGTTGTGAAACTACTGAAGACAGTGGTTTTGTCATCAGTTGTTGTAAACAGCTGAAGACTTGGTGTTAGTCTTCAGTAGTTGGAAACTACTGAAGACATAGGTTTGGCTTCAGTTGTTTAGAAACAGCAGTTGTAGAAACAACTGAAGAGAAATTACTCATCAGCTGTTTTCGTCAATTCATAGCTTTTCAGCTGTTTCAGTCTGACCTCCACACTTACTCATCATACTTAAATCTGAGTTTCAGAGGTTTCATTGGTCATCAGTACTTATCTGCATTTCTGACATCAGTGGTTGTAGCTACATCAGCTGTTGTGATTTCATCAGCTGTTGTAACTACATCAGCTGTTTTAACAAATAAAGTACTTCAGTACTTGTGAGGAATGTAGCCTTCAGTAGTTATAAAAACTACTTAGGGGAAAGGAACTCATCAGTACTTATATATGACATGGTTACCAATGATCATCAGTATTTATTACTTAGATCATCAGTAGTTGTCACTTATTCTAGCTGCAGCATACCAAGCCTTAACACCAGGTTGTGGAAAGTTGAACTATCCAAAGGCTTAGTAAAAATGTCTGCAAGCTCATCAGCACTAGGAACAAATTTTGGATCAATCAGACCTTTTTCAAAACAATCTCTAA
Source organism: Flaveria ramosissima (assembly GCA_025215565.1). NCBI lineage: Eukaryota > Viridiplantae > Streptophyta > Magnoliopsida > Asterales > Asteraceae > Flaveria > Flaveria ramosissima. The sequence continues at coordinate 20,807,090 of CM046034.1, forward strand.
TAAAATGGTGTCTGATTTCAATATGTTTAGTCCTAGAGTGTTGGACAGGATTCTTGACAATACAAATAGCTGAAGAGCTATCCATTAACAATGGGGTCTTAGTCTCTGTTATGCCATAATCCAATAATTGGTTTTGAAGCCATAATACCTGAGATGTACAACTTGCAGCAACAATGTACTCGGCTTCAGCAGTTGATGTAGCAACTGAGGTTTGTTTCTTACTCTGCCAAGAAATCAAACAGTTGCCTAGGAATTGACATCCACCAGAAGTTGATTTCCTGTCAACTTACACCCTGCATAGTCACTGTCAGAAAAAGCAACTAATTTACCAGAATGTCTAGTAGAATACCATAAACCTAGAGATGGAGTGCCTTGCGGATATCTAAAGATCCTCTTGACTGCAATCAAATGAGACTCCTTAGGTGCAGCCTGAAATCTAGCACAAACACATGTAGCAAACATAATATCTGGTCTAGAAGCTGTTAAGTACATCAAGGACCCAATCATACATCTGTAAAGTGTTTCATCAACCACTTTACCTTTCTGATCTGTATCCAATTGTGTGGTGTTGCACATGGGAGTAGAACATGGTTTACAATTTGGTAAATCAAACTTTTCCAAAAGATTTTTTGTGTATTTGGACTGATGAATGAAAATTCCATCAGCCTTTTGTTTGATTTGCAAACCCAGAAAGAATTGTAATTCCCCCATGGCACTCATTTCAAACTTTTGTTGCATCAACTTTGTAAAGGCATCACACAACTGTGGATCAGAAGATGCAAAAATAATATCATCTACATAAATTTGAACAAGTAGATTATGCTGCCCAGCTTTCTTAATGAATAAAGTTTTATCTATGGAACCTCTAGTGAAATTATTTTCAAGAAGAAAGTTTGATAATGTCTCATACCAGGCTCTAGGAGCTTGTTTCAACCCATAAAGAGCCTTATCAAGCTTATACACCCAATTAGGATGCTTATTGTCCTCAAAACCCGGTGGTTGACATACATAAACCTCTTCTTTAATTTTCCCATACAAAAATGCACTTTTGACATCCATTTGAAAAACTTTAAGATTTTGATAAGCAGCATAAGCTAAAAACAATCTAATTGCTTCCAGTCTGGCTACAGGGGCAAAGGTTTCATCATAATCAATACCTTCTTCTTGTGCAAACCCCTGAACAACCAGTCTGGCCTTGTTCTTAACAATAAGCCCATTTTCATCAGTTTTGTTCCTAAACACCCATTTAGTGCCTATTGCACACTTACCTGGAGGTAGGGAACCAGTTCCCACACTTGCTGTTTCTTGAACTGAAGAAGCTCAAGCTGCATGGCATCAACCCATCCATTGTCCTTTAAAGCAATGTGATAATTCTTTGGCTCTTGCTGACTGATGAAGAGAGCATAGAAGCAGAAATTTGACAATTGACTTCTTGTTGATACTCCAGCAGTGATATCACCAATGATTTGAGACATAGGGTGATTCTTCAGATCTTGGTACACAATGAGATCAGTGCAAGTGTTTGTAGCAGGCTCAGCAGCAACAGATGGTGATGGTGAAGCATTTCCTTGAAACCAATCAGTAGATGGTAATTCAAAGGAAGTTGAAGTTGTAGAAATCTCATCAGCATTTGTTGTGGATTGTGCTGCTGGAGCTACAGGAACATCAGGTCTAGCTGAATCAGGCAGTTGATCACTAAACTTGAAGAGGTGAGTACTACTATCATCATCATCAGCACCAGCAGTACCACCAGGTGGTGAACTATTGACAGGAACAACAGCAGGAGTTTGATAAGGAACATATTGCAGTATGTCCAAATCAAATATCTCCACAGGGCTTTGTGGAATCTTGTCCTTTGGAGATTCATTAAACTTAACATGTAGAGTCTCTTCAACCATCTTTGTTCTACAGTTGAAGACTCTGTATGCTTTGCAAGTTGATGAATAACCAACAAAGTACCCTGCATCCACCTTAGAATCAAATTTTTGGAGTTGATCCCGTGTGTTGAGAATGAAACAAGGACATCCAAAAGCTCTGAAGAATGAAATTAGAGGGGCCAAATGATGAAGAACTTCATATGGAGTTTTCATCAACCTCTTATTTACTAGAGCTCTATTTTGTACATAGCAAGCTGTATTGATAGCTTCAGCCCAAAAAGTCATTGGCAGTCCAGAGTCAGCCAACATGGACCTTGCAGCTTCAATAAGGGTCCTGTTCTTTCTCTCCACTACTCCATTTTGTTCAGGAGTTCTTGGAATGCTAAAATGCCTCTTGATTCCCTTTGAGAGGTAGAACTCATCAAGTGTATTGTTTCTAAATCTGTTCCATTATCACTTCTAATACACTTGACTGAGAGGGAATACTGCTTCTCAACATACAACACAAAGTTGATAATCTTCTGAGCTGCTTCATCCTTTGAATGCAAGAAGAAAGTCCATACAAATCTGGAGTAATCATCCACAATTACCAGACAGTATTTCTTCTTAGCCATACTCATCACTCTCACAGGACCAAAGAGATCCATGTGAAGAAGCTGTAAGCAGGCATTGGACTTAGGTTCTTCTATGGAGGGAAATGAAGCTTTGTGTTGTTTTCCTTTTAAGCAAGCAGTGCATTCATCTTCACATTTGAACTCCTTCATAGGCAATCCCCTTACTAAACCATGGTTTATCAGCTGATTTATGTTTTTAGATTAACATGACCCAGCCTTCTATGCCATAGTGTAGATTCTTGAGGGGAAGCCTTGGAAAATAGGCAAGGATGGCCTTTGAGATCTATTTTCTTGGAAAGATCTAAGGCATACACTCTTCCTGTCCTGTTGGCCTTAAGGAGAGTGTATTTATCCAACACCTTATCAATCAAACTTAGAACTTTGGATGACAGAATCCGGCAGTTCTGACTGGTGAAAAGAGCAACATGGCCTTTGTCACACATTTGACTGACACTCAAGAGGTTGTACTTGAGATTTTCCACATGGTTAACATCATCAAACTTTATTTCCCCATTGGAAACAAAGCCTTTGCCGATGATGTAACCCTTTGCATCATTGCCAAAAGACACAAACCCCTTCCTTCCTTGAGAGTAGTCATTAAGAAGTGATCTGTTTCCTGTCATATGCATGGATCCTCCACTGTCTACATACCAGATGCCTCTGTGGCATGTTGAAGAACCTGCAGAACAAAACAAATTAGTTAGATTTTGAGACCCAAACCTTTTTGGTTTTGGGCCTGTTCACATCAACAGATGGTAGACTAACAGGTTTGTTGGAAATAACAGCCTGAGAGGAAGAAGATGGTGAAGAAGAGGAATCCTTTGGCTTGGACCTCCTTTTCTGTGGTTTCAACATAGGAACATCTAATTGGTTAACTCTTCCCAATAGATGTTGAACCATCATAACCAGTTGTGTCTGATTTTGTGATAAAGCTTTCAGCTCTTCAGACACATTAGCACTGGAGTTTGATAAGTTCTTATGTTGCACCTTCTTCTTTTGAGCAATCTCAGCTGTTACCTGTTTAACCCCTTCCTTTTTGGATTTCTTTTTGGACTTAAGGGTTACAGGATTTGATGTTGCTGGTACAAATGTGGCTTCAAACTCATTTTTCATTTTAACCATTTTCTCTTTAATTTCCTCTTTATGTTTGAGTTTGGATCCTCTTTTGTACCAACAATCATCTGTAAGATGATTAAACAAACCACATACTTCACATGGTTTCTTTTTCATCTTATGTTGATCATCAACTAAAGAGGATGAAACTACTGAAGACTTGCTCTTCAGTACTTTGGAAGCATTATTTGCTTTCTTGACTTCCTCTTTAGTAGTCTTCAAACTCTTTCTACTGACAGTTTTCTTCTTTTCAGTGCTGACAGTAGTTGGAGTTTGAACTTCAGGTGTTAAATCTTGCTCTCCAGTCCTTTCAGGACTTTCAGAAATAACTCCTGAGTTGATCAACTCTTTGATCATGTGAGTGTCAGCAATGGAACCATCAACATCAGCTGATAGGTTCTGAGAGGGCTTAGTGCTGACTTCTACTTTTGATGATGCTCTATCAAAAAGTGAATCACATGATGAGGTGGATTGGTTATTACTTTCTCCATCAGATTTCACTTCTACTCTTGGAGCAAAATCTGTAGGAGGAGCAGTGTGATTATAACCAATGCCAAACTTCACATTGGAAGCTGATTGCTTACTAAGAAGCATTTCAAAACCTTTGCATGATTGTACCCATCGATCACACTCTACTTGGGTGACTGCAAGGGTTTCTTTGAGACTTCTCTGGTCTTCCAGAATAACCTCTAGCTTAGCCTTTTCATCATTTAATTGGCATTTAAGCTTATAAATCTCATCATTTTTACTATTAAGAGCAGACTCATACTCAGCTTGTCTTTTGGAAATGGTTTTCTCAAACTGAAGTTTTTGATTTATTAATGCTACATTTGCCTCTCTAATAGAGACAAAGGCAGCTATGCATGATTCAGAACATAACTTGGCTTTAGCCTCTGAAGATACCTGAGTTACATGTGAAGATGATGCATTTGAGCAGGAACCCTCAGTTGACTCCAGAGCCATAAGTGCCAGATTCGCAAAAGGACTATCCCCACCATGTTGATCAGCACTTGTGAACAGTTGTTCATGACCAGACATGTCATCTGGCAAGCTGCTCCAGTCAACAACTTCAGGGGTGAAGAAGCTATCTTGTTGAGGTTGAGGAGGTTGATGAGATGGTTGAGGTTCTGGAAGTGCATGAGGTTGTGGTACCATAGGAGCTTGAACTTGACTGGTTTGTGGCATGTAATAACAAGGGTAAGGGTATGGCATTTGACCCTGAGGAACAAATATGCAGGAGATTGTAGTTGAGAATGATGACTAGAATTGATAGGATGTTGCCCTTTGTTTTGTTGACTATTGCTAGGGAAAGTCACAAAAGGTGCAGAGGAATTAGATCCAGATGATCTACATTCTCTAGCAAAGTGTCCAAGCCTTTGGCATTTGTGACACCTCAACTTACTCTTGTCAAAACCAACTTTGGTTTTGCCAGAGAGTCCTGGGAACTTTCTTCCAGTTCTTTTGTAGAACTTCTGAGATCTGATATTTATCAAGGCCATTTGGCTCAAAATATCCATCTCTTCTAAGTCATCATCAGCAATCCCCTTGAGATCATCCATGATGAAGCATAGATTGTCATTATTACACCCAGTAAACTGACTATCAACACTCACAAATGCTGAATCAGAAATGTTTGAAGAGAAATCAATATGCTCATCATACTGGCATTCAGATGAAGCATATTCTGACTCATGACTAACCAGAGCAGTGTTGCCTGGTACAAAGTCTTCAGTGAGCTTACCAGATGAAGACAGTTTTCTTTTTTGTTCTATCTCTCTCTCAAATGTGAGCAATTTCCCATGGAGTTGGGTGAGAGATAGTTTGTCCAAATTTGCACTGGAGCGTAGGACAATAGTATATGTGTCCCATCTCTCAGGCAGTGATCTGAGAAATCTGTTATTCATCTGGATATTGGTGTACTCATGTTTGACCATTTTTAATTCAGAGATCAAACAAGAGAACCGCTCAAACTGTTGAGTCAGTGTCTCACCCTTCCTATGAGAGAATGTCTCATATTGTTGGGCAAGGATCTCTCTATTATTTGCCAAGACCTCATCTGTTCCTCCAAATTGTTCTTTCAAGGCATTCCAGAGGTCATGAGCAGATTCATAATGCATCAGCCCAGAATAGATTTCATTGGGTAGTGCCATGGCCAGAATTCCATGGGCTTTTGCATCAATCTCAAACAATTTCTTATCCTCATCTGAGTATTGATCCTTCCTCTTCGGAACCATTTGATTGGTTTCCGGGTTATTCACCATAGGCTTGTGTGGACCATGTACCACTGATGTCCAACAACCTGAGCTGTTAACAGATAGGTGATGGAGCATACGTCGTTGCCATATGTTATACTCATTCCTAACCAGCATTGGAGGCTTGGTTGAGGAACCACTATTGTGAGGATCATTCGAAGGAGTAGTCATTTTGGGTCCAAAGACAATTTTATTCAAGCTTTTAAAAGATTTTAGACAGACCACAACAAACACAATGAAAACCAAGAATAAGTCTCAGGATGAATGATTAAAAACACAGAAAAATCAATCTCTATAACCGTTTCTTGCAAAAATGCTAATTCAATCAAACTTGGATCTTGAAGAGCAGTTTCAATGATCAATTATTAGATCGATCAATGATTAACCAGCTCTGATACCATTTGTCAGGATCAGCGATCACAAGTTTGATGTATTAGAGAGTAATGCAGCGGAATAAGATCAAGAATTAGACAAATTATAGCAAGAGTTTGATATTTGTAAACAAATACAAGAGAATATATATCTGTGATAAGGAATGTTTCAATAATACCAAATATTATTGCTCAATCATTCACACATTACAATAAGGTTGACACTCCTTATATAGAGTGCAATCACTGCTGTAATCACGGGATAGTGACAACTAGCAGATCTAGTACAAAAATAACTAACACTTAACAAACTACTGAAATGTTCACAACTACTGAGAACATGTCAGAGTGCTAAGTATAAAACATGAAACTACTGAAAAGAAACTACTGAAACTACAACGACTGAAGAACAAACTCTTTAGTCGTTTTAAAAAAACTACTGAAAAGATAAAACATAAAACTACTAAAAAGTAAACCGTCACAACTACTGAAGAAGTCCTCTTCAGCTGTTATGACAACATCTGATATTTGGTCTTCAGCACTTGTGTCTTCAGACTTTGTCTTCAGCACTTGTCTTCGGACTTTGTCTTCAGCACTTGTCTTCAGACTTTGTCTTCAGTACTTGTCTTCAGACTTTGTCTTCAGCACTTGTGTCTTCAGACTTTGTCTTCAGGTGTTATCTTCAGCTGTTGTGGACTTCAGTAGTTGTTGTGACGTCTGTGGGACTTAAAGGTTTTTCTGATCCGGCTCATTGGTTCTTTTGGTCCAACACTACTCAACTGATGATCGGCCATCACTTACAGCAAAAACCTGAAACACATTCACAAACACAATCTCGACATTTCTAATTAGATCATTTCAATTTAACAAAATAAACCCGTGTTTATCTGTGTTTGAAAACAAGCGATCCCGTGTTCATTTGTGCTCAATTTCTATGAAATGCATAAAAAATAATAAAATGTAATCAGCATAATATGGAAGACCTAAATGAATATTGAAATGAAAATTTATTATAATTTTTTATTATATACATATATTATAACATTTTTTTATCTATATATATATATTTTTTTTTTTTTGTTTTTTTTTGTTATTTTTTTTACTTGTTTTTTTTAAACCGAGAACTGAATCGATCATGAGATCATATCCTCAAGATATACTTTAGCACAAAGATGAATTTAATCATCGACAAGTAATAAGATCATACTATTAAGTGAATCTAATCACAGTCTTTAAATGATTTTGAAATTCTCAAACAGATCAATAACGATTGTTGATATGTTTGTTCACTTAAACCCATGCCCTATCTTTTTCAACAAGCAAAAGATGATTCGTTAAGGTTCGATTAAATGCTTTAGAATGCTAGGACTCCACAATCATTTGGGAAAAACCCTCACCCAACCTCAGGATTTTTTGAATTTTGTTACAATCTTTATAGAGCAAGGCGTGAGCATTAGTGTGCAAGTGACTATCAACAGAATATTGCATTCTGTGACGTATTAGATGATTTGACACTACTTAGACCAAAATGGTGAGAGCTCCAGGTCTATACTCACGTATAACAAAGGAGATGACCATTTAATCATGTGCCGATGAGAGCTCCAGGTCAGTACTATCGTACAGCAGAGGAGATCATCACTCCAGGTCAGTACTACCGTACAGCAGAGGAGATTAGCACAAACACAAGACACATAAATACACCAATCATGGCTTAAAGATATGGCTTATATGATTTGTATCATGGTGGGTGAAAGATCAATTCTCAATCCAATTTTTGTCGGGACTCAGTTTTTGTGCAGGCCAAAATGATTGCGTAAATCCAGACATCCTTAAGCATATATTTTAATTTAAATCATCATACTGTTGTCTACTTTATTCTTCAGGTTGAGTCTACCAAGCATATTATTAAAGAATCTGATTGTTTTTCTTTTATTTATAATTAAAAATAAGATGTAAATCAGATAACAGCATCAGTTACTATCATTTCTCATTTTTAAAACGAAAGTCATGCAAAAACAAGCATTTCAAGATGATATACAATCATTTCTCAGTCATCTCGAATCAAGTTCTCTGTACACTTTTCATTTTTATTTACTTATACTCTCCCCCTAAATTTTTATTTTTGCAAACTTTTCCTTTTTTTATTTATTTTTATTTTTTTATTTTTTTTATTTTTTAAATTTTATTTTTTTTAATTTTTTTTTAAATTTTTTATAAAACTGTATAAAAATAAAAATTTATAAAAGAAGGTCTTCCAAACTACCCTGATATGATGATAAGAAATGAATGCTCAAGAAATATACAGTGATTGTGAAGTGAGAACTGAGATTGTGTAGATAAAAATCCAGATTGTGGATAAAATACCATGACCTTAATCTGTTTGTTCCGCCTCAAATTTGAATTAGAAACAATCTCTGTCAGTAAACCGGATAACTAACAGTCCTCCTGAATTGTTCCTTCACTCATAAACAGATTAGTTAGAGAGGGAAACCCAGGCCATCGTAGTCCTGGAAGTTCCTTTTTCATCAAGATAAGTAACAAGCTTCTGCACACAACCGTTTAAACAATCGGGGATTGTTGTATCCTTCTTTTTAATTTGCCAAATTTGCTTCGGTTCAATTAACTTGGATTTGAATGAATTAAATTTGGAAATCATTTTCTGTTTAAGACCGGAAGGAAAAGAATTTGGTTTGAAACCTTTGGTCATTTTCATCTTTGAATCATGTGAAACCGGCTTCCCATGAAAAGGTTTGGATGGAGGGTTTTTCATCCAACCATTTAAAGATGTGTGCTTTTTACCTCTTGATCCAGAGAAGCAACCCGTGTTGTCTTTACCGCTGGAACATTCTTTTTATACTTACATTCGGAGAAGCAATTTGTTTTGCCTTTACCATTCGTAGCAAGCCTTTGAGGACATTTCTTTACCACATGCCCTTCTTTTCCACACTCAAAACAAGCCTTGAAAAGCTTTTGATTCTTTGTAGTCCCGTGTTGTGGAGGTGGTGATGAGGATTGCTTGGAGCTTGTAGCAGATTCTTGCTTGTTCTGTAGTTTCTCGTGCTGAGCAGTGAATGAGATCTTTTCTGATTTACTGGGATGCTTTGCAATTGGAGAAGAGATCCGTATTGGTCTTGATTCAGCTTTTGGAAGCTTTTGTGACTTGACTATATCAGGAGATATCTTGATCTGTGAGGAACCAACATGCTCCTCTATGTTTGATTCATCATCTGAGCTTATCCAGTCTCGTATACACAGATCTGCTTCCAAAGGATCTTGATTGACACCTCCTATTGTGTCGACTTCGGTTATAGGATTTTGATTGCCTGACGATTCAACAACTGTTCCTTCTTTGACAAACCTGACAGGAACAAACGAAGGAATGTTACCTGTTTTGAATTTGTTGAAAAAGGTTGGAGAAGCAACTGATATTGATTTTGGAGCATCAGAGGTAGAATCATCATTAATCTTCTTATCAGACCCCTGCCTGAGAAATCCCAAACCTACAGGAGAATCTTGCACATCTCTAACCTCTTTAAGGTTAACATTGCTTAAACCTGCATTTAAACTATTAGTTTCTGCAGCTTCAATCAAACCATTAGATGGATGAGGTTGAGGCGTAGGAGAGTAACAATGGGTGCTAGGAGGAGGATAGACGTATGGATTTTCACCACAACCCACTCCCGTTTTAATCCTAGCTCCCCTCTGTTTACACAGTAGCTCTTCCTGTTTCATTCCAGATATGGTCCATCTATCAAGCTTTGTTTTAAGCTTGCTTGTTTCAAATTCAGTCAAAGTGACTCTTTCGTTTAAAAGATTAATTTCAACATTTCTTTCAAGAAGAGTTCGTTTTAAATGATCATTTTCTTTTAAAGCTTCATTTAATTTTATGAAATACTTGGCTTCATTCTTTTTAAGTTCTGCGTTTATGGTAGTTAACTCCTTTTGGTTATCTAAAAGTAACCTATTAGCTTTATACACACCCAATAAACGAATTTTACAAGCAGAAGAACACATATCCTGAACTGTCTCGTATGGAAGATCCAGGATGACTTTTTCAGCAGCAAGAGCCTTCTCACAGTTGCAAACTCTGGTATTTCGCTTCCATTCCTCTTCCTTTTCAGCATCACAAACTTCAGCTTTCAACTCAGCTCCACCTTTATCCATTGATGTCTGCTTAAGCTCCTCTTGTACCTCTTTAGTTTCAGGTTTCGGTAAACCGTCTGAATTGGTGCCAGAATCTGATCTCTCTTCTAGTTTCTCTTTGGAGTTTGAAGTGATCTTTGGAGTTAGATATGTTGCTTCATAGTACTCACGACGTTTGATATCCAACTCCATTTCTTTCAGTTTGTTGATCACCTCCATTAGTTTGTAATCCTGAAAACCTCTATCTATTTTAATCGACTTGCCGTGTGAGCTCCATTCTGATGGGAGGGAATCAAGCAATCTTAGAACTTGTTCATGATTTCCTAATTGGGCATCAAACTTCTTCAGATTACTTGCCACCAACAGAAAACGATCAACAAAATCAGACATCGTTTCATTCTTTAGAGCTGCAAAATTATCAAATCGACATTGTGCAATTGTGAGATCATCAGATTTGAAGGATTTAATCAGTTCTGCAAAAGCCATTTTTATTGTTATTTTGTTTAGACAATTAAACGTCCCAAAAATATTTTTCCCAAAAAAATTTAGAATAATTCTCCCCCGGGAAAAATATTATTTGTAAATGTCACGCTAGAAAATCTTAGCAACTGGGGGAAAAAGTCATCTTTAACATTCGAATTTCGCTGAAGAAATGGTAGTTTCGCCGAAATTATAGTTTCGCAGAGCTAGTTTCGCTGTGAACTCTAGTTTCGCTGAGCCAACAGTAGTTTCGCTGGAAATTTCGGCAGCAGTTTCGCTAGCCGAATGTCACAAATGGCTTAGTTTCGCTGATAAGTTCGCACGAAACAAGCTTGAACTTTCGTTCAATGATACTTTCGGCAGCAATGTCGCTTGTAAATCACCCACAAGCACTGTTGAACTTTCGTTCAAGATCACTACTTTCGCTGAGGTGCTGAAATTAACTACAAAGTGTAAAACACTTGTAGTTTCGCTGAAAGAACAGGCAGTTTCGCTGGAAGAACTTGTAGTTTCGCTGGACGAAGCTGAAAAGCTTTTTCAACACGAAATCAATCCGAAATCACCCAAATCTCAATGGATTTGAAATCTGATGATTAACAGAGCTTTCCCAACCAATAACAAGCAAACTTCAATCAATTTCCATATCAATAACACTCAAATTTGATCCGAAATTGATGAATACATGATATTAAACCAAAACAACCAAAACCTCAACTTCTCTCTCTAAAAATCTTCAAATCTTCAATGAATTTGATCCAAAATGGCTCTGATACCAAATTGTAACTCCAGGATAATCAAACTTGAATCAAATCATGAAGAATTAGATCAAAATAATGATAATCACAATAAATCCCCTTTGATCTTCAATTAGATTGCAAAATATGTGTTTACAAATAATCCCTCAATCTATTGGTCATGCAACCATTAACCTAATTCTAATTACAATTAGGCTATTTATAGTCTAGTTTAAGTTTCTATATTTACACATAACCCCCTAGATTATATATTTAGACTAAAAGATTACTCAAAGAAAGTAAAATATATTTTGTTCATACAAAATATATTTATTACAATAAAACTCCTAGTCATCTAAATCTTCAACGTCTCGTCTCGGTTCCTCGTCTCGAACGTGTCGGGTTTGACTTTTGTTGACTTTGACCGTGACGTTGACTTTGGTTGACTTTCACTGTGTTGATAATATAGACTATCTTTTACAGCTCCAACAAAGTCTCCTGATCTCTGAGTCAAGTTTAGCAGTGTCAAATCCTTGCCTGAAGAGCTGATCAATGATCCTGTCCATGGATCTGCTGTGTTGGTCATCAGCTTCTTTGATCATCTCATCTAGCCTCTTCTCATCTTCAGTTTTATCACCAATACTTTTCTTTCTTTTGTAGGTGATGATCTCTTTGCCTTTGTTCTCTTCCTTATCTTCTTCCTCTTCAGCTCTTTTCCTTTTATCATCCTTTGCTGACTTAGACTCCCCCTTTTTGGTTGCATTGGGTTCAGGGGTTTGAATGTCAGAAAGGTGCTTGGACACAGCATCAGTCACAAGTGAGGTAATATCTGAGGAGAGCCTCTCATCAATGGTTTTATGAACAATAGATGTGATGATGGGTGTGATGAGAGGTAAGGAAGATTTGAATGTAGCAACCATTTGCTCAGAGGGGTTCTCTCCCTGAGAAATGGTGCCTGAACCTGAGACTGGTGGTTTGGTTGAGTTGAGTGGCTTAGTGTTTAGGGAAGCTTCAACAGAAGCTGCCATCTGTGGGTTTATTGGGGCAGATGGTCTTGATTCCTGAGGCAGGATAGGAAGCAGATCTTTCAATCTACAAACTTCAGCCTCAAGAATAGTGTTTTGGGCTAAGACTTCAAGGAAAAAGCCCAGGTCATCATCAGTATAAACTGAATCACCTGACCTCCTGAGTGAATCAGGATGAACATGTGCTGAGTGTAAATCAATAATCACATGTGCCCCTTTGTCTTGGAACTGGGGACTTCCTGTCTCAGGAGCAAGTCCTTCATTGACAGTTGCCTCTGGTGAGGTCTTAGAGATGATACCAGCTTCATCATGTTCATGTGCTGAAGCAGGGGAAGAGGTAGCCTCACCAGATGTTCTAGTCTCCACATTTACACTGGGAGACTGAACTTGATAATCCCCATGCTGTTGGATATCAACTACATTTTGATCCTCTCCCTCAGCTGTTGAGGTTTTCCCAGTAGTAACAGGTATCTGGGGAGGGGTAGAGGAATGTAGCTGAGTCAGCACTTGTGCAATGACTGCAGTTGGGCTTGTAGGGGCGGTATCAGTGGGAGATGGTGGTGAAAAGGTTTGCACCTGGGGAGATTGGTGCTCTTCAATGGTAATCTTCTCAAGTGAGATAGATTCCAGCAATGTGGTTTCCCCTATATTGGTTGCCTCAGGATCCTGTTGAGAGGATACCTGAGTGGTTTCAGCTGGTGGAGTCATTGAGACTACAAGGGGACTAAGACTTTTAGTCTCATCCTGCGTTTGTGCTGCAGGGGCATCATCAGGGGACTCAACTCCCTGAGTAGCCTTTTTGGTTTTCTTTGGTTTGGGTTTGGAGGGGACTTTAGATTTGGAGGTGGAGGCTGTGGGTTCCTTCTGCTTGGGTTTGAGCAGTTTGGCAGCCTGTTTGAGTTGTGGGTTTGAGTTGTGCCTGGAGTATACCTCTGGTAAAACCAACAGAGCAGGGACTCCAAGGCCAACAAGGCCATCAGATTTTAATTGATTCAAAATGATTGCCATAAGAAACCTTGGATATAAAATCCATCTATTTGCCACAGGTTTCAATGCCAAATCTTTAAGTTCCAAAAAGATAATATCAGAAAAATTTAGATTTTGGTGCTCAAGGATAGAATATAATACCTGTTGCCATCTGGAAGACATTTGATCCCAAGAGGATGTTTTGGGAGCCAGGCAGACATTGATCATGTGAAATATGAGCCGCTCAGCATCATGGAAGTGCTTCTTCAGTATGGTAGTAGCACTTAGGTCACCTTCATAACCATGATTGGCAAAAGAAAGATCAATGGTGCCTTTTGGGTACTTGGAGGGATAGGTGGCATCATTGAGGTCTAGGGTTTGACGAATGATCTCAGGAGTGATGATCACCCGTTTCTGGTTAACAAAAGACTGGAGAGTGATGGTAGCATCATTCTCATCAGTATGAACGGTAACGTTCGTCCAGAACTGGCACAGGGTATCAGGGTAAATAGTTGGTTTGAGGAGAAAGGTTGTGCGGTATTGGGAATCGATCATCAAGTCGATAGCAGCATCAAACTTGTTCCAGAATGGTGATTTGGTAAGATGAGCAACACAGTTGTGTCGAGGTTTGATTTGCATGGTCGCCATTAATGGAAGATGAACGTTTGGAAAGTGAGTTATGAAAAGGTTGAAGTTAGGGTTAGGTATATATAGGTTATGAAACGGCTGAGGCAAAACAACTGAAAGTGTTGGTGCTGGTCATCAGATGTTAGAAAACAACTGAAGACATGGTTTTAACTTTCAGATGTTGTAAACAACTGAAGACTTGGTGTTGGTCATCAGTAGTTGTAAAACTACTTAAGACATGGTTTTGGCTTCAGTTGTTTGGAAATGAAACAGTAGTTGTCGTCAATTCACAAAGTTCAGCTGTTTCAATGACCTTGACACTTACTCATCAGATCATCTGATTTTCAGATGTTTCATTGGTCATCAGTACTTATTTATTACAAAAGACATCAGTAGTTTGAACTACATCAGTATTTTGAACTAATAAGATACTTCAGTACATCTAAGTAATTAAGTCTTCAGTGGTTGTAAAACTACTGAAGATAAAATGACTCGTCAGTACTTATTTTTGACAAAAGAGTACTAATGCTCATCAGTATTTATGAACTAAGAGCATCAGTAGTTGTCAAATTATTCTAGCTGCAGCATACCAAGCCTGAGTACAAGATTATGAAATGTTGCACTATCCAAGGGCTTAGTAAATATATCTGCAAGCTCATCAGCACTAGGCACAAACTTTGGATCAATCAGACCTTTTTCATAGCAATCCCTAATGAAATGATGTCTGATCTCAATATGTTTGGTTCTAGAATGCTGGACAGGATTTTTAACAATACAAAGAGCTGAAGAACTATCCATTAATAATGGAGTCTTAGTCTCTGTAATGTCATAATCCAATAACTGATTTTGAAGGCAAAGTACCTGAGATGTACAGCTTGCAGCTGCAATGTACTCTGCTTCAGCTGTTGATGTAGCAACTAATGTTTGTTTCTTACTCTGCCAAGAGACCAAACAGTTGCCTAGAAATTGGCATCCACCAGAAGTTGATTTTCTGGTTAACTTACACCTTGCATAGTCACTATCAGAAAAATCAACCAATTTACAAGAGTGCCCAGTGGAATACCATAGTCCTAGTGATTTAGTTCCCTGCAAATATCTAAAGATCCTCTTGACTGCAATCATATGGGAATCCTTAGGAGCTGCCTGAAATCTAGCACAGACACAAGTTGCAAACATAATATCTGGTCTAGAAGCTGTTAGGTACATCAAGGAACCAATCATACATCTGTAAAGAGTTTCATCAACTGCTTTACCTTTTTGATCAGCATCCAATTGTGTGTTGCTGCACATGGGAGTAGAACAGGATTTACAGTTTTGTAAATCAAACTTGGTTAACAAATCTTTTGTGTATTTTGACTGATGAATGAAAGTTCCATCAGTCAATTGTTTGATTTGTAAACCCAGAAAGAACTGCAATTCTCCCATAGCACTCATTTCAAACTTTTGTTGCATCAATTTTGTGAAAGCATCACACAACTGGGGATCAGATGATGCAAAAATAATATCATCAACATAAATTTGAACAAGGAGCTTATGCATGCCAGCTTTCTTTATAAACAAAGTTTTATCTATGGAGCCTCTAGTGAAATTATTTTGAAGATGAAGATTAGATAATGTTTCATACCAGGCTCTGGGTGCTTGTTTCAACCCATAAAGAGCCTTATCAAGCTTATACACCCAATCAGGGTGTTTATGATCTTCAAAACCTGGTGGTTGACATACATAAACTTCTTCTTTTATTTTACCATACAAAAATACACTTTTGACATCCATTTGAAAAACTTTAAGGTTATGAAAAGCAGCTTAAGCTAAAAACAAACGAATTGCCTCCAGTCTGGCCACAGGGGCAAAGGTTTCATCATAATCAATACCTTCCTCTTGTGAGAACCCTTGTACAACCAGTCTGGCCTTGTTCTTGACAATTTGACCTTTTTCATCAGTTTTATTCCTAAACACCCATTTAGTGCCTATTGCACACTTACCTGGGGGTAGAGGAACCAGTTCCCACACTTGCTGTTTTTGAAATTGAAGAAGCTCAAGCTGCATGGCTTCAACCCATCCATTGTCCCTTAAAGCAACATGATAATTCTTTGGCTCTTGCTGACTGATGAAGAGAGCATAGAGACAAAAATTGGACAATTGACTTCTTGTTGAAACACCAGCAGTTATGTCACCAATGATCTGGGACACAGGATGATTCTTCAATTCTTGATAAGCAATAATATCTGTGCAAGTGTTTGTAGAAGATTCAGCAGCAACAGATGTTGATGTAGACTCTTGAAACCTAGACTGAGATGGCAGTTCAAATGAAGTAGAGGATTCAGAGATTTCATCAGCATTTGTTGTGGATGGAGCTGCTGAGGCTACAGGAACATCAAGTGTAGTAGAACCAAGCAGATGATCACTACAACTTGCATTTGTATCTTCAGTTGGAGATGATGGATCTTCAGAGACCATAACAGGTGGAGGCTGATATGGAACATATTGCAGTTGTCCAAATCAAACATCTCAACAGGGTTTTGAGGAATCTTGTCTTTTGGTGATTCATTGAACTTGACATGCAAAGTCTCTTCAACAGTCTTTGTTCTGCAGTTGAACACTCTGTATGCTTTGCAAGTAGATGAATACCCAACAAAATACCCTGCATCCACCTTGGAATCAAACTTCTGAAGGATACTTTTTGTGTTAAGAATATAACAAGGACACCCAAAAGCTCTAAAGAATGAAATCAAAGGAGCCAAATGATATAAGAGCTCATAAGGAGTCTTCATCAACCTCTGATTCACTAATACTCTATTCTGAACATAGCAAGCTGTATTGACAGCTTCAGCCCAAAAGGTTAGTGGCAACCCAGAGTCAGCCAACATTGTCCTTGCAGCTTCAATCAGGGTCCTGTTCTTTCTTTCCACCACTGCATTTTGCTCTGGAGTTCTTTGAATACTATATTGTCTTTTGATTCCCTTAGACAGATAGAATTCATCAAGAGTGTGATTTCTAAACTCTGTCCCATTATCACTTCTCACACACTTAACAGGAAGTGAATGCTGCTTCTCCACATGTAACACAAAATAGATAATACTTTGAGCTGCTTCATCCTTGGAGTGCAAGAAGAAAGTCCATACATATCTAGAGTAATCATCCACAATTACCAGACAGTACTTTTTCTTTGCCATGCTCATTACTCTCACAGGACCAAAGAGATCCATGTGTAGTAATTGCAAGCATGCTGTGGACTTAGGTTCTTCTATAGAAGGGAATGAAGCTTTGTGTTGTTTTCCTTTCAAGCAAGCTAGGCAGGTATCATCACACTTGAACTCTTTCAATGGTAAGCCTCTCACTAATCCATGATGAATGAGCTGATTCATGTTTTTGAAATTCACATGACCCAGCCTTCTATGCCATAGTTCAGATTATTGAGGAGAGGCTTTGGAGAACAAACATGGATGGCCTTTTAGATCTATTTTCTTTGATAGATCTAAAGCATATACTCTACCAATCCTGTTGGCCTTCAGGAGAGTATACTCATCCAATATTTTGTCAATCTTGTGCAAAACTGTGGAAGACAGAATCCGACAGTTTTGACTTGTGAAAAGTGCAACATGCCCTTTATCACACATTTGACTGACACTCAAAAGGTTGTATTTGAGGTTCTCCACATGGTTGACATCATCAAATCTTATCTCCCCATTTGAGACAAAACCCTTCCCAATGATGTAACCTTTTGCATCATTTCCAAATGAAACAAATCCCTTCTTCCTTTGGGAATAGTCATGAAGAAGAGAGCTGCTCCCTGTCATATGCATGGATCCTCCACTGTCCACATACCAGATGCTTCTTTGGCATGATGAAGAACCCTGCATTTAACACAAACATTAGTTAGCTTTGGAGACCCAAACCTTTTTGGTTTTGGGTCTGTTTTCATCAACAGATGTTAAACTAACAGGTTGTGCATGAGTAACAGCTTTTGAAGATGTAGATGATGCTGAAAAGGATTCCTTGGATTTTTGCTTGGGTATCCTTTTCAGTGGTTTAGACACAGAAACATCCAACTGGTTAACTCTCCCCAATAGATGTTGAATCATCATCACAAGTTGTGTCTGATTTGTTGATAGAGTTTTCAACTCAGTTGACACATCAGTACTTGTGGATGATTTGTTCTTGTTATTCTCTATACCCTTTTTTTGAACAGACACAGACTTAGTCTGAGTTTTCAATATTCCCTGAGGAATATTTCCAGCTGTTGTTCGAAAAAACCCTTCTTTCTTAGTGGCATTTTGAGAAAGCTTAGGTTTATCAGAATGAGATGATTGAGGTACAAACTTGGTTTGAAATTCGTTTTTCATTTTCTGCATTTCCTGCTTAATGATTTTCTTTTTATTGAATTTTAAACCCTTGCTATACCGGCACTCATCAATCAGATGATTGAACAAACCACATATTTCACATGGTTTTGTTTTCATCTTTTCTTGAACAACTGCTGAAGTTGAGGAAACTACTGAAGATTTGTTCTTCAATACTTTCTTCCTTTCAGTAGTTTTGGGAAGTACCGAAGGATTTTCAACAACTGAAGATTTCTTCTTCAGTGATTTGCTATCAGTATTTCTTAGAATCCTGATAGATGCTTCAGCAGTTGTCAAGGATTGCATGTTTTCTTTTGATTTAAAATGCTCTTCAGGTGTTGTGTTTTGCCCTTCAGTACTTTGAGTACCTTGTGGAACAACACCTGAATTTCTCAGCTTCTTCTGGATCAAGTGTTTCGAAGTAGTAGGATCATCAGTTATTTGATTAACTAAGATACTCACACTATCTTCATCCTCAGATTTTAAATTTTCAATAGAGGATGAAACACCTGATGATGTGGTTTGGGAATGACCCTCAACCTCAGATTGTACTTCTGACTTAGGAGTAAAATCTGTGGGAGGTATGGTATGATTATACCCAATCCCAAACTTCACATTTGAAGCAGTTTGCTTACTGAGAAGCATTTCAAATCCCTTGCAGGATGTTACCCATCGTTCACAATCAACTTGGGTAGCTGCAAGTGTATCCTTGAGATTCTTGTGATTTTCTAGAATAACCTCTACCTTAGCCTTTTCATCAGTAATTTGACATTTAAGCTTATAAATCTCTTCATCCTTCTCTTTTAACACAGACTCAAACTCAGATTTCCTTTTAGACATTGCCTTTTCTAGGTCAAGATTTTGATTAATTAAAGCTACATTTGCTTCCCTAATAGAAACAAAAGCAGCTATGCATGATTCAGAACAAATCTTGGCCTTATCCTCAGAAGATACCTGTGGTACCTGTGATGAAGAACCTTGTGATGATGAAGGATTGTCATCAGTAGATTCCAGGGCCATTAAAGCAAGGTTTCCAAAAGGATTGTCACCACCATGTTGACCAGCACCAGCAAATTGCTCAGAATAACCAGAGACATCATCTGGTAGGCTGCTCCAGTCAACAACCTCAGGGGTGAAAAAGCTCTGATGAGATTGAGGTTGAGATTGCTGATTTGATTGAGAAGGCTAAGAATCAGGTAGAGCATGTGGTTGTTGAGCCATTGGTACTGAAACTTGACCCGACTGAGGCATGTAAAAGCATGGATAAGGATATGGCATGGGGCTTTGAGGGACAAAGTATGCAGGAGATGATTGATGCTGAGAATGATGATGAGAACTGGTAGGATGTTGCCCTTTGGATTGTGAATTATTACTTGGAAAAGTCACAAAGGGTGCAGATGAGTTAGATCCAGATGATCTACACTCTCTAGCAAAATGTCCAAGTCTGTGACACTTGTGACATCTCAACTTACTCTTGTCAAAACCAACCTTGGTTTTGCCAGAGAGACCAGGAAATTTCCTACCTGTTCTCTTATAAAATTTTTGAGATCTGATATTAATCAATGCCATTTGGCTCAAAATATCCATCTCTTCAAGATCATCATCAGCTATTCCCTTCAAATCATCCATCACAAAACACAAATTATCAGCATTAAAACATGAGTTTCCCTCAACTCCAACAAAAGCATGATTTCCACTGTTTGAAGAGAAATCAATATGCTCATCATATGAACTTTCAGATGAAGCATATTCAGACTCATGACCAACCAGAGCAGTATTACCTGGTACAAAGTCATCAGTGAGCTTTCCAGATGAAGATAGTTTCCTTTTCTGTTCTATCTCTCTCTCAAATGTTAAGAGCTTCCCATTAAGTTGGGTGAGAGATAGAGTATCCAGATTTGCACTGGAGCGTAGGACAATGGTGTAAGTGTCCCATCTCTCAGGCAAGGATCTGAGGAATCTATTATTCATCTGGCTGTTTGTGTATTCATGTTGAACCATTTTAAGCTCAGAGATTAAACATGAAAACCGCTCAAACTGTTGAGTCAGTGTCTCACCCTTCCTATGAGAGAATGTCTCATATTGTTGGGCAAGGATTTCTCTATTGTTTGCTAAGACCTCATCAGTTCCTCCAAATTGTTCCTTTAGAGCAACCCAGAGATCATAAGCAGTTTCATGAGCCCAGAATAGATTTCATTAGGTATTGCCATGGCCAGAATTCCATGGGCTTTAGCATCAATCTCAAACAGTTTTAAATCCTCATCAGAATATTGTTCCTTCTTTTTAGGAACCATCTCCTTGGTTTCAGGATTACTCACCATAGGCTTGTATGGTCCATGAACCATAGACTTCCAACAACCTGAACTGTTAACAGACAGGTGATGGAGCATTTGGCGTTGCCATATGTTATACTCACTCCTAACAAGCATATGAGGCTTAGTTGAGGAGCCAGTATTGTGAGGATCATTCATTGAAGTAGTTATTTTCACTAATTCAATTGAAGTCAAGGATATTAAAATTGGTCTGGTTTGAAAACTCAACAATATACTTAGAAAACACAATTAGAATCACAATTAATGAACTGGAAGCACAGAAAATTAATCTCTGTTGATGCATGTATGTCCCTAGATCATGAGCTGTAATGTAATAAATCTTGTCTGTCTGATTATGATGTAAGTTGTATTGATTAATGAAATGAAATGAATTGTTTGCTACATGTGATGTTTAATATTTCATTAATGAGTTGTGATTGAATTGATTGGGTTTATGTATGTTTGAATGAGTGCACATTATGTTATATTAAATAAAACATTCAAACGTAACTTAATGAAGTTCTCATGCGAATGGCCCATGCGAATGGACCACACGCATGAATAACTTCATACGATTGACTCAATCGCACGACTGAAACAGGAGACTGGATCAGTCGTATGATTGACACATAAGATTGACTCAATCGCACGACTGAACACTCAGTCGTGCGGATGAATCAACCGCATAGTTCAATCGCACGACTGAACCATACTTATGGCCCAGTCGCACGATTGAACAATACTAACCTATAAATAGACCCAATTCGTGGGAAAACGTAAGCATTCATCCCATTACAATTCCAGACGTACCCTAGCCGTCCAGAAGCCTCCCAAATCGTTCTCCAAGTTCACAGAACACATCAGATCGGTTCCTAATCGATTTCTGACGTTGATTTCAATTCTTGATTGATTCATCGTGTGTTCTCACTGATTGGATCGCCAATCAAATAGGATTCCGCACTATTTGAGTTGGTTTAACACGCAATCACTCGGAATTTCGTTCAAATACCAGGTCCTAACAAGTGGTATCAGAGCTTTGGCTCTTGATTTCGTGTTGATTCAATCAAGATTGCCTAAAAGTTTGTGTTTTTGCACGAAAAACGCAATCTTTAGCATCAAAAGTGATCTTGGACGTTCCCTGCTCATCGAAGATCAATTTCTACAGACTTAGGCGATTTGGACTTGCGAAATTTCGAATTTTTACGGCTGAAACCCGTCAAACCTAGAAATTTTCGCAAAACAGCAGCCTCAGTCGCACGAGTGATCCATTCGCACGACTGGACTCCATTCGCAGTGCTCATTCGCACGACTGGACCTAGTCGCACCCTCATTCGGCCGACTGAACCGTTCGTTCGCATAGCTCATACGCACCAGATTCATTCGCACGACTGAACCATTCGCCCTGTTCAGTCGCACGGTTGAACCAATCGTAGAGTTCATACGCACGATAAGACCATTCGCATTCTTCAGTCGCATCAGTTAAAGTTTATTTGATTAGATTCTAAGTTTATTAGCCATGGAAGATCAGATGTCAGCCTTTACTGCTGGGAAGGACTCAAGAATTCAGAACCTGCTGTTGCTTGAGAGTGAGGTGGGTAATCACAATAAACCACCAAAGCTCTTGACTTTAGATGAGTTTCCCCACTGGAAACAACGTTTTGAGATCTACCTCAATGGAGTAGATCCTAATCTGTGGGAAGCTATCGAGGTTGGTTATAGTACACCGGTGGGAGCAGATGGAGTAAAATTAACGTTAAGTGGGATGACTGACGCACAGAAAGTAAAGTACAATGCAGAGAAAAGGGTTTATGCATTGATCACTCAGTCAATCCCCAAAGACATATTCCACCAGTACTCAGAGAACAAGCAGTCCAAGAAACTGTGGGATGAGCTAGAGAAAAGATATGATGGGAATGCATCATTAAAGGCAATCAAGGCAAAGGAGTTAAAGAAGGAATTCGATAACTTCTCATCGATTGGTAACGAGAGTTTAGATGAAGTCATAGACAGATTCTACCACTTGATGAGCGAGTTGCATACACATGGAGTGGAAACGACTATGGAAGAGAAAGTAAGCAACTTCGCAGACGGATTGCCTGATAAGTGGGCTTCATTCGTGTCTAATCTTAGACAGAATGGAATGCTTGTAAAGCTGGATATAAATGACTTCATTCTCAAGCTGCGTGAAGAAGCACTAAGGATGAAGTATAGAGCTCAGAAGTCTTCGTATACACAAAACCCAGCTTTATACAATGCCACGCCTCAAGCTAAGAAATCTGGAGCACCTCTCCAGACAGCATTTGTGTCTAGCTCGTCAGGTCCTTCACATGCTTCTCCTTCTGGATCAGACACGTCAGGGTCATCTTGTACCCACTATATTGGATCAGAAGCAAGTGCTGCCAAATTGAAGACCGAGAACCTCGGTAATGTGACCGTAGAAGTAGCACGAGAGCATATGGATCTTCTAGCCGCAGTAGTTCATTCATATGATGGACTTGTGGCTGGGAAGATTGGAAACTGCCATCTGGCAGATGAAGACTACGAGCAGGTAGATGAAATGGAGCTTGAAAGAATGGATATAATGTGGGCCTTAGCTAGCGCTGTCCGAAGGGCAAAGAAGTTTGTTAAGAAGACAGGACAAAATTTGATAGCTACTAAGGACACCACATTTGGCTTTGACAAGAGCAAAGTGACCTGCTTCAACTGTGGAGAGAAAGGGCACTTCAAGAGGGAATGTGTCAAGCCAAAGAAGACGGGTAATGGGAACCCGTTCTCATCCTTTACTCGCCAAGACAAGCAAGCTTCCAGTTCTACTTCATCAAACAAGGACCCAAAAGCCTTGACTGCTCATGGTGATGAAGGACAGGACTGGAGTTTTAGATTTGTCTCACCAGAATCTAACATTGCCAGTGTTGAAGATATTGATGATGATTCTGCGAGTGAAGGTGATTTAGCAGTTGAAATAGCGATGTCTCACAGTGAAGAAACAACTGCAGCTGAGGTCAGTTACACACCAAAGGAGGAGACTTCCACGTCAGAAACAGAAAAGTCAGAATCACCAGAACCAGAGACGTCTGATGCTGCGTTGATGGCTAACTCTTCTGAAACTACACAGGTAAGTACAACTGACCAAATGTTTAATAATCATGCTTGTTCTAACTGTGATATGTTTAGGAATAGCATTGATGAAAAATTTGCTAGGTTATTAGATCACAATGATAACTTAGTAAAAGATTTACAACTATGCACTGAGGCCAATAGAGTTCTAAAACAAAATGAGCATAGTTATAAAGAAAAGATAGACCTATTGACTAAACAGCTTAGGGAAACCGAAGTAGTTGCCTTTAACCAAGCAAATGACATTAGGTACTATCTAAACTCCCTAGAGGACACTAAGAAGCAAAAGGCAGTTCTAGAAGTAGAAGTTAACTCCTTAAAACAGAAACTGCATAGTTGGACTAGTTCTTCACACATAGTTCAACACTTAGTGAGAGAAAGGAATAACGGGGAGGGATTAGGCTACAAAGTGGTTCCACCACCACCTGAAACCTTGATGAACACCAAGTCTAAACCAGTAAACAACAACCCAATCAAGGATCATGTGGTGACCACTCCTCTTGTTACTGATCCAGACACATCATGTTCATCTACTGAATCTGGACAGAAACAAAAGGAGGCCACTCCAAAGGCAAAGGGTAAATTGTCTTGTGTTAATCTGGAAAATGAATTTGAAAAAGTTAACTTAAAGTCAGGGTCAAACAGAGTCAAATTAGAAACTAAAAAGACTTCAAACGTTAATTTTTCACATGCTACAAGTCAAAAACCAGTTAACCAAAAAATGGAACAAGTTAAACAGGTTAAAACAGTTAAATTTGTTAAATCAGAGAAAACATCAAACATGCAAGAGTCAAAACCTAAAGTGATTGATGTTCCTAAAGTGTCACGCATTTCTCCACAAAGAAAGTCTACTCATAAAGTTGATAGCAGATTGTGCTACAACTGTGGAGAATGTGGACATATTGCTTCCTATTGTCCTTTCTATCAGACACCTAGGAAGAAGATTGATCTTCAGGACTCTAGACCTAGGTCTTCTAAGAGGAGTTCTCTAACTCCACCTAGAAGATCTAGTGAACCTAAAGTCCAACCTGTAAGCCAGGCGACTGTTTATCATAAACAGGCATTGCACAAATCTGGCTTATGGAAAGAGAAGTCATCCTGTGTGTCTGATACTGATGACAAGAAAGAATCTGAGCTACCCTCACCTTCT
This sequence comes from Flaveria ramosissima, assembly GCA_025215565.1. Taxonomy (NCBI): domain Eukaryota; kingdom Viridiplantae; phylum Streptophyta; class Magnoliopsida; order Asterales; family Asteraceae; genus Flaveria; species Flaveria ramosissima. Next base: position 20,832,211 of record CM046034.1, read on the forward strand.
AAAGGTCAATGGGTAGAGTTTATGATGTGTGATGCCTCTGGGAAACCCAAGACAGTAAAGGCTTGGGTTCCTAACCTAAACTAATACATTTACTTGATATGTGCAGGGTGTTCGGTATAGTGCTGAGACTAACACGTGGATTATAGACAGTGGAGCATCCAGGCACATGACAGGAAATAGAGCCCTTTTATCAAACGTCAAACAAATAAAAGGAGGGCATGTTTCCTTTGCAGGAAACAAGGGAGGATACATCACAGCACAGGGAGAAGTGGGTAATCAGAAAGTTAAGTTTGATAAGGTGAACTACGTTCAACAACTTCAGAATAACTTACTTTCTGTTTCCCAAATCTGCGATAAAGGTTTTAAAGTCATCTTCGACAACAAGAAGTGTTACGTGCTGAAGAAAGACTATATGATTCCAGAAGACCAAGTTCTAATGACTGCTTCAAGATATAAGGACCTTTATGTCTTGGATCTGTCAACAGCTGCTCCAACGGATCATGAGGTGCAGTGCTTTCTATCTAAAGCTACTGAGAAGGACTCAATCTCCTGGCATAGGAGAATGGGACACATTAGTCAAAGAAGATGAATCACTTGATTCAGAAGGATTAGTGAGAGGAGTAAATGTCAAGAACTTCCAACTTCCTGACTTTTGTGTAGCTTGCAAGAAAGGCAAACAGACAAAGAAGTCTCATAAGGAAAAGAAAGTTCATTCAATAGAACTTCCTCTTGAACTTCTTCACATGGATCTGTTTGGTCCAATCAGTACAAGGAGCATTGCAGGCGATTTGTACTGTTTTGTGGTCACTGATGACTACTCAAGGTTCACTTGGGTAATGTTTCTGAAATCCAAATCAGAAACATTTGAGTCATTCAAGGAATTAGTCACCACTCTGGAATCTCTCTACAAGCTAAAGGTTAGACAAGTACGCTCAGACAACGGGACAGAATTCAAGAATCAATGGATGGAGGCATACTGCAAGGAAAAGGGGATTGTTCATCAATTCACTTCAGCCTACACGCCTCAGATGAATGGTGTTGCTGAGAGGAAAAATAGAAGCTTGATAGAGACTGCACGGACTATGCTGGCTGACTCGAAACTGCCTATCCAATTCTGGAATGAGGCAGTAGCAAACGCATGTTATACACTGAATCGAGTCCTAATAGTCAAGCGCCACGGAAAGACATGTTATGAGCTACTACAAAGACGCAAACCGAATTTGGAGTATCTTGAACCCTTTGGCGCGCCGTGTACACTTCTGAAGAAGACACAAGAAGGAAAATTCAGCGAGAAGGCAGATGAAGGAATCTTTCTAGGATACAACATACCGAATAAGCGAGTTTACAATAACTCAACGGGTCTTGTAGAAGTGTGGTGTAATGTCGACGTTCAGAGATATACCACGCCTCCTACAGGCAAAGGACCTGCCTACTTCTTCGATTATGATGGATTCTTCAAATCCTTCAACATACCTCTCTCTCCCTCGGATGATGAGTTAGCTACTAGGATGATGTATGATATTCTGAATACACCATCTAGCACACAGGGAGAATCATCTACTCAGTCAGGGGGAGTAGTCGACGACAGTGACTCCTCCTCTGAAGATGAAACTGAAGCAGATGACCAGAACAGTCAGGAGGAACAGGTTCCAGTTCCTGAAAGTCCACAAGCATCTACGAGTGATGCTCCATCGACTTCAGAACCTCAAACTCCAACTACCTCAGATGCAGAACAAAATGTTCATAATCTCGGTTCTGAGGTGGCTGTTCCAACTACTCCAGGATCACGACTAAACGTCTATCATCCCCTTGACAATGTTATTGGGGATGTCAGATCAGGAGTACAAACCCGAAATCAGTTATACTCAGCTGATTACGCCTCGGTTATGGAGAAAGGATACATTCATGATGGTGCTTATCGATGTTTTGTCTCGCAGGTTGAGCCAAAATATGTCAGTGAGGCACTAAATGATGAGGCGTGGGTGAGTGCCATGCAAGAAGAACTTCTGCAGTTTAAGAAGTTAGGTGTATGGACTCTGGTTGATAAACCTAAAGGTGCTAAAGTCATTGGCACTAAATGGGTACTAAAATGCAAGAAGGATGACCAAGGGGTCATTATCAGGAACAAAGCTCGACTGGTGGTTCAAGGTTTTCGCCAAGTCGAGGGAATTGACTATAATGAGGTGTTTGCACCCGTGGCAAGGATGGAAGCTATTCGTATCTTCCTTGCCTATGCATCGTACATGAAGATCAAAGTCTACCCGTTAGATGTAAAGAGTGCATTCCTTCATGGGGAAATCAGAGAAACAGTCTATGTAAGTCAACCCGAGGGTTTTGAAGATCCTTACCATCGGGATAGAGTTTACAAGCTCGACAAAGCTTTGTATGGGCTTCATCAAGCTCCTCGAGCTTGGTATGAGAAACTCTCAACTCATCTTGTGAAACACGGCTTTCGCAGGGGAGTAATTGACTGTACACTGTTTATTAAGAAAAAGGATGGCGACCTACTGCTTGTACAGATATATGTTGATGACATAATCTTCGGGTCAAAGAACGAAGAGTTATGTAAAGAGTTTGAAGCAGTAATGAAGAAAGAATTTGAGATGAGTGCCATGGGGGAGATGAAGTTCTTTCTCGGGTTACAGGTGGATCAAACACCTAATGGAATCTTTCTACATCAGACCAAGTATGTAGGAGACATTCTCAGTCGCTTTGACATGGAGAATGCTTCTGCTGCTGGGACTCCACTTGCTACGAATCATGATATAGCACCTGATGATAATGGAGATCTAGTAGATGCCACTATGTACCGAGGAATGATCGGATCCCTCATGTATCTCACTGCCTCAAGACCTGATATTATGTATGCTACATGTCTATGTTCAAGATATCAGGCTAAACCAAAGGTCAACCATCTGATCGGGGTCAAGAGGATTTTTCGTTATCTGAAGGGTACACCCACACTTGGATTGTGGTACCCTCATGATGATGACTTTGAGCTTACCGCGTATAGTGACTCGGATTACGGGGGCTGCAAAATGAACTACAAGTCTACATCAGCGGGTGTCAATTCTTTGGGAGAAGATTAGTTACCTGGCAGTGTAAGAAGCAGACATCGGTTGCATTGTCAACCTGTGAAGCCGAATATGTTGCTGCTGCAAGTTGCTGTTCACAAATCATCTGGATTCAACAGCAAATGCGGGATTACGGTTTAAAATTCTCATCTACTCCTATTTTTGTTGATAACTCTGCTGCAATTGCAGTAACTAAAAATCCGGTCCAACATCCTAAGACCAAACACATCGGTATTAAATACCATTTCATAAGAGATTGTTTTGAAAAGAACTTAATTGATGTGGTTAAAATTAATACTGATTTTCAACGCGCTGACCTCTATACTAAAGCCTTTGATAAACCACGTTTCAATATTTATTAGAGGTCAACGGCGTTAAAAAAAAAAGTGAGTAGTCCGATGTCGTTTAGTTAAATTTTATTTTATTTAATTTGATTTGTCTATTTGATTTTATTTTTATTTAACTCATGTTATTTGCTGTTAATAAAATCCTAAAATAATTAAACCAGAAATGATTTTAGTATTTTAGGGGGAGAATATGTCAGCAAGTTAACATTAAAAAAAAATGAGGGAGAAGGAGTAGCTAGCTAGCTGAAATAAGGTAGATTGTGTCTGTGATACCGATTCAATACCTTTGGAAAATGATAGTACACAGGAACAAATCAAGAGGGACTTTAAAATTTAAGTTTTAGAAAGATGCAAAAGTTCAAAGTATAAATCTGTGTAATCTAAGCAATACCAAAAAGGAAAGATGATAGAAAACTGGCAACTCTAAGGTGACACAAAGAAAGTAGACTTAGAGGCTGCTAGACCATATATGATATGTTGGTAGATTCAACACAATAGACAAATAGACCTGATTGGTGATTCAAGATAAAACTAAGTGTTCAACTGACTGTGGGCTTCCATCTTATCACTGGTTAACACAATCAACAATATTCCAATAAGGTGTAATGAGCAAGTAAACGCCACAAATGTGTGCGGATGACCATAACTAGAGCAAAGCAAGAAAAAAATGAAAGACAAATGCAATAAAGCTAATGACTTATGTTGTTGGTGCATTGTGTGCAAAATAAAATAAGCTGCTCTAACAAGGAGATAGGTTGTGTGCCTCTCTGCTGTGCGATGGCACTGACCTGAGGATAAGCATAACCTAGATATTCTAGAATTCATTGTTGTTTGCCGCCTCTGCTGTGCGATGGCACTGACTGAGGACAGGCTTCTCTTTGAAAGCTCTAAGAATAGTCTCTTCTTGTAATAATACCCGTAGACCGCTCAAAGCTCCTGAGGAATGTTGATTACCATATAAGTGTGGGATCCACAAATGTTAGTTGAAATAATTAAACCTAAATAAGTCACCAGTCTGTGTCAAAAGTCTGTGTATGGATTTAAGTGGACAAACATACTGACAATCATTGTGGCTACATTCTCAAAGGTTCAAATCAATGTGAAAATCTAAGAGTTTCAGTATGATTTCCTTATGTTGCTAACGACTCTGGATGAACACCGAGAACTTGAGCATCAAAAGGTTTAATAACTAGTCCCAAATGATTTGAATTGCCTGTAGATTCCAAAAATTGAATTGGTCCAGATATGATAAATCTAAGTTGAAGCTAGCTATCTACTCCCGAACCAAATCCCGTAGATATCAATCTCTGGATTTATCTCTCACAAAAAGCAAAAATATGTCTGTTTATGTAATTAGTTTAAAGTCTTAAATTAGTTAGTCGTTTAAGTTTTAATTGAGTCAAGTGTCGGGCTACATCAGGAAAATCAGAAGGAATCAACTCACTAAAAGGGTCATGTCTGAGATGACCATATGTGTTGAAAGGTTTAAATAGTCACGTCTGAGGTGACAAAGTGTTTTAAAAGGATCACGTCTGAGGTGACCAAATGTTGTCAAGATAAAAAGGTCACGTCTGAGGTGATCAAAATGTTTTCAAGATAAGAGGATCATGTCTAAGATGATCAAAGGTTCATAATGTTAATTTAATTAATCAAAAGAGTTAAATGTAAATTGGTAAAAATGGCAGAAAAATTAACTAAGTATGACCCATTCGCACGAATGGACCATACGTATGGGCTAACCATACGAATGAAGTCCATTCGCACGAATGAACTATGAGTATGGACCATCAAACCGAATGGACATACGATTAGTCCAGTCGGAGGATTAAGTACGAACGAGTGAGTCAGTCGCACGACTGAACTTCAGTCGGACGACTGGAGAAGGGCGACTGACCCAATCGCACGACTGAGTCCCACTCGCACGACTGAAAGGTGCGTATGAACTCAGTCGCACGATTGGATCTAGGGTTGGATATAAATAGAGGTGGGAGTCGGTCGCAGAGACTCATCACCCTCAAATCGCCCCTAAATCGCACATCCTACCGTTACTCTGCCAAATTTGATTTGCCTTTGTTTTTCTCATTGATTGTGTGTTACTGACGTTCGCTAATCATCATACAGGTATTTTGAAGTCTTTCTTCCATCAAAAAACAGAAAGATTGGAACCTAAATGGGTTAACTCGACTGTGAATGCGAACCGAGACACGAAACCCTAATAACCTATTAAAACCAAGCAAAATGTTAAAATTAAGTAAAATAGATGTTAGTAAAGAGAATGCGACACTAAGAACCGGTTAATTGAGTTATAAGACTAGTTTGTGTAGATTCGAACGTTTGACGACTGAACACCTGAGACAGACGACTGGTCGTCCGGATGAACTTCAGTCGCACGACTGAAGGGAGCGATTCACTAACCGCACGACTGAACCATGCGAATGAGACTCAGTCGCACGACGTGGTGTAACCGCATAAGAGTACATGCGCATGAGTCCAGTCGCACACTCAGTCGTGCGCATGAGGTCAATCGCACGTCTGAACCTCAATCGCACGATTCAGTCGCACGACTGTCTTCAGTCGTACAACCTCAATCGCATGACAGATAGTTTCATTCAAAGTCTAAGTGTTGCATTATACTCTTAGCCAACGGAACTAACGTTTATATTATTATGTGTTACAGATGGCGAGTCGATGGAACATGAGCACCAAGCACAACATATGTGCTCACCTGGATTTGACATCCAGGAACGCAGCTGACTTCACAGGCATTATTACATTTCTGCTGAGATCCAGGATCGCTCATGCTATATCTACTCCATGCACACCATACAGATCAGTGCAGCAGGCCTTCTGGGAAGCGCGTCTGTAGATAGATCCACTGAGCCTCATTGCATCAGGAGCTCGATTTTTGGTGAGGCGATCACTGTATCAGAGGAGGATCTGAGGATTGTCTACAGTTTGGGGATGATGCTGATTGTCTACTCGTCTACACCCCCTCACTGTCAGAGGATGTTTCATGAGAGCCAAGTACTCTGGGGACATCAATGCTGGGGTACTCAACAAGAGTAACCTCTGTCCCCAGTTTAAGTACTTGCGCACGTGCTGCTGAAGTGTATAGCATCCAGAAGGGAGGTTTTGATGAGCTCTCCGACCAGATTCAGAACGCATATGCTGCGTTGGTGCTGAACCACCCGTTCAGCTTCTCCAAGATGATATTCACCTACCTGGTGGAGAACATCGAGGGGAAAGGGAAGGAAGGCTTCTGTATGTACCCAGATTTCTACAGATGATCATTGACCAGAAGCTTCCCTCCCTGCCGAAGGAGAAGGAGGACGCTGTTTTCTTGAGGTTATGGACGACACTACACTTGGCGGATGAAGTATACAGGGGGAAGCAGGTGAAGCCCCCTGTCAGGAGGTTGTTTGGGCATCTGGCCCGTGCTGATTATGTGGCACCAGCCAAGAGAAAGTGGCGCCACGAGGACAGTGACTCGGATGTTGAGCATATTGCCATACCAGATACTGACTCTGATGATGATGATAGCGGCGACGCCGGGGATGATATGCCTGCCCCATCTAGAGGCACTGATTCAGACGTTATTCCCCCGGGGTCAGCCACTGCCGGAGAGGTCGCTGAGATGGCCGGTTTCCATCAAGAGTTGTGACTGGTGATATAGAGGAGGAGGAGTCAGATGAGGAGCCCCTCACCAGGACTGTGGGAAGTAAAGTTGTTCCCACAGACCACGGGCTTAGGGTGGTTGGTGAACACCCTAGGGACTCCTCAGAGAGAGACACTGACCCGAACTATGTTCCGGGTTCAGTAAGCAGAGCTGCAGGGGGAGCATCCACTTCCACCGGAACTAGGAGGAAGCGGATGGCTCAACCCCATGGATTGAAGAAGAAGAAGCGTCGCTTGACCTTCGTTACTACTACTACTTCCAGCACCACAGCTACCACTACCACCCACCACTACCACCACTACTGACATACCACCCATCCACACCACAGCCACTACTACTCCCCCTACCCACATCCACCACCTTACCTACCACCACCGTATCCTTCCCATCCACCACCAGACCATTCACCCCTACTTCACCAGCATCAGCCCACCGACCCATATTCACCACTGCCACTGCCACCACCACCACACATCATGCTGGACCTTCAGCCCAGCCTTCACATGCTTATGGATTCACTCTACCTCACATCGGGGTAGAGGAGCAGCTCTCAGCGCTAAACCGTATGGTGATGCGTCTGCTTGCTGCGGATGAGGAGAAGGCGGCGCAGATCCGCCAGCTGACCGACCTGACTGCTGCCCAGTCTCAGCAACTGGCAGAGCAGGCTCGGGTGATCGACCAGCAGAGAGTCGAGGTGTCCCAACTCCAGGACATGCAGGCTCAGTCCGTCAAACGTATAGAGGAGTTGGAGACGACCAACAAGACTATTATGCTGAGGTTGAAGGGGTCGAAAGATGAGCCCCTGAAGCTAAAGGAAGAGACGGGGATGATGGAGATGATGATGATGAAGATGAGGATGATGATGAGGAAGATGATGATGATGAGGAGACTGAAGAAGACAGGACAGAAGGACGTGATGATGATGACGAGGCAGAAGGAGGGGATGCGGCTGCATCGGCCTCTGCTTCAGGTCAAGAGCGGAGATCTAAGCATCGACAAGACCAGTCATCCACTACTTCTGCTCCTCCGAGCGACACGCCCCAGATTCAAGACAAAAGTACTGATTAGATGTTTTATGTATTTATTTATTTGTACTTGAATCATGTAATGGAAAACAAGTGTATTAAATGTTTATATATATTAAGTTAATATAAGTTTGTTTGATTAATTACTAATGGTTTATGTGTTGAATGTTTATATCAAACAGATCCAACTTTCAAAGGGATGAGTTTGACTTTGCTCCCCTTCAAATGGTCAAGACTCAATTAACCATGATTCTTGACCTACAAGGGATAGTGAGACGGTCTGTGAGTTATACCCCTGAAGAAGGGGAGATAATTCATGACCTGTCTGATGAGCAACTGGCAGAGATGTTCAGACTCAATCCCGATGAAATAGTCAAGGACGCTCCAACAGTTGATTCATTCACCAGTGATGAGGAACTGAATGACATTGATGAAGTTGAGGTTGAAGACATTACTGCAGAAGAGTACCCTCAGTATGCTGACGCCGAGGGAAATGTGGTCCCCAATCTGGGTGAATCCCTAGTCAGTGATACTTTTGAGGTACTAGACAAGATGGAGCAGGAAACGAAAAAGACTGAAGGAACAGCCCAAGCCTCCAATGCAGACGTAGATATTCGCAAGGCTGAGTGGGCTGCCTGTTTTGAAGAAGTAAGAGCCCAGCGTGCTGCACCAAAGAGAGATGCCTACACCAAGCTCTACAGAGTCAAGAAACACCATAAGGTGTCAGGCAGGATTATCTCATGGGCTTATTTTGAAGACCTTAACGCTTATGCAGTTAAGAGGGAGCAGGCATAGAGTACTTCAGGTTCCCACATGATCTGAAGACTCTACCTGGTTTTGAGCTCAACCAGCTGGCTAAGCTAAAGCTGCTGTATGCTGACCCAGAAAGATGTCAGGCTGGTTTGAGGCTGCCCTGAAGAAAGAGTACCACACCAGGTGGGTCAACTTCAAACCTCAACACCTACAAGGTATATCAGACGTTCTGAAGTTGATCCCATAATTGGTAAGCCCAAGATAGTACTAAAGTGGAGTCCCCGCGTACTATGTCAAGAATCCCTCTCAGGGAAATGCCACAGGACTTCACTCCACACTTCAAATGGTGGTACTATGATTGGAGAACCGCTGAAGCTGTCATAGTGTTGAATAAAGAGGGACAAATGGATACTATCAGGGTATTCGACCCAATGTGGCTAACCAACTTGTCTGCTAATGATGTCTACACATTATACAAGTGGCCACTATTCTATGACACGCAAGATATTGTACAAGCCCTCCAATTCCAAAATGTCATAAGACTCTGCTTTGCGTTTGAGATACACGCAGGAGTCACTAAAGAGGAGAAGTACAAAAAGTATAAGGAGGTGATGCAGAAGACAAGAGAATAGATAGATCTAGGTCCAAGGGGGAGTTTGTTGATGCATGTATGTCCCTAGATCATGAGCTGTAATGTAATAAATCTTGTCTGTCTGATTATGATGTAAGTTGTATTGATTAATGAAATGAATGAATTGTTTGTTACATGTGATGTTTAATATTTCATTAATGAGTTGTGATTGAATTTATTGGGTTTATGTATGTTTGAATGAGTGCACATTATGTTATATTAAATAAAACATTCAAACGTAACTTAATGAAGTTCTCATGCGAATGGCCCATGCGAATGGACCACACGCATGAATAACTTCATACGATTGACTCAATCGCACGACTGAAACAGAGACTGGATCAGTCGTATGATTGACACATAAGATTGACTCAATCGCACGACTGAACACTCAGTCGTGCGGATGAATCAACCGCATAGTTCAATCGCACGACTGAACCATACTTATGGCCCAGTCGCACGATTGAACAATACTAACCTATAAATAGACCCAATTCGTGGGAAAACGTAAGCATTCATCCCATTACGATTCCAGACGTACCCTAGCCGTCCAGAAGCCTCCCAAATCGTTCTCCAAGTTCACAGAACACATCAGATCGGTTCCTAATCGATTTCTGACGTTGATTTCAATTCTTGATTGATTCATCGTGTGTTCTCACTGATTGGATCGCCAATCAAATAGGATTCCGCACTATTTGAGTTGGTTTAACACGCAATCACTCGGTATTTCGTTCAAATACCAGGTCCTAACAATCTCTATAGTCAATTCTTGCAAAACTACTAATTCGATCAACCTTTGCTATCAAAAGAACAGTTTCAAATGATCAATTGTTAGATCGATCAATGATTAACCTGCTCTGATACCATTTGATAGGATCGGATCAATTAGGTTAGAATTATGCAGCGGAATATCACAGATTGAGATCGAATTCAAGCAAGAAAGGTAATGAATATGCAAGACAATCAATCACAATTATAGAGAGAATATTTCTGTTAAGGAAAAGATTTCATTCACGCGTAATGCTTCGGTTAAAATACAGCTAGGTCAACATCCCTTTTAGAGAAATGTGACGTCTGCTGATGTCACTTGACAGTGACATCTAACAGAATTACAGAAACAACTGAAATAAGCAAACTACTGAGATGTTCTCAACAACTGATTACATCTCAGTAAATGCTAAGTACAATTACATAAACTACTGACTAATAACTACTGAAACAATAAACTACTGAAATATAAAATTACAAGTACTAAAAAGTAAAAACATCACAACTACTGAAGTTAACAACTTCAGCTGTTGTGACAACTGCTGATCACTCTGGTCTTCAGTCTTTGTCTTCAGCACTTCATCTTCAGACTTTGTCTTCAGTTCTTTGCTTTCAGACTTTGTCTTCAGAACTTTATAATCAGCTGATGTCTTCAGCTGATGTAACTATCTTCAGCAGTTGTAACGTCTGTGGGACTTAGAGGTTTTTCTGATCAGGCTCATTGGTTCTTTTGGTCCAACAAAATCACCTTTGGAATCGCCGTGACTTAATCACCTTAAACCATCATCGTGATCCCGTCGGGCGCTGTCAACCGTATCATCTTTTTGCGACACACAATGTTCGCTCCGTAGTCCGCCAAACAATCCACTCCTAGGACTACATCGAAGGGCGTATCTATATTCTTACCACTAACATGCAAGTCAGCACAGAAAGCAACAGGAACAAAACTTGTACTAGCGCCAGCATCGAATGACACAAAGGCTAAGGATCTATTTACTAGAAACATACCTGACACAACATCGGGGTCCGTCCTAGCTTCCTCCGATCTTCTTCACTCCTGAACCTTCCGCCCTCGGCTTTTGCAATCCTTGCTCATGTGGCCCTCCCCGCCACAAGAATAACACCTCCTCACACCGCAGTTTTTTGCCACATGTCCAGTCCTTCCACAACAGAAACAGACATTAGTCCCAAATCTACATTCCCCGGGGTGTTTGTGTCCACACTTGTCACACCTTCCCGACCCCGCATCAGTTATGACCACACGCTGGTCATCCACCCGTGCATCTTTGTTACTTGGAGCGGCCCTGCCACATCCCATTCGCTTCCCGTTCCAATCCCGATCACCTTCTCCTTTCTTGCTAACTTCAGTCTCCACCACCAATCTTTCATCGTACAACCTTCCTGCCAAATCAACTTCCGACCTAAACGTGCTCGGTCGGGCAGCGATCATGTGCTTACGGATATCCGCCGGCAATCCCTAAATATACCTCTTGATCTTTCGCGAAAGAGGTGTCACCTGATCCGGCACCAGCCGTGCCATTTCGTTGAATTTGGTAGTGTATTGTTGATGCGTCATTGTTCCCGCTTCAAGCATCAGAAACTATCTTTCAACTTTATCCATCTCACGGTAAGGACAGAACTCCTCAATCACCAGCCTCTTCAACTCTTCCCACCTCATCCTCCCGATATCCCTGCTTCCCTCAACTTGGACAATATTGTCCCACCAACACAAAGCTGAGTCCACAAAAGAGTGGGCAGCAAACTTTACCTTCTAGTCTTCTTGGCACTCGCTGATATTTAAAACAGTTTCCATTTCCCTCACCCATCGGTGAGCAGCAGCAGCAATGCCATTACCATCAAAAGTTGGGGGCTTGCATCGTTGAAACTCCCCATAGTTACAGCCTCGTGCCACCTCCGGCGTAGGCTCTTCCTCTTCTTCTTCCTCTTCGTCATCGGAGAAAACCGTTTCAGTCTCGGGCCGTCTCCTTTCACCCGAAGGTCTACCCCTTTCCTTTCTCTCCCCATCTCTAACAGTCTTTATCACTTCGGTCACTAAAGACGGTAGGATCGTCTGCAAGACCTGATGCACTTCCTCCACGACCGCCTCTATCACCGTCTGCAAGACCTGATGCAGTTCCTCATGAACCACTTCTTCGGCCCTAGGCCTTCCTCTTATAACCCATGGTTCCGCACCACGTCCACCACCACCTCCACCACGAGAAGCTTTCGAAGATCTTCCTCCGGCCATTTTCTAAACACATTGAAAGATTCAAACACTAACACGGTCATTCAAGGAATAGCTCCGTTTATGTCAAGTATAGTAAGTCCCTAATTATAGTGGCCAGTTATGATTAGCCACTTACTTTACTCTTCATACCCCAAGCATTACCTGTCCTGACTACATCAGTATTTAAATCTACCAGCAACACAAAAACCATATAACATACGCACATAATACCGAACATTACGAAAATACCTGATGGCACGCAGCTACTCAGATTGGCATCCCATTCCCTTTTCTGTCCCATTCTCAGTTTAAGTTAAGGTTTGTTTTGAGAATGTACCCATTTCACAATACCAACTTGTAAGGCCACGTTCCCGGACGCCTACAGTTGGATCCTCATCGCACATAAAACATAATATTACATTTCACTTTCATAAAACGTTGCAGCGGAAACATTAAAACAACATTTCATTTCATCAAAATATTTTGCAATATTACAAATGTTCATTACACAAATTTCATTACAAAAGCATTATAATATTGGATCCCCTCCAAAATAAGCCGAGTAGCCGCCACGTGCCATCCTCAGCAACATACCTGCCGACTGGAAACACATCAAAGCATATATATGCTTGCAAGGTTGCTCACCTCATGGCAACATTACGATATGTTGGTCCATGTGATCGAAAAATAGTACAATTGAAGTGATGAATTGCTCAATATCTAACATCCATGCTAAACAACAACAATTGAGAAGATAGAAGAGAATTCTAACACATATTTGATAACCATGAACAATAACAATCAATAACATGAAGCACAATAGTATTTCTGTGTAAAAACTGCTTAGAATTGGTAACTTGCAAAAAATGATCCACGATTAGGGTTTTGCAAGCTTACCTTACAATGAGAATTGACAAAAGTATATATAGCAGTTATAGTTTCGCTGACAGTTTCGCTACCAGCGAAACTATCATGCCGAAACTATAGTTTCGCCCGGCAGAACACAAGTTCGCCGGGTAAACTAGAACAGCAAACTGTGAGCGAATGTATAGATTCGCTCACAGTTTCGCTAGACTGCCAAAACTACATATTACAAAGAACATATAAAAGGAAACTAACAAAAGTCCTATTACAATGTAAAGTAAACAACTATACTAAAGTGAGTCCAACCTATACATGATCTTCAATACTCCCCCTAGGTTGGATCTCACTATCTTCACTCATCTTGATTTGACTTGTCAGCTCCAGTTTCCTCTGCTGCCGTTGATCTATCTTCATCACCTCCTGCAGCAACATCCTCAGAAGCTTCAGCCCACAGATCCTCCAAGGTTCTTTCCTGCATCACTAGCTTCTTCAGAATGACCACTAGCCTTTGCAAACTGCCTGGTCAAATCTTGAACATCCATAGCAAAATCATCCTGAGCTCTCACCCTTTCAGCTAGCTTCTTGACCTCCGACCTTACTCCCCCCTATCTTGTTTGCAACATTCATGAACAAACTAGCTTCTTTTCTAGTTTCCTCTCCAGCCCCAGCTTTAATGTGATTTTCACATAGTACCAAAAGGTCTTCATCACAAAAACTAAATAACTCCATCGGATCACACTCTGAACTCTTTTCCATGTTTAGCTCTAATCACCCCCTCTCCAGTATTGTTGTCATAAAACCACTTCTCAAAGTCCTGTAGTTGTTGGGGAAGAGGATCAGCCAATCTTACCCGATTTACAGTCTTTGGAGGTTTAACTCTTAGTACAATCCTTCCTTTTCCTGTCTCCCAATCTTTATCCTTCTTTGATCTCTTTCTTTCAGCTTTCATATATCCAAAAGACTCAAATTATCATTAAGTCCATTTTTTATTTCCTTCTCAAGAAATGATGCTCTTTCACTTAAGTGAGCATTGATCAAAGGTAGAGTTGCTAAACGTCTCAAATCCCATTTGGGCAAGGTCTTAAAAGCCTTCCTCTTAAGCATATAACTGATATTTCCTCCTCGTCTCTTGATCATGAACATCTTTAAACTGGGATTGTAGCACCAGCTTATGATTTTCTTATCGGCTTCCTTCCTGCTTAATCCCTCCAGATTTTGAAACAAAGGAGTAATTTCCTCCACCTCCTTCTCTTTGACCAACCAATCATTCTTATCCATTTCAAAAACATCAGCATCATCTTCTCCCTTCTTAGCAACATAAATCAGTGGTCGCTCATCAACTTCATAAAACTCTGGTTCTGAATCATAGTCTATAAGTTGTTCATCTTCCTCCTCTTCATCAACAACAACCCTTTGCCTCTATCAGATACTCCTTCAGTGGTAGCTGTAACAACAACTTCTTCACCAACAAGATCTTTTTCAAAATCAAACTGCATGTTTACAAACCCAGCCTCAATAATATCTTCCTCATCATTCCTTCCAACATCCTCTCTTGGTATTTCCTGCTCTCCTTCACCAGTAGTTGCTGCTCCAGAAGTACCCTCTCCTACCTTAGATGAAGTACCCACATTCAGAAATGAGTACTTTGATGTATCAGTCAAATCATCTAACTCAGATTGAGTCAGTTGACTAGGTAGGCCGGCTGCAGCTTTCATTTGTGTAATCTCCTCAAACAACTTCTTAATCAGTTTGTTTTGGTCAACTAACATTCTCTGCATTCCTCAATCACCTCATCCTTCTGTCTTTCTCTGATCTCCTGATTCGTAAGTTTAGTCTTAATCATACTCAGCTCATTAGCCAACGAAGTATTTAGGTTACGTATCACATCCTCATCAAGATTTTCACTAGCCTCTCTTCTGGCTGTAAATCCCTCATGTCTATGTTTGGTTCTCCGCTCAGGCTCAGCAAAATCAGTTTTCTTCTTAGACCTCCTTTCTTTCTCTACCCTGATCTCCTCAGCTTGTGCATCAATATCCTCTTCAAAATCATAATCCTTTTCTTTAGCATATCTCTTCCTTTTCTTAGTAGCATCAGCTTGCTGTACTCTTGTTTCTTCAGCTCTTTTACTCTCAGACTCATCCACCCGTCTAATATAATTCCAGCGTTCTGATGGAGGCTACATATTTTCCCAAAGATGGGTGATCTTACCACTACATCGTGGCGAATAGCACACAGTCACAAAAATAAAGGATTCATCTGCACCGCCCTCTTGATTTCCTCCATGTTTGGAACATCAGGTATAAGATCATCAAAGATCATCTGAAGAAAGCGATGGTATAGCAGCCAGTTGTCCTTTCTTTACAGCCATCAGCATTCGTCTCCCATTTCTCTGCCATACATGCAAAAATCAATCTAGCTATATTGGCCTTCTCCCCTTTACAACACAGCACCATAGCTTTAGCCCAATCAAGATTAAGTTCCATCAGATCCACCTTTACGGTGATCTAGACACAGATAAAAACATGAGCGATATATCTCTATTCTTTAGATAAGAATGACTTCTTGATCTCTTTCCTTGAACCAAAAGCTGGTCCCTCATACCCCATTCTTCTGAAAGCTTGAAACACTTCAGACTCTGTCATAGCTACTTCATCTCCATAATCATCATCAAGTCTAAGAATCCTCGAAACACTCTCAGCAGTGATCGTCACATCATGATCAATAACTTTGGCAGTGATTCGCTGTACATCTCCTCTAGTATCATATTCTGCTGATCGGCTAGAAATCTCTAATATGAAGATCATAAATAGTAAGCGAATGAGATATGGCATAGGCTATAGGTGATCTTTGAAGCCATCTGATACAATCGCGAAATCCAGCTGCCTTAGGGAGAGAATCATCTAAAATAGCTGTGATGTTATTCCGCTCATCAAATTTGAGATTAGCCATGATAAACTGAGAAAGAAAACAATTAAATTTGAATGAGAAATTATGAAATAAGAAAATAATACTAAAACAAAGGAAACTAGCAGTTTCGGCAAGCGAAACAATAGTTTCGCTCACTAAGACATGATAGTTTCGCAGAACAAAAACAGTTTCGACAATGAAAACTAACATGTTCGACAAGCGAAACAATAGTTTCGCTCATTGAAACATGTTATTTTCACAGAACAAAAAGCAATTTCGACAAGGTGAGGAAAGATTAAAAGTTTCGCAATTAATTTCTCCAAGCACAAACATAGTTTCGCTATAACAAATTAGTTTCGCTGTTCAAAAATTAGTTTCACTGTTCACAAGAAAACATGATCAAGCGAAACTAAGCAAGTTTAAGACCAGATACTGCGAAATTAAAGATAATTTGACGAAACTGTTAAGTTCGCCCGGACAGCATAACTTTACAGTTTCGCTGAAAAGATGAGAACTTTCGTTCAGTTTCGCAGAAGAATCAGTAGTTTCGCTGGATGAACAGCGAACCCACACCGAAGAGTCAAAATCTAAATCACTTAAATGGAGATGATTTTAACCAGATTAAAAGATGTTATAAGGTTCGAAACTCACATGCGAAGCAAATAACACTATTAATCAGTCCAAAACACAGTCACAATACAAAATCGCCAAATAACGTCACGGAGAAACCCTAAGAACTACGCAGATCTTTTTTGCGAAATTATGAAAAAATTCGCAAAACGTCTTAATAGCAAATAGTTTCGCAGCTAGCGAAACTATAAATTCGCCTGACGAATTTACAGTTTCGCCCAGTGAAACTGTAATTTCGCTAAGTGATAACCTGTTAACAACTAATTAGTAAACCTAGCGAGATTGCAGTTTCGCTTTGCGAAACAATTAGCGAAAGTATAATTTCGGCACCAACCTTTTTTTTTAATTTATTTATTTATTTATTTATTTTATTTCATTTTTTTATTTTTTATTATTATTTTTATTATTTTTTTAATTAACAAGAAGCACATCACATAATGAGATCTAAATTAATCAGAGATCACATTCTCTAGATATTTATGAACATAAAGATGATCAAAAATCATCTACCAGCAATGGGATCATACTGAATACAAGATCTGATCACAATCTGCACAGAAACAATTGAAATTAGAACAAATCAATAACGATTGCTGATATGATTGTCCACTTAAACTCATGCCTTATCCTTTTTCAACAAACAGCTTATGATTCGTTTAAGGTTCAATTAGATGCTTTAGAATGTTAGGACCCCCACATCATTTGGTAAAAACCCTCACCCAACCTCAGGATTTCTTGAATTTTGAATCAATCTTCATAGAACAAGGCTTGTGCGTTAGTGTGCAAATGATTATAAACAGAATATTTCATTCTGAAAGAAACTGATCGATAAGATGATTTGACATAATTATATCAAAATGGTGAGAGCTCCAGATCTATACTCACGTATAACAGAGGAGATAACCATTTAAACATGTGCTGATGAGAGCTCCAGGTCAGTACTATCGTACAGCAGAGGATCATCACTCCAGGTCAGTACTTTCGTACAGCAGAGAGATAAGCACAGACACACGATACCTCAACACAAAATATACCAGCTGTGGTTCAGGGTGATGACATATCAAAGTAAAATGGACGAAAGATTCATTCTCAATCCAATTTTTGTCAGGACTCAGTTTTTGTGCAAGCCAAAACAATTGAGTAAATCCAGATATTCTTAAGCATGATGTTTAATTTAATCATAAAGCTGTTGTCTACTTTATTCGTCAGGCTGAGTCTATCAAGCATATCGTTAAAGAATCTGATCAATTTTCCTTAAAAATTAATGTGAAACAGAATCCAGTATCAGTTACTATCATTTCTCATTGAAGCACCGGTCATGTATATAAAAATACTTAGAGAATATACAATCATTTCTCATCATGTTAAATTCCGATCTCAGAATATGAAATTACTCCCCCAAATTTTATTTTCAATAAATCATATTTTTTATATTATAATTTTTTTATCAAAGAAATAGAAAATGAAAATTTAAAAAGATATTAACCCGAGCATAGAAATCAATTCATAAAAACGAGGTTTATCAATGTTTTTGTGAAAAGATCAGCTTTTTGATTTTTTGTATCAATGGGTATAATATCAATGAAACCCTTTTCTTGAGCATCACGAATCGCATGAATTCGTGTCTCGATATGCTTGGTTCGGGAATGATGAATAGGATTTTTAGCAATTCCATTGGCAGCTTCATTGTCACAAAATAAAGGTGTATGGAGAAAATTAATCCCATAATCAATCATTTGGTGTTGGATCCACAGAACTTGAGAACAACAGCTTGAAGCAGCAATATATTCAGCTTCCCCTGTAGAAAGAGAAACAGTAGTTTGTTTTCTTGCTCTGCCAAGATACCAAACAATTTCCCAAATATTAACATCCGCCAGACACAGATTTTCTGTTTAACCTGTAACCATTGGAATCACTATCAGAGTAAGCATGTAAATCAAAATTCCCACCATATGGATACCACAATCCTAAATGAGATGATCCTTTGGGATAACGAAATATTCTTTTGACAGCTTTCTCATGAGATTCCTTTGGGGCCGACTGATATCTAGCACAGTAACCAACAGCAAAAGTGATATCAGGATGACTTGCAGTAAGATACATGAGAGAGCCAATCATAGATCTAAAAAGATGAGGATCAACTGGTTTTCCGTTTTCATCCGGAGTAAGACAAGTCTGGGCAGTAAAGGGAGTCATCTCTGTAGAAGCATCATCCATCTTAAATTTCTTCAAAATATCTTTAATATACTTCTCCTGATGAATAAGAATTCCTTCTTTCTGTTGTTCAACTTGTAATCCAAGAAAGAAACAAATTTCACACCCATCATACTCATTTCAAACCTTTGGCTCATAACTTCTTCGAACTCTCTACACAATTGAGAATTTGTAGATCCAAAAATAATATCATCAACGTACACTTGGACAAATATCATTTCACCATTCACCTCTCTTTTGAATAAAGTCATATCGATGGTACCACGAGAGAAACCATTGCTTAGAATAAATTGCGTAAGAGTCTCATACCAGATTCTGGGTGCTTGATGAAGACCATACAGAGATTTATCAAGCTTAAACACTTTATCAGGAAAATCAGGATCTTCAAAACCTGGTGGTTGACACACATATATCTCCTCATCAATGTCTCCGTAGAGAAAAGCACACTTCACATCCATCTGATAAACTTTGAAATTGTTTATGAGCAGCATGAGCAGGAAATATTCTGATTGCTTCAAGACGAGCAACCGGAGCAAAGACTTCTGTATAATCAATCCCTTCTTCTTGAGCGAAGCCTTGCACCACAAGTCTAGATTTGTTACGCACCACAACTCCTCGATCATCTGGTTTGTTCTTAAACACCCATTTTGTACCAATTGGATATTTGTTAGGAGGTAAATCAACTAAGGTCCAAACCTTAAGTTTTCTTTCTGACTTGTTGAAGTTCCAATTGCATAGACTCTACCCAAAAGGGTCCTATAGAGCAGCATGAATATTTTTCGGGACAATTTGAGAGATGAAGCATGAGAAAAGACAAACATTAATTAGACCAGATTGACTTCGCGTGCGAACACCATTAGAAACAGATCCAATCACATTGTCAAGTGGATGATCTTTCAAAGTTTTGTAATCACTTGAAGAAGGAAAGATGGTTGAAGATTATTGCCCATAGCTGGTGAAAGATTAGATGAAGGTGAATCAATGATAGGTGTTGGATCAGGTAAAGGAGAAGATGTAGGAGGTAAAGAATCAGATGATGGTGCCTGATCAGTCACTGGAGACGAAGAACTAACATCAGTTGAAACAGCATCATTACTAACGTGATGGATTGAACAGACGATGGAGATGATGAAATAATATTTGTTTGAGTATTTGGAATTGATGTATCATCATCGAAAACTGGCAATTGAATGAATTGAACACCGTATCGGAGTCAAAGAACCATGCTGGTTCAGATTTAACGTCAGAAGGATTGGATTCCTCCTGCCAATCAACATAGAACGACTCTTGAACAATACGTGTTCTTTTGTTATAAACCCGGTATGCCTTTTGTGAAGAAGAATATCCAACAAAATAACACACTCGTCAGAAACAGCACCAAACTTTGTCTTTTGAGATTGAGTATTCAAAAGAGTGCAAGAACTACCAAATGGTCGAAAGAAATCAATTAGAGGCTTTCTCTTATGAAAAAGTTCATAAGGAGTCTTCACTTTATCTTTCACAATTAACACCCTGTTTAGAACATAAGATGCACAATTTACAGCTTCAGCCCAGAAAATAATGGGTAATGAAGATTCTATCAGCATTGTACGAGCAGCTTCCACGAGAGTGCGATCCTTTCGTTCGGCAATACCATTCTGCTGGGGTGTTCTTGCAGCACTAAATTGTCTCACAATCCCTTTTTGAGCACAAAATGAATCGAGAATCTGATTTTTGATTTCAGTGCGTTGTCACTTCTTAGTCCCATAACTTTCTCTTACTGATTGATTCGATAGAAAGAATTAATTTCTGCAATTCCTCTGCAACTTCGCCTTTGTGTGCAAGAAACCTCACCCATGAATATCTTGAGAAATCATCTGTAACAACAAGACAAAAAGATTTTTTAGCAATTGATTTAACACTAATTGGCCCATATAAATCAGTATGTAACAACTCAAGAGGACAAGATATGCTATTTAGAAGTTTGGGCTTATGAGGTTTCTTATGTTGTTTCCCTTTGGCACATGCCATGCATTTTTCATTAACAGAAAAATCTTTTAAAGGAAGTCCTCTAACAAGATTGTTCTTTACTAATTTATTAATTATCTTAAAATTAACATGGCCTAAACGACGATGCCATAAGAGGGACTCAGAGGTTGATGCTTTTGAAAGAAGACAAGTTGCAGTAGCCTTTGACTCGCTTGAATTCATATCGAGAAGATACGTATCATGTTTCCTTGGAGCACGCATGAGAATCAAATCATCTGGAATGGCAATCTCTGACTTTAAAAATAGACATTCATCAGATTTAAATAGAACAGGAATGTTTTTATCGCAGATTTGAGAAACACTCAGAAGATTAAAAGCCAATTCGGGAACATAGTTGACTTTTTCCAAAGTGAGAGAACCAATTGGTAACTTCTCCTTGTCCAATCATTTTTCCACCCTTTTTATTTCTAGCAAAAGCCACATATCCTCCATCTATAATCCGATAGTTGGTCAACAAATCCTTTAATCCCGTCATATGCTTGGAACACCCGCTATCACCATGCCATAAACTGTTTACAATCTTTGATGAGGACTCCTGAAAAGAATTAACAAATCACTTAGCCAGGAGTAATAGGGACCCAAGATTGAACAACTTTGCTTTTTAAAGAAGCAGATTTTTTACAGAAGAAATTATTAACCAATTTTGTCAATTTATTCCCAAAACAATTCCTATTAGAGGATCCTTGAATCAAAGGACATTTTTGACAAGATGATCCTCTTGACCACACCTGAAACAATGAGATTTGAATCTAGGTCTATGATGTGATGATGTAAAAATAGGATCAATAATAATCTCCTCATCACATTCAGACAAACTAGAATCAACATCACTGAATGTCTCATACAACTCATGAGGTTGTTGTTTATTTGAACAAGAATTTTTCTTCACAAAATTAGAACAAGATTCATCTGACATATCAGTAAAACTTGTACCACTGGTACCGGTGTCAGATGAAGAAGAAATACATTTTTCAGATGACGTCATATTTAATGGTGTGAAAGATGGAATAGGTTGAGAAAAGAACTTTTCGAAACAATTAGTTTTAAGTTGCTCAGTTGTTTTTGGAGAAAGATCAGATGCATTACATTCATTATGAGAACAAAAATCATCACTACCATGATCTAAATTACAAGATGGAATGAAACTATCAAGAGAACATGAGACATTCAAGTCTGTTACATTTGAACTAGAAACAAAAACAGAATTTAAACTAGACTTATGATCTAAACAGACTGCTGATTTTCAGGTGTACTAGAACTAGTGCATCCAAGCCACTAGTTGGTCCATAGTCGTAGTCTTCACGAATGTACTTAGAGTTATTCCCGACTAAACCTGCAGACATACTGTCAGTATCTGTTTTGATTAAATCATTAGAAGGATGAGGAACAGGCATAGGAGAATAACAGTATGTACTAGGTGGAGGATAAACCTGTACATTTTCATAACCCAAACCTGTTTTAATTCTTGCTCCCCGTTGAGATTTACAAAGATCATCATGTTTTATTCCAGAAATTGTCCATTTATCTAACTTTGACTGAAGTTTGCTTGCTTCAAATTCAGCAAGAGCAACCCTTTCAGTCAAAGTATTAATCTCGACATTTCTTTCCAAAACGATTCTTTTTAAATGATCAGTTTCTTTTAAAGCCTCATTTAATTTCACAAAATATTTTGATTCATTCATTTTAAGTTCATCATTAATTCGCTTTAAATCCTTTTCATTATCAATTAACAAATGGTTAGCCTTATAAATCCCAAATAGTCTAATTTTACAAGCAGATGAGCACATATCCTGGATTACCTCATATGGAAGTCTCATTATCATCCTTTCAGCAGCTAAAGCTTTATCACACATGCATACTGGAGTACTTGATTTCTTTTCCTTAACAGTAGCAGCAACATCATCCTTCTCCTTTCCTATCTCATCTCTTGAATTTCTTTTCTCACTTAAGCCTGCAGTTTCCTCTTTCCCATTTCCATCTGCCTTTTCTTCTTCTTTCCCATTTACTAAAGACTCGTTTTCTCTTTTGAATTCCTTGAACAGCACAAATCCATCTTCACATCTACCACTTCCTTCATTACTTTCCACAAACTCAGCAACTAACGCGTGATTAATCTCAGTTCTTGTTTCTTCCACCTCTGCACTCCAATCAAAGTTCGAAATCAAAGTCGACTCTTTTTTTAGATTCACTTCTTCCTTTTCTTTCTCTGCTGTCAATCTTGGTACTCCAGAGTTACTAGGATCTGTGACAATTGGTAATGGACATTCACGTTTAAAATGTCCTAATTGTTTACAATTAAAGCACCTCAATTTTTACTTATCAAATCCCAGTTTTGAAGTAGATGATTGACCACCAAAGTTCTTTCGTCCTATTCTTTCCATGAATCTCCGAGCTCTTAATGTTAACATCGCCATTTGCCATTGAATATCAGTTTCTTCTAGATCATCAGGATCAACCTCATACATGTCCTCCATAGTCATTCCTTTACCTTTCAGTTCTCCAGCAACAAGAGCTTCTCTGAACAAACATTCCAAAAAGAGCCATTGTTTCAGATGGAATTGAAGTTTCAGCATTGACCTTAGAATTTCCCAAATCTTTTCCAACATGACTATTACCACTCGAGAAATTACTTGTATTGCTCCCTCCTTGAATTGGATTTTGTATGTGAGAGTTTGCAGCGGATGACAACAACGCAGCATTTTGAGAAAAACCAGATGTGGGCATCATAGTCTGGTTAAATTCCCTTCTTTTCATATCCAACTCAAAAGATTTCAACTTGTTAATGATATCCATCAGCTTGTAATCTGTAAAACCTCTTTCTTGTTTAAGCATTCTGACTTGAAGACTCCACTGTGGTGGAAGAGAATCGAGAAGCCTAAACTTGTTCACTGTTGGAGAGCCTTTCATCATACTTCTTTAGAGTGCTTGAGACGGTTAAGAAACGGTTTGTAAGATCTGTCAGACTCTCATTCTTGTATCCCACAAATGAATTGAACTCTTTTTCAGCCTGAATACTCTTATCTTTTACGAAATCTGCATTACCATTATAGAATTCACATAGAGCATCGTAAAGAGATTTAGCATTTTTATGCTCTGCAAAACGGTTGTAGATGTCTGGGGCTAAACAGAGAGTTAGAGCACCAAAAGCCTCTTGATCACGATCAATCAATTTCAGATCTCTTTCAGTATAGGAAGATGGGTCCTTGTTCTAAGAAACAACATCACCAACAGTAACCGTTGGTATGTGAGGACCAAAAGTAATCGATTCCCATTGATTATGATCAGTGTAGAAGAAGAAAGCTTTGAGACATCTCTTCCAATCTTCAAAATTATCTCCATTAATGAGTCTTGAAGGTCTATTAGGAGCAACACTTTCAAGATCAGCAAGTGTGAGAGTAGTTAATTTCGACATTATAGTTTCGGCAAAAAGGTTTATAATTTCGCTGACAAATTCGCAGAAAAATATGACTTGAATGACAATTTCGCTGAAGAATTACTTTCGCTGACAATTTCGCTGAAGCTGACACTTTCGCTAGCAATTTCAGCAGCACTTTCACCTGAACAGAGACACCACTGGCTTAGTTTCGCTGCTAACTTCGTACGAAACAAACTTGAACTTTCGTTCAAAAATAAATTCGGCAGCAATTTTGCTTGTTGATTGTTCACAAACAATGATGAACTTTCGTTCAAGGAATTAGTTTCGCAGAATCTCTAGAAAACAACTTCTGATGCAAGATAACTCATAATTTCGCTGAAAGATGATCACAGTTTCGCTGTAAGAACACCAATTTCGCTGATCGATCTCAAAACCCTTTTTCACCTCAAAATCAATCTGAAATCATCCAAAACTCAATGAATTTGAGATCTGATGATTGTAGAATCTTCCTCAATCAAAAACGAGCATAATTCAATCGATTTCCATGTCAAAAACAACTGATAATCCAATGAAAATTGATTGAAACTAAATATTGAACAAAAGCCACAAAAACTCAACAAATCAAGAGCACTAAGGCTCTGATACCATATTGTTGGTCCATGTGATCGAAAAACAGTACAATTGAAGTGATGAATTGCTCAATATCTAACATCCATGCTAAACAACAACAATTGAGAAGATAGAAGAGAATTCTAACACATATTTGATAACCAAATGAACAATAACAATCAATAACATGAAGCACAATAGTATTTCTGTGTAAAACTGCTTAGAATTGGTAACTTGCAACAATGATCCACGATTAGGGTTTTGCAAGCTTACCTTACAATGAGAATTGACAAAAGTATATATAGCAGTTATAGTTTCGCTGACAGTTTCGCTACCAGCGAAACTGTCATGCCGAAACTATAGTTTCGCCCGACAGAACACAAGTTCGCCGGGTAAACTAGAACAGCAAACTGTGAGCGAATGTATAGATTCGCTCACAGTTTCGCTGGACTGCCAAAACTACATATTACAAAGAACATATAAAAGGAAACTAACAAAAGTCCTATTACAATGTAAAGTAAACAACTATACTAAAGTGAGTCCAACCTATACATGATCTTCACGATAGCACATTACTCGAGTCTCTTGCAACAACAAGGTTGCTCACCCCATGGGCAATCTCAACAATTGCACGTCATCCGAGTCTCTTGCAACACAAAGTCGCTCACCCCATATATATGCTTGCAAGCCTTTCCTTCGTTCATTCATCATTCATTAATGCATGCATTCTTACTTCAGGTTCCTCTTTCATTATCTTTCGCTTTACATTACATAATACTTCATTCATTCATTAACATGACATGCAAAGCCACAAGAAAGATAAGCATACATCATAATAAGGAACATACCATACACATTCATCATCATCATACAGGGCAACATCATACATACAAAACATGCATAAACATGCAACATCATCATCATCTTGCCCTACATGCTCACTAAGGCCATAACGGTCATCTTACATGCTCTTACGGGAAACTTTACGTCAAAACTTACATCTGCACTTTCCCCCGAAAGCCAGAAGTCGAACTACACTTTCCTTCGAGTGCAACAGCCCTATTTGGGCGTATGGACACCCTTCAGTCGCATGGCCTCCATGAGACTGAACATCATGCGATTGGACTCATGCGGATGAACATCTATGCGAATGAACATTCAATCGTGCGAATGGACCTCATTCGGATGGAACTAATGCGAATGAGCAACTATGCGACTAACATCATGCGAATGGTCTCATGCGACTAAGCACCTATGAGACTGGACCCTCAGTCGCATGACTACCCATGCGACTGGACTCCCAGACGTGCGAATGAAACCTTAGTCGTGCGATTGAACCCTCAATCGTACGAATGAATCCCAATCGTGCGAATGACCCTCAATCGCCTCTCAATCGGTCGTATGGCCTCCATTCGGTCGCCTAGCCCTAGCTGATGCAGAATGGAGTTCATCCAGAACTCAATCTGCCATTTTCGGCCTCCAAGCTCATCCAAACCCATTCTAAGCCTAAATTAACCCTCCTGGACCTTAGGAATGCATACCATAACACCTTACAAGCACACACAAGCCCGGAAACATACACGAAACGCATCACACACATCACACCCAAATGGGTCAAACACATACTCACACCAAAAATAGGTTTTGATATTTTCCAGCCCCAAAACCAGTTGAAAACAAGTAAAAGTGGGGTCCTAGAACTCACACAAACGAGCACAATGTCAAGGGCTTCGATTTGGCTTGCTACACGACGAGTTTGGCCACCCGAATCACCCGAACCGACCCTTTTTCCTCTTTTTCTTCTCCTTTCTCTCTTCTCCTCTCTATGTGGCTGAAATATGAGTGTGGGGGAGAGGGTAAGGGCTGCCCTCTCCCTTATATACTCCCACTCACCCGACTTTCTTTCGTTGGCGAGTTTGGTCCCTCGACTTTGGGCTTTTATTTCTTTTCTTCCTTCGTCGGCTTCAAAATAATAAATAACCGGGTGTTACAGATGTATGGCCCAGAAGAACAAGATGGCTATTGGGTGTAAGTCAGGTATTGTTGAGGCTGGGAGGTTCCTGAGCCTTCAGCAACCATTAAAGCGTTGCTAGCAGGAAGACTCAAGGGTCTTCTTGTCTGATGACCTCTCTTACTCTCCATTTCCAAACGGTATCCATCAAGGATGCCATAGAGTTCAGTCATGGTGAGTGTATTCAGGTTCTCTGTTCTCTTGATAGAGACACAATAGATTGTCCACTCATTGGGTAATGCACTCATGAACTTTCTTGTAAGATCTCTAAGTTCAGGAGCAATTCCCACTGACTGAAAGGAATAAATGAGATCCATGTACCTGAAGTATTGCTGGCTGAGTGTCTCTCCAGCAACATAGGTGAAGTTCTCGAACTGCTGCTTCAGTGAGTCCTTCTTGGAGTCATTAGAGCTAGAATACATTTGAGCAAGTGCATCAAACAGTTCTTTGGCTGACTTGCAATGTTCAAACGAATTGCAGTCATGAGAACAGTCATAGCATTGCTGTCAATGTCCAGCTTCTTTCGGTCCTCATCACAATAATCTTCAACAGCTTTCTCAATCATGGCACCGTTTCCACCAGCTACCTTTGGCTTATACGGGCCATTGACAATAGATTGCCACATCTTGCTGTCTTGATACCTGATGAAGCCTTCCATTCGTCTGCTCCATGACCTGAAGTTTTCAGGGGTGATGATAGGTGCTTTTGTCATCGTCCCCATCTCTACTTCAGATTTGTTACCATCGTCCCCATGGTAAGATCTCACAATCAAGAGCCTAAGAAGCTCTGATACCAATTGCAGGATCGGGTTTGTCACTTAAACACTTGGATTTTTTCTCAAACTCACTTAAATAACACTCAAATCATATGAAGTAGATTCTTTTATAAGAGTTGATAATAATATAATAAGTAACAATGAACACACAGAAATAATTTTCAAGGCACTTGTATATATTACTTCTCAACTCAAAGTATTACAAGACTCTTACAAGCATAGAACATGAGTTACAATGAGAAACTATATATACTAGATCCTACAGCCGGATATACTTTGATACCAGCTGGAAACCTAAGACTAAAGCATATACTACAATGCTAAAGTTAAGGTGTCTTAGATAAAGTATTATCTAAGATATGATAGTCATGACATGTCCATGACTTACCTTTTGTCACTAACTAAAGATGGCAACTGTACTAACTTATAAAGGTAAATAGTGGAATAAAGTATGGTCAACTACATGGCTTTTGAGAAAACGACATGCAGTATCTCAGAGGTCTGCAGCGGAGTGTCAGGGAGACCATACTTATGTCCACTGGATAATAGTAGTGTCTTCCAAAGGTAAGTTGGCTTCGGAAGAACAAGTTCTTCCAAAGCCACGTATACTTCGGAAGAGGCTTCTATACTTCCGAGGCTTGAGGACTTCTATACTTCGGAAGTTGACTTCTGATCTATCATTCTAAGTCTTGATCTTCGGAAGTAAGTTCTTTGTCTTCGGAAGTTGGAGTTTTCCTTCGAAAGTTAGTTTTACACTTTGTCTT
The DNA here is from genome assembly GCA_025215565.1 of Flaveria ramosissima. Classification (NCBI taxonomy): domain Eukaryota; kingdom Viridiplantae; phylum Streptophyta; class Magnoliopsida; order Asterales; family Asteraceae; genus Flaveria; species Flaveria ramosissima. Next base: position 20,860,890 of record CM046034.1, read on the forward strand.
CGGAAGTTGGAGTTTTCCTTCAGAAGTTAGTTTTACACTTTGTCTTCGGAAGAGCTCCTTTTTCCTTCGGAAGTTCCACACTTAGCTTCGGAAGTCCTTTATTAGTTGTACCAAAACATTCTAAGTGATTTGGTTTTGGTTGTACCAGCCTTTCTAGATCCAACAATTCTCATGCCTTTTAAACACACACCTTAAATTATTTCATTAGATTAAAGGAAAATATCAATGAAATCACACTAAATGATCACAAATTGACTATTTGTATCTACATTTAAACTGACAACAAAATCAAACATGAGACTACACAATCAACCTTGAAATTGATACTCTCCTCCCCAAACTCTTCTATAACACTCGACTATTGTCTTTACACACTATTGCCTATAAAATTCACTAGAATCATTCCAAATAAAAACTCTCAATCCAAAGAGTCCTTTATTACACACCAAGGCAATGATTCCAGTTGTAAAAGATCAATAAACAACACGTATTCACTCAATAAGAATCGAGAATCAGTTTACAGTTGCGGAAAGAATGTAATTTGACTCACTAATGTTACTCAATGCATGATAAATAAATTAGAAGTTAAATCATTCTAAAAGGACAAAGAATGTTATATATCCTTGTATTTGACAAACAATTTAGTAACTACACATTTTTGCATCCATTTATTCGCGAAGGCTTAACAAAATACATGGGAATGGAACAACGTATACAAAACACTAAACATCAATAGTTTTCGCATGAATAGTTTATGTTTTTGGTAACAACCTCCAATCCGATGTGGTTGGGATTCTCATGCCTTCTAAACACACTCCTCAAATTATTTAATTAGATCCAAGGAAAATGATCAATGAAATCACACTAAACAATCACAAATGCATCCTTTGTATCTACTTTTAAACCACACAAAAATCAAACACGAGACTACACAATTCAACCTTAAAATCCAACCTCTCCTCCCCAAACTCTTCTATAACACTCCACTACTATCTTGACATACAAGTGACCACCAAATCCCCTATAATCATTACAAATGATAACTCTCTTTCAAAAGAGTTCTATTTACGCACCTCAGCAATGATTCCACTTGTAAAAGATCAACGAACAACTCTTATTCACTCAATAAGAACCGAGAATCAGTTTACAGTTGCAGAATGAATGTTGTAAGGATTCCTATAAGCCTGATGCAGCCAAAACATCCAAAGTCTCTTTGCATGCAAGCATTGAGGAACAAAAGTAGAAATGCTTTGGAAGTTTTAGACCATGCACTAAAAATATTCTAAGTGTAAAATCTTCCGAAGCCAAGACCAACATCTACCAAAGCCAAAAGTGAAGTCTTCCAAAGCTTCAAAGACAAAGTCTTCCGAAGCCAAAGAGTGAAGACAGATTTCTTCCGAAGACTTTTAGAGACATGCTTTTATCTGAGTACTTTACCATAAAGCTAGACCACGTTTCCGTTGCAACTGTGTAAAGTCACCAACTTACATGAGTTGGTGAAAGGTCCATGCTTTTGGTAACTGTACATTGAGGTCTTGAGTCCATGCTTTTTACTTTATGTACTTTTATCCTTTTTGTAATATATTAGGATGTGAGCTATGGCATGTCATAGTCACTAGTCAAATGGCAAATCTGCCTTTTGACTCTACATTTGATTTTGTAGTTGTCTAGTCAATTGTATCTAGCTGGCCTTCAAAGTATGGCCGACTGTAGGATGTAGTATATGTATCTCAAGTACTTGTAACTTTTCTTTATGCTTTGTAACATTTGTAATAGAACTTGAGAAGCAATATACAGCATTCTTGAAAACAATTACTTGTGTTGTTTGCCATCTTGTTCTGTCTCATTCTTACTTGTGTTCTTAGCATCTTTCACTAAAGTTAACCAGTTCCCTATTTGATTTGTTAAGTGTTCTAAGCAATTCTCCTCATTGTGTTATTGTATTGTAAGTGCATACCCTTCACCGGCCATGCATTTGGTATCAGAGCATTTCAGGCTCTTGATATAAGATCTTACCATCTTAAGATCCGTCACACACATAAAATACTTAACAACTCAAATGGCAGTTATTACCAAAGCTGATATGGAAACAGGAACTATGACAAAGTCTCCACTGATCACTCCTGAAGACTTTGATACTTGGTGTCAAAGAATGGAAGGCTTCATCAAGTCTCAAGACTCCAGGATGTGGGACTCTGTTGTTGAAGGACCTTACATACCAAGCACCACTTCTGCTACTGGTGGTGGTATGATTCCTAAGGCTGTGGCTGATTACTCTGAAGCAAACAGGAAAGAATAGAGATTGATCAGAAAGCCATGACAGCCCTTCAAATTGCTCTTCCAAAATCCATCTACAGAGGCTTCAAGAAGTGCAAAACTGCCAAGCAACTATGGGAAGCACTGAAGCTGATGTATGAGGGGTCTACTGAAGCAAAGGAGAACAAGAAAGATCTCCTGAAGCAGTAGGTTGAAAACTTCACCTTTAAGGTAGGTGAAACCATGACTCAACAATACTTCAGGTATGTTGAGATTGTGGATACTCTAATGGATGTTGGAGTAACTCTTGAGAACAGGGACATTGTAAGGAAGTTTATGTCCTCTCTTCCTAGACAATAGACACATTTCAAAAGGACCGAGAACCTTAAGACTCTTACTCTTATAGAGTTGTATGGTATTCTTAGTGGCTACCAGATGGAGATGAACATGCAAAACTCATCTAGTAACTCCAGCAATCAACTGAGTTCAGCCCTCCACGTGGTTGAAAGGGAAAGCATTGAGCCACAACACCATCTTATATGCTACCCTGACAACTCACAAAAGGGCCCTTTCATCACCTTCCCAGAGACTCCAAGGGAAAGCTACACTCAAGGAAGTCCTTTCCAAGAGACAAGTTCTTTTTATGCTTTTGTCTCAACTGATGAAACCTCAGGCAACTTTCTCTTCACCCTTGAAGATTTGGACTGTATCCATCCAAATGATCTGGAGTACATGGAGATAGTCTAGCAGATGGCTCTTCTCACTCACAGAGCCAAGAAGTTCTACAAGAGGATAGGGAGAAAGTTTCCAAGCAATGCAGCCAGTGGAAAGTTTGGGCTGGATAAAAGCAAAGTAAAGTGTTACAACTATAACCAGATGGGACACTTTGCAAGAGAGTGTAAGGCACCAAGAACAAATGGTGGCCAAGCACAAACCAGACTAAACTACACTGAGAAAGCCCCCCAGAATGAGAAGCCAAAGTAGCAAGCTGCAGTTGTTGTTGAAGATGGAGGCTTTGACTGGAGCTTTCAGGTGGAAGATGCATCTCCAAACCAAGCACTCATGGCAGACCACGATGAAGCCAAAGTATTGGAACATCTTTGTACTCCTGAATGCATTGCTAAAGTCAATAGATACAGTGAGATCTAATCTTGAGTCCTTAAATAACTTAAGAGCCGATTTTAAAAGAGCTGAAAATGATTATAAACTAAAGATAGATGACTTAGAGAAAACCATTTCAACTCTTAAACATGAGCATACAAACTACAGGACTCAGATTAAAGACCTCATTACTAAGTTAACTGAATGCCAGGCTGAGCTTGTGATCAGCAAAGCCAAGGCAGAAAAATGTGTTCTTGAAGAAGAGACCTTCAACAACATAATATCCTCATCCTTGCATGCAAAAGTTTGTTATCAAAATAAGCAGGGACTAGGATCTTGTGAGATAGCTCCTCCACACACAATCTTGTTTGTAAGATCTCCTAGGTGTGAAACTTGTGAAGATGAGCTTCCCCTCATAGATCCTGTGACTAAAGAGGATGAAGAGGAGATGGTGGAGAATGGCTCTGAGAAGAGTGAATAAGAGCATTCTAAGGGTCACCATCCCTCTGAGGAGAGCAAAGCTGTTAGGATGACCAAGTCAAGAAGAAAGAACTTGATTAGGAAGGCCAAAAGAAAGTCCAAAAAGGCTCAAGAGATCAAGGCCACCTTCAATTCTGCACAGAAAAAAGTCTTCATCTCTGCAGGATTTGAAGTGGTGAAGGCTGAAGACACCAACTTGAACTCCATCAACAAGAGTTCTAGTTTATGTCCAAATCACTCCATCATCAAGAAGAAGGCTGATCAGTTGTGCATCACTGCTGTACAACCTGAACCATCCAACTCCAAAGGTAGTTCTATCCCCACAAGAACTGCCACAACATCTGCAAAGATGAAGATGGAGAAGGAAAGTGATCAAGTTCAGCCTTGTTCATAAAGGAAAACTCCTAGAAGGAAGAAAATGGACTGTGTTATGTGTGGGAGTACTTCTCATCTTGCTAAGGATTGTGTTTACAATCCAAAGAGTACTCTTCACATGACCAAGAAAGAAACTTCTAAGAGTTTGGAAAAGAATAAGCAAGCTTCGGAAGGAAAATTTGTTTCTTTCGGAAGCTCCAAAATGAAGAAGAAGACAAGTGGAAACTTGCCTTCGGAAGAAAATTTGGTCTCGGAAGAAATAAATACTTTCGAAGCACTGAAGCCTGCTGCAGTGAAAGCAAGATCTTCCGAAGGTCCAGTTGTCACACCCTCAAATTCCACGTGCGGGGTTTTACCGCGAGGCGTGTGACAAACCAGGATCTCAGACACAGTCATATCAAACGACACTATATGAACTTAAATAAACGTTTGAACTTTAAATCAGAGTAGGCATAAACGAAATAAACATCAGTGCGGAAGCGTAAAGACGAATGTAAACCAATAAAAGTTCCCAAAGTATTATGCCAAAATAAAATGTTCAAAGAAAAATAAATGAGTTTGATGATGCATGTCCTGAGTGCGTTCTCTAATTGTGCAACATGAGCTTAAGCGTTCCTGTGACCTGAGAAAACATGCTAAAGTGTGTCAACATAAAGTTGGTGAGTTCACAGGTTTAGTAACAGATAAAAATGTTTGTAACTGTTCGAATGGTAAAGTAATTAAAGCGTATCGATAGATAGCTAGCCTATAATCAAGTTAGTTAGCGTTTCAAACCGAAGCTGACTTTTTGTATGTTTGTTGCCTTCTCGTCACGTCTAACCCAGACAGTGACAAATGTTAGGTCAATAACTCACCCGTTTGACCTCCAATCAAGCTAGTGCGACTAGCCCGGGTGGGGTTTGTCAAACCCAGTAGTACTACTCAGAATTACCTCGCTACACATTACTAACGGTTCGAGAATGTAAGGACTTTTAAGTATGTTTGCACTAACGTAACAGACGATAAACAATAATACTAGAAACCATTTATAAATAAAGTTTGCATGTTTTCTCCCCCAAAAGAAAAGTAATGTAAAATAGGGGCCGTGAAGACTCACCTCGAAAGCACAGCTACAAAGTAATGCAAAGAACAAGAAATTAGGTTCCCAAATAACCTGAATTAAAGTTAATATATAATTAATATTAATTATTAACTAGGAACATAAGAATTGTACGGTTTCGTGTTTCACGTCTCGGTTCCGGCGTCAGTTATTGATACTTACACATCCCCAAACAAGCACAAGTATAGATCAAATCACTTTCAATACACCAAATCCAATTATAATTTATAAGTGTATTATTCAAGCATTCATATTATTTGTATAACAATTTCACACTAAAAATTATTAGATGAAGTTACCACTTGTGATACATACTATATATATTTAAATACGAACTCATACACACCAATAATATATATATATATATATATATATATATATATATATATATATATATATATATATATATATATATATATATATATATATATATATATATATATATATATATTGCACACTCAACACACATACAGAAAATGCATACTTTGAATTTAATCAAGCTCTCCTACAAAAAAATCATATATGAACGCATACATATTTATAATCACAACCTACATGTTCGACACTCATAATGAATTTATCACCAAAAAGTTATCAACATACATCAAGCCACCATGCATCACCCATCCCACATTTATATATATATATATATATATATATATATATATATATATATAATATATATATATATATATATATCTATATATCTATATATATATATATATATATATATATATATATATATATATATATATATATATATATATAACTCCTCAAACACAATCATGCATTCAACGCATGAGTACCAACACTATAATAGAAATCATACACACACCCACATGCATATTACACACACACCCATTCATAGAAACACCCATCAACATGCATATACACAAAAAGAAACATACATTCGTAATAACATATATATATATCACCATGCACATGTATGCATTCCAAACTCCCCTGCATATAATAACATATATCACCATTACGTTGCTATTGAAACCATGCATAAACACATCCCCAAAGTCGCATAACACATACATATATAATGCTGAAAAATACAAACATATACAAGGTGAAACACACAAACACACACATAACAGTTATATGCATACGCAGAATACATACGCCTATACCAACAACCGAGACAACACCAAACCCGCAATGCAACTCGGTTACAACAACCCTTGAACCCGAAAACCTGGACACGCGTAGAAACCGCGTCCAAAGGGACCGAAACCGTACTTAATTGAACAAGGCCAAGGAACAAAGATGAAACGTACCGAACGACCGGTTCTGGTTGACTTTCGCAACTGCTTATTGATGAGGAGTAGAGATCGGCGATGATAAAGTCGCCCGGGTGAGACGACACGACGAAGATGTCGGAGGTGAGGTGGGTCGCCCGGGAAGCAGTCGTCGGTGATCGAGTAGCCGAGAGAGAGCCGAGAGTTGAGAGGACTTGAGAATAGATTGTGGTCGTAGGGGGGGAGTGTTTTACCGAGGTTAAGGAGCCGAGAGGTGAGGGGAGTCGGTTAGGAGTCATGGATTAGATTTGGTCAACTAAGGGAATTAATTGTTATATATTTATTTTTTTAAATTTTTTTTAAACATTAGATTTAGTTAAAAGAATTGTTTAGATAAAGAGTTATTATCCACTTAGTTTGTTAATTATCATTAGTATAGATTAGGATTTTATAATAATCGTAGATTATTATTATTTTCATATGACGAGTAAAGTTTACTATTAATAGCTTGACGGAAAGGAATAATCAAACAATAGAAAGTTAAGTTAACGATGTTAACCTGGAATACGGGGTGTCACATCATCCCCTTGTTGAAGAAATTTTCGTCCCGAAAATTAGAAACATCAAAATAACATAGAGTGGCAGATTTAACATCAACGATAGGAGGTCATAAGCTCTCTTATGATAAGGTTTCTGAGATTTCTTAAAGAGTGGATGCCTGATCTTTGAACAGTTGCGGATACTTCTTCTTCATTTGATCCTCGCGTTCCCAGGTAAACTCTGGCCCACGCATTGAGTTCCAACGGACTTTGACGATAGGAATACTGTTAGGATCTGGTATTTGAACGAAATACCAACTGATTAACGTGTAAACCAAACCAAATAGTGCGGAATCCTATTTGATTGGCGATCCAATCAGTGAGAACGCACGTAGAATCAATAAAGTATTGAATCAAACGTTAAGAATCGATTAGGAATCGATCTACAGCGTTCTATGAACTTGGAGTATGAACTTGGAGGCTTCTGGACGGCTAGGGTACGTCTGGAGTCGAAATAGAATGAATGCTTACGTTTTTCCACGAATTGGGTGGTATTTATAGGTTAGTGTTTTTCATTCGGGCGACTGAACCATTAGTATGGTTCAGTCGTGCGATTGAACCATGCGGTTGATCCATCCGCACGACTGAGTGTTCAGTCGTGCGACTGAGCCAATCTCATGTTACAATCATACGACTGATCCAGTCTCCTGGTTCAGTCGTGCGACTGAGTCATTCGCATGAAGTTATTCATGCGTATGGTGCATTCGCATGGGCCATTCGCATGAGAACTTCATTTTGTTAAGTTTGAATGTATTAATTAATATAACATTATGTGTATCAATTCAAACAATCACAAACCTATTTAACCAATTCAACATCGACTCATTAATGAAATATTAAACATTGTAAATCACAAACAACCATTTTCATTTCATTAATATTCCAAACATTACATCAATGTAAGACAAACAAGATCTATTACATTCATATCATGATCTTGGTACATACATGTATCAACAAACTCCCCCTTGGACCTAGATCTATCTAATGTCTTGTTTTTGACTTTTTGTGAGAGGTAAATCCTAAGATAGAAATCTACTGGATTCGGTTCCGGAATAGGCAGCTACTATTTAGTTTGACCATACCTGGGCCAATTCAATTTTGGAATCATACAGGCAAGTCAAATCATTTGGGACTTGTTATCAAAACCTTTTGATGCTCAATTCTTAGTTTTCATCCAGAGTCGTTAGCAAATTTAGGAAATCATACTGGTACTATTAGATTCCCACATTGATTTGAACTTTCAAGAATTGCAGCCATAATGATTTTTTCAGTATATTTGTCCTCTTAAATCCATACACAGACTTTTGACACAGACTGGTGATAGTTTTAGGTTTAATTATTTCAACTAACATTTGTGGATCCCACACTTATATGGTAATCAACATTCCTCAGGAGCTTCTGAGCGGTCTACGGGTATTTTTACAAGAAGAGACTATTCTTAGAGCTTTCAAAGAGAAACCAATCCTCAGGTCAGTGCCATCGCACAGCAGAGAGGCGGCAAACAACAATGAATTCTAGAATATCTAGGTTATGCTTATCCTCAGGTCAGTGCCATCGCACAGCAGAGAGGCACACAACCTATCTTCTTGTTAGAGCAGCTTAATTTTCTTTTGCACAGAATGCACCAATAACATAAGTCATTAGCTTGATAGCATTTGTCTTTCATTTTATTTTTCGTGCTTTGCTCTATTTATGGTCATCCGCACACATTTGTGGCGTTTACATGCTCATTACCCCTTATTGGAATATTGTTGATTGTGTTAACCAGTGACAAGATGGGAGCCCACAGTCAGTTGAACAACTTAGTTTGATCTTGAGATCACCAGTCAGGTCTAATGATCTATTGTGTTGAATCTACCGACATATCATCTGTGGTCTAGCAACCTCTAGGTCTACTTTCGTTGTGTTACCTTAGTAGTTACCAGTTTTTCTATCATCTTTCCTTTTATATTGCTCAGATTACAAAGACTTATACTTTAACTTTTGCATCTTTTCTAAATAAAATTTTAAAGTCCCTTTTGATTTGTTCCTGTGTACTATCATTTTCCAAAGGGTTTGAATCGGTATCACAGATACGATCTACCTTATATCAGCTATCCACTCCTTCTCCCTCGTTTTTTTTTTCTAATGTTACTGGCTGACCTATTCTCCCCCTAAAATTCTAAAATCATAATGGATTTAATTCTTTTAGGATTTTAATAGACAGCTAAATAACATGAATTTAATTTAAACAAAAAATAAAATAAATAAAGAAAATGAAAAAGAAAAATTAACTATACTGCATCGGACTACACATGATCATCATCAGGGATAACATCACTTTTTTTTAACGCCGTTGACCTCTAACAGATATAGAAAACGTGGTTTATCAAAGGCTTTTGTATAGAGGTAAGCGCGTTGAAAATCAGTATTAATTTTTACCACATCGATTAAGTTCTTTTCAAAACAGTCTCTTATAAAATGGTATTTAATACCGATGTGTTTGGTCTTTGGATGTTGTACTGGATTTTTAGTTACTACAATTGCAGCAGAGTTATCAACAAAGATAGGAGTAGAAGAGAAATTTAAACCGTAATCCCGCATTTGCTGTTGAATCCAAATGATTTGTGAACAGCAACTTGCAGTAGCAACGTATTCGTCTTCACAGGTTGACAATGCAACCGAGGTCTGCTTCTTACACTGCCAGGTCACTAATCTCCTCCCAAAGAATTGACACCCTGCTGATGTATACTTGTAGTTCATCTTGCAGGCCCCGTAATCCGAGGCACTATACGCCGTGAGCTCAAAGTCATCATCATGAGGATACCACAACCCAAGTGTGGGTGTACCCTTCAGATAACGAAATATCCTCTTGACCCCGATCAGATGGTTAACCTTAGGCTTAGCCTGATATCTAGAACATAGACATGTAGCATACATGATATCAGGTCTTGAGGCAGTGAGGTACATGAGGGATCCAATCATTCCTCGGTACATTGTGGCATCTACCATATCTCCATTTTTGTCAGGTGCTATATCATGATTTGTAGCAAGTGGAGTCCCAGCTGCAGAAGCATTCTCCATGTCAAACCGACTGAGAATGTCTCCCACATACTTGGTCTGATGTAGAAAGATCCCTTTTGGTGTCTGATCCACCTGTAACCCGAGAAAGAATTTCATCTCCCCCATAGCACTCATCTCAAACTCTTTCTTCATAACTGCTTCAAACTCTTTGCATAATTCTTCGTTCTTTGAACCGAAGATTATGTCATCGACATAGATCTGTACTAGCAGTAGGTCTCCATCTTTTTCTTTATTGAACAGCGTGCAGTCAATGACTCCCCTGCGAAAGCCATGTTTCACAAGATGAGTCAAGAGTTTCTCATACCAGGCCCTTGGAGCTTGATGAAGCCGGTATAAAGCCTTGTCGAGTTTGTAAACTCTGTCCCGATGATAAGGATCTTCAAATCCCTCGGGTTGACTGACATAAACTGTCTCTCGAATTTCCCCATGAAGGAATGCCTCTTCACATCTAATTGATAGACTTTAATCTTCATATACGATGCATTGGCAAGGAAGATACGGATGGCTTCCATCCTTGCCACGGGTGCAAACACTTCATTGTAATCAATCCCCTCGACTTGGCGAAATCCCTGAACCACCAGTCGAGCCTTGTTCCTGATAATGACCCCTTGGTCATCCTTCTTGCATTTCAAGACCCATTTGGTGCCAATGACCTTAGCACTTTAGGTCTATCTACCAGAGTCCATACACCTAACTTCTTGAACTGAAGAAGTTCTTCTTGCATGGCACTCACCCACGCCTCATCATTCAGTGCTTCAATGACGTATTTTGGCTCAAACTGCGAGACAAAACACCAATAAGCACCATCATGAATGTATCCTTTTTCCATAACCGAGGCATAATCAGGTGAGTACAGCTGATTTCTGGTTTGTACTCCTGATCTAACATCCCCAATGACATTGTCTAGGGGATGATAGAATTTAGACGTGATCCCGGAGTAGTAGGAACAGCTACCTCAGAGCCAAGATTATGAACATTTGGTTCTGCATCTGAGGTAGATGGAGTTTGAGGTTCCGAAGTCGAAGGAGCATCACTGTTAGATGCTTGTGGACTAGCAGGTATTGGAACCTGTTCCTCCTGACTGTTCTGGTCATCTTCTTCAGCTTCATCTTCTGAGGAGGAGTCACTTTCGTCGACTACTCCCCCTGAGTGATTAGATGATTCTCCCTGTGAGCTCGATGATGCTGAATCAAGAGATGGTGTATTCAAGATATCATACATCATTCATGTAGCTAACTCATCATCAGAAGGAGAGATAGGGATGTTAAAGGACTTGAAGAATCCATCATAGTCGAAAAAGTAAGCAGGTCCTTTGCCAGTAGGTGGTGTGGTATATCTCTGAACATCAACATTACACTACACTTCTACTAAACCCGTTGAGTTGTTGTAAACTCTCTTGTTCGGTATGTTGTATCCTAAGAAGATCCCTTCATCAGCCTTCTCGCTGAATTTGCCTTCTAGAGTCTTCTTCAGAAGGGTGCACGGCGCGCCAAATGGTTCGAGATACTCCAGATTAGGTTTACGTCGTTGTAGTAGCTCGTAACATGTCTGTTGGACCAAAAGAACCAATGAGCCTGATCAGAAAAACCTCTAAGTCCCACAGACATTACAATTGCTGAAATTACAACAGCTGAAGACATCAGCTGATTACAAGGTCTGAAGACAAAGTCTGAAAGTAAAGTACTGAAGACAAAGTCTGAAGACAAAGACTGAAGACCAGAGTGATCAGTAGTTGTCACAACAGCTGAAGTTATTAACTTCAGTAGTTGTGATGGTTTTCCTTTTCAGTACTTGTAATTTACCTTTCAGTAGTTTATAGTTTCAGTAGTTTTAGTTTAGTAGTTTTATGTTCTTGTACTTAGCATTCTCTGAGATGTGATCAGTTGTTGAGAACATTTTCAGTAGTTTGCATAGTTTCAGTTGTTTCTATAATTCTGTTAGATGTCACTATCAAGTGACATCAGCAGACGTCACATTCCTTTATAAAAAGAATGTTGACCTAGTTGTTTTGGAACCGAAGCATTAGCGTGAATGAAAATATTCCATTAACAGAAAAGTTCTCTCTCTATAATCGTCATTGTGTGATTGCATATTCATACTTATCTTGCTTGAATTTGATCTTATTTCTGTTATATTCCGCTGCAAATTCAAATCTAATTGATCAAACTAGATCCGATCCTATCAAATGGTATCAGAGCTGGTTAATCATTGATCGATTTAACAATTGATCATTGAAACTACTCTTTTGATATCTAAGTTTGATCGAATTAGCAAATTTGCAAGAATTGATTATAGAGTTTGATTTTCTGTCGCTTCCGGTCAATTAATTTGAGATTCAAATTGTGTTGTTGAGTTTTTAAGCTAGACTGATTTTAATCTCATTGAATTTGGTTGAATTGGTGAAAATGACTACTTCAATCAATGATCCTCACAATACTGGCTCCTCAACTAAGCCTCCGATGCTTGTTAGGAGTGAGTATAACATATGGCAACGCCGAATGCTCCATCACTTTTCTGTTAACAGTTCAGGTTGTTGGAAGTCAGTGGTTCATGGACCATATAAGCCTATGGTGAGTAATCCTGAAACCAATGAGATGGTTCCGAAGAAGAAGGAACAATATTCTGATGAGGATTTAAAGCTGTTTGAAATTGATGCTAAAGCCCATGGAATTCTGGCCATGGCACTGCCTAATGAAATCTACTCTGGGCTTATGCATCATGAAACTGCTCATGATCTCTGGGTTGCTCTGAAAGAACAATTTGGAGGAACTGATGAGGTCTTAGCAAACAATAGAGAAATCCTTGCCCAGCAATATGAGACATTCTCTCATAGGAAGGGTGAGACGTTGACTCAACAGTTTGAGCGATTTTCCTGTTTGATATATGAGCTAAAAATGGTTCAACATGAATATACAAACAGTCAGATGACAACAGATTCCTCAGATCCCTGCCTGAGAGATGGGACACTTATACCATTGTCCTACGCTCCAGTGCAAATCTGGATACTCTATCTCTCACCCAACTTCATGGGAAACTCTTAAAATTTGAGAGAGAGATAGAACAGAAAAGGAAACTATCTTCATCTGGAAAGCTCACTGATGACTTTGTACCAGTAAACACTGCTCTGGTTGGTCATGAGTCTGAATATGCTTCATCTAAAAGTTCATATGATGAGCATATTGATTTCTCTTCAAACAGTGGAAATCATGCTTTTGTTGGAGTTGAGGGTAACTCAGGTTTTAGTGTTGATAACTTGTGTTTTCTGATGGATGATTTGAAAGGAATTGCTGATGATGATTGGAAGAGATGGATATTTTGAGCCAAATGGCATTGATCAATCAGATCTCAAAAGTTTTACAAAAGAACAGGTAGAAAATTCCCTGGCTCTCTGGCAAAACCAAAGTTGGTTTTGATAAGAGCAAGTTGAGATGTCACAAGTGCCATAGACTTGGACATTTTGCTAGAGAGTGTAGATCATCTGGATCTAACTCATCTGCACCCTTTGTGACTTTTCCAAGCAATAGCTCACAATCCAAAGGGCAACATTCTACCAGTTCTGATCATCATTCACAACATCAATCATCTCCTGCATTCTTTGTTCCTCAAAGTCCAATGCCATATCCTTATCCATGTTTTTACATGCCTCAGTCTAGTCAGGTTCCTGTACCCATGACTCAACAACCACATGCTCTACCTGATCCTCAACCATCTCAAACAAATCAACAATCTCAATCTCAATCACATTAGAGCTTTTTCACCCCTGAGGTTGTTGACTGGAGCAGCTTACCAGATGATGTCTCTGGTTATTCTGAACAATTATTTGCTAGTGCTGGTCAACATGGTGGTGAAAACCCTTTTGGAAATCTTGCTCTAATGGCCCTGGAGTCTACTGATGGAAATCCTTCATCATCACAGGTACCATAGGTATCTTCTGAGGCTAAGGCCAAGTTATGTTCTGAGTCATGCATAGCTGCTTTTGTTTCAATTAGGGAAGCAAATGTAGCTTTAATTAATCAAAACCTTGACCTAGAAAAAGCAATTTCCAAAAGAAAAGCTGAGTTTGAGTCTGTTTTAAAAGAGAAGGATGAGGAGATTTATAAACTAAAATGTCAAATCACTGATGAAAAAGCAAAGGTAGAGGTCATTTTAGAAAATCACAAGAATCTCAAAGAAACACTTGCAGCTACTCAAGTTAATTGTGAACGTTGGGTAACATCATGCAAGGGATTTGAAATGCTTCTCAGTAAGCAAACAGCTTCTAATGTGAAGTTTGGGATTGGGTATAATCATACCATACCTCCTACAGATTTTACTCCAAACTAGAAGTAAAATCTAAGGATGATTGTAATTCCCAAACCACATCATCATGTGTCTCATCCTCAAATGATAATTCAAAATCAGAGGATGAAGTCAGTGTTATTACCTCAGCTAATCAAATTGCTGATGGTCCCACTGCTTCTAAACACATGATCAAGAAGAAACTGAGTAATTCAGGTGTTGTCCCACAAAGTACTCAAAGTACTGAGGGCAAAACACAACACCTGAAGAGCATTTCAAATCAGAGGAAAACAAGCATTGCTTGACAACTGCTGAAAGGTCTATCAGGAATCTCAAAAGTACTGATAGAAATCTTCTGAAGAACAAATCTTCAGTTGTTGCAAATCTTCAGTAATTCCCAAAAGTACTGAAAGGAAGAAAGTACTGAAGAACAAATCTTCAGTAGTTTCATCATCTTCAGCAGTTGATCAACAAAAGATGAAAAGAAAGCCATGTGAAATATGTGGTTTGTTTAATCATCTTACTGATGAATGCTGGTATAACAAGGGTTTAAAATTCAACAAAGAGAAAATCATTAAGAAGAAATGCATAAAATGAAAGATGAATTTCAAACCAAGTTTGTACCACAATCATCTCAATCTGATAAACCAAAGTTTTTTCAAAAAGTCACAAAGAAGGAAGGGGTTTGTCACACAACAGCTGCAAATATTCCTCATGGAATATCAAAAACTCAGACTAAGTCTGTGTCTTTTCAAAAGAAGGATGTAGTGAATCACAAGAATAAATCACCAACAAGTACTGATGTGTCAACTGAGTTGAAAACTTTGACAACCAATCAGACACAACTTGTTATGATGGTTCAACATCTATTGGGGAGAGTTAACCAATTAGATGTTTCTGTGATTAATCCACTGAAAAGGATACCTAAGCCAAAATCAAAGGAATCCTTTTCAGCACCATCTACATCTTCAAAGGCTGTTAATCATGCAAAATCAGTTAGTTTAAAATCTGTTGATGAAAACAGACCCAAAACCAAAAAGGTTTGGGTCTCAAAAGCTAACTAATTTTTGTGAAAAATGCAGGGTTCTTCAGCATGCCAAAGAAGCATCTGGTATGTAGACAGTGGAGGATCTATGCATATGACAGGGAGCAACTCTCCTCTTCATGATTATTCTCAAGGGAAGGAAGGGATTTGTTTCTTTTGGAAATGATGCTAAAGGTTACATCATAGGAAAAGGATTTGTCTCAAATGGGGAAATAAGGTTTGATGATGTTAACCATGTGGAGAACCTCAAGTACAATCTATTGAGTGTTAGTCAAATGTGTGATAAAGGGCATGTTGCACTTTTCACAAGTCAAAACTGTCGGATTCTGTCTTCCAAAGTTTTGAACAAGATTGACAAGACATTGGATGAATATACTCTCCTGAAGGCCAACAGGATTGGAAGAGTGTATGCCTTAGATTTATCAAAGAAAATCGATCTTAAAGGCCATCCATGTCTGTTTTCTAAAGCTTCTCCTCAAGAATCTGAACTATGGCATAGAAGGCTTGGTCATGTGAATCTTAAGAACATGAATCAACTCATTCATCATGGTTTAGTGAGAGGTTTGCCATTAAAGGAGTTCAAATGTGATGACAACTGTCCAGCTTGCTTAAAAGGAAGCAACACAAAGTTTCATTCCCTCCAATAGAAGAACCCAAGTCCACTGCCTGCTTGCAATTACTGCATATGGATCTCTTTGGTCCTGTTAGAGTAATGAGTATGGCAAAGAAAAAATACTGTCTGGTAATTGTGGATGATTATTCCAGATATGTATGGACTTTCTTCTTGCATTCCAAGGATGAGGCTGCTCAAATCATCATTTATTTTGTGTTGCATGTGGAAAAGCAGCATTCACTTCCAGTTAAATGTGTGAGAAGTGATAATGGCACAGAGTTTAGGAATCACACTCTTGATGAATTCTATTTGTCTAAGGGAATCAAGAGACAATATAGTATTCAGAACTCCTGAGCAAAATGGAGTGGTGGAGAGAAAGAACAGGACCCTTATTGAAGCCGCAAGGACAATGTTGGCTGACTCAGGTTTGCCACTAACCTTTTGGGCTGAAGCTGTCAACACAGCTTGCTATGTACAGAATAGGGTATTAGTGAATCAGAGGTTGATGAAGACTCCTTATGAGTTATTACATCATTTGGCCCCTCTAATTTCATTCTTTAGAGCATTTGGGTGTCCCTGTTATATTCTTAACACAAAGAATCCACTTCAGAAGTTTGAATCCAAGGTGGATGCAGGGTATTTTGTTGGGTATTCATCTACTTGCAAGGCATACAGAGTTTTTAATTGCAGAACAAAGATTGTTGAAGAAACTTTGCATGTCAAGTTTAATGAATCTCCAAAAGACAAATTCCTCAAAACCCTGTTGAGTTGTTTGATTTGGACATACTGCAATATGTTCCATATCAGTCTCCACCTGTTATTGTTTCTGAAGTTCCATCCTCTCCATCTGATGGTATAAATACAAGTTGTAGTGATCATCTGCCTGTATCTACTACACTTGATGTTCCTGTAGCTTCAGCAGTTCCATCCACAACAAATGCTGATGAAATCTCTGAATCCTCTACTTCATTTGAACTGCCATCTCAGTCTAGGTTTCAAGAATCTGAATCAACATCTGTTGCTGCTGAATCTCCTACAAACACTTGCACAGCTATTATTGAATATCAAGAATTGAAGAATCATCCCATGTCCCAGATCATTGGTGACATTAATGCTGGTGCTTCAACAAGAAGTCAATTGTCCAATTTCTGCCTCTATGCTCTCTTCATCAGTCAGCAAGAGCCAAAGAATTATCATGTGGCATTAAGGACAATGGATGGGTTGAAGCCATGTAGCTTGAGCTTCTTCAATTTCAAAAACAGCAAGTGTGGGAACTGGTTCCTCTACCCCAAGGTAAGTGTGCAATAGGCACTAAATGGGTGTTTAGGAATAAAACTGATGAAAAAGGCCAAATTGTCAAGAACAAGGCCAGACTGGTTGTACAGGGGTTTTCACAAGAAGAAGGTATTGATTATGATGAAACCTTTGCCCCTGTAGCCAGACTGGAGGCAATCAGATTGTTTTTAGCTTATGCTGCTTTCCATAACCTTAAAGTTTTTCAAATGGATGTCAAAAGTGTATTTTTATATGGTAAAATAAAAGAAGAGGTTTATGTGTGTCAACCACCAGGTTTTGAAGATCATAAACATCCAGATTGGGTGTATAAGCTTGATAAGGCTCTTTATGGGTTGAAACAAGCACCCAGAGCCTGGTATGAAACACTATCTAACTTTCTTCTTCAAAATAATTTCACTAGAGGCTCCATAGATAAAACTTTGTTCATTAAGAAAGTAGGCATGCATAAGCTCCTTGTTCAAATTTATGTAGATGACATTATTTTTGCATCCTCTGATCCACAGTTGTGTGATGCATTTACTAAATTGATGCAACAAAAGTTTGAAATGAGTGCCATGGGAGAATTACAGTTCTTTCTGGGTTTGCAAATCAAACAAATGGCTGATGGAACTTTCATTCATCAGTCAAAATACACAAAAGATTTGTTAACCAAGTTTGATTTACAAAACTGTAAACCTTGTTCTACTCCCATGTGCAGCAACACACAACTGGATGCTGATCAGAAAGGTAAAGCAGTTGATGAAACTCTTTACAGATGTATGATTGGTTCCTTGATGTACCTTACAGCTTCTAGACCAGATATTATGTTTGCAACTTGTGTCTGTGCTAGATTTCAGGCTGCACCTAAAGATTCCCATATGATTGCATTCAAGAGGATCTTTAGATATTTGCAAGGAACTCAATCTCTAGGACTTTGGTATTCCACTGGGCACTCTTGCAAATTAGTTGCTTTCTCTGATAGTGACTATGCAGGGTGTAAGTTAACCAGAAAATCAACTTCTGGTGGATGCCAATTTCTAGGCAACTGTTTAGTTTCTTGGCAGAGTAAGAAACAAACTTCAGTTGCTACATCCACAGCTGAAGCAGAGTACATTGCAGCTGCAAGCTGTACATCTCAGGTACTCTGGCTTCAAAATCAATTATTGGATTATGACATTACAGAGACTAAGACTCCTTTACTAATGGATAGTGCTTCAGCTCTTTGTATTGTTAAGAATCCTGTCCAGCATTCTAGGACCAAACATATTGAGATCAGACATCATTTTATCAGGGATTGTTATGAAAAAGGTCTATTGATCCAAAGTTTGTGCCTAGTGCTGATGAGCTTGCAGATATATTTACTAAGCCTTTGGACAGTGCAACTTTTCATAATCTTGTACTCAGGCTTGGTATGCTGCAACTAGAATAATTTGACAACCACTGATGCTCTTAGTCAATAAATACTGATGAGCATTAGTATAATGCTGTCAAAAATAAGTGCTGATAAGTCATTTTATCTTCAGCAGTTTTTATAACCACTGAAGACTAAACTACTTAAAAGTACTGAAGTACTTCATTTGTTGAAAAGTACTGATGTAGTTCAAACTACTGATGTCTTTTATAATAGATAAGTACTGATGACCAATGAAACATCTGAAAGTCAGATGATCTGATGAGTAAGTGTTAAGGTCATTAAAACAGCTGAACTTTGTGAATTGACGACAACAACTAGTGTTTCATTTCAAAACAACTGAAGCCAAAACCAAGTCTTCAGTAGTTTACAACTACTAATGATCAACACCAAGTCTTCAGTTGTTTACAACATCTGAAAGTTAAAACCATGTCTTCAGTTGTTTTCTAACAACTGATGATTCACACCAAAACTTTCAGTTGTTTTATTTCAGCCGTTTCATAACCTATATATACCTAACCCTAACTTCAAACGTTCATAACTCACTTTCCAAACGTTCATCTTCCATTAATGGCGACCATGCAAATCAAACCTCGACACAACTGTGTCGCTTACCTTACCAAATCAGCCTTTTGGAACAAGTTTGATGCTGCCATTGATTTGATGGTTGATTCCCAATATCGCACAACCTTTCTCTTGAATCCTACCATCTATCCCGATACCCTTTGCCAATTCTGGACAAACGTCACTGTTCATACTGCTGAGAATGATGACTCGATCACTCTCCAGTCGTTTGTCAACCAGAAACAGGTGGTCATCACTTCTGAGATCATTCGTCAAACCCTAGACCTGAATGATGCCACCTATGATTTATCCTTTGTTAATCATGGTTATGAGGGTGACCTAAGTGCTACTACTATTCTGAAGAAGCACTTCCATGACGCTGAGCGGCTCATTTTCCATATGATCAATGTCTGTCTTGCCTCCAAAACATTTTCAGGGTCAAATGTCATCCAGGTGGCAACAGGTATTGTATTCTATCCTTGAACGCCAAAGCCTAAATTTTTCTGAAATAATATTTTTGGAATTAAAAGATTTGGCAATGAAACCTGTGGCTAATAGATGGATATTATCCCAAGGTTTCTTATGGCCATAATTCTTAATCAATTAAAATCTGATGGCCTTGTTGGCCTTGGAGTCCCTGCTCTGGTAGTTTTGCCAGAAGTATACTCCAGGCACAACTCCAATCCACAACTCAAAGAGGCTGCCAAACTGCTAAAACCCAAGCAGAGGGAACCCACAGCCTCCACCTCCAGATCTAAAGTCCCCTCCAAACCAAAATCCAAGAAAACCAAAAAGGCTACTCAGGGAGTTGAGTCCCCTGATGATGCCCCTGCAGCACAAACGCAGGATGAAACTACTAGTCTTAATCCCCTTGTAGTTTCAACGACTCCACCAGCTGAAACCGCTCAGGTATCCTCTCAACAGGATCCTGATGCAACCAACATTGGGGAAGCCACATTACTGGAATCTCTCTCACTTGAGAAGATTGCCATTGAAGAGCACCATTCACCCCGGGTGCAATCCTTTTCACCTCCATCTCCCACTGAAACCACCCCTACAAGCCCAACTGCAGTCATTGCACAAGTGCTGACTCAACTACATTCCTCTACCCCTCCCCAGAAACCTGTTAACACTGGGAAAACCTCAACAGCTGAGGGAGAGGATTATAATGTAGTTGACAACCCACAGCATAGGGATTATAAAGTTCAATCTCCCAGTGTAGATGTGGAGACTAGAACATCTAGTGAGGCTACCTCTTCCCCTGTTTCAACACATGAACAGGATGAAGCTGGTATCATCTCTAAGACCTCACCAGAGGCAACTGCCAATGAAGGACTTCATCCTGAGGCAGGAAGTCCCCAGTTCCAAGACAAAGGGGCACATGTGATTACTGATCTACACTCAGCACATGTTCATCCTGATTTACTCAGGAGGTCAGCTGATTCAGCTAACACTATGATGACCTGGGCTTTTTCTTTGAAGTTCTAGCCCAAAACACCATTCTTGAGGCTGAGGTTTGCAGATTACAAGCACTGCTTGCCAAAATGTCTTAGGAATCAGGTCCATCTGCCCCAATTAACCCACAGATGGCAGCTTCTGTTGAAGCTCTCCCAAACACTGAGCCACTCTCATCAAATAAGCCACCAGCCTCTGTTTCAGGCACCATTTCTCAAGGAGAGAACCCCTCTGAGCAAATGGTTGCTGCTTTTAAATCTTCCTTACCTCTCATCACTCCCATCATCACTACTATTGTCCATCAAACCATTGATGAGAAAATTTCCTCAAATCTTCAAACCCTTGTGGATATGCTGTGTCAAAGAAACTTTCTGACATTCAAACCCTGAACCCAATGCAACCAAAAAGGGGAGTCTAAGTCAGTGAAAGAAGATAAAAGAAAGAGAGTTGAAGAGGAAGAAGCCAAAGAGAATAAAGGAAAAGAGATAATTACTTACAAAAGAAAGAAAAGTGCTGGTGAACAGACTGAGGATGAGAAGAAGTTGGAGGAAATGATCAAAGAAGCTGATGAGCAACACATCAGATCCATGGACAGGATTATTGATCAGCTCTTCAGACAAGGCTTTGATACTGCCAAACTTGATTCTGAGATCAGAAGGCTTGAGATTCAGGAGATTGAAATAGATGGGCAGGTTGCAATGAAAAAGAAAGGGAAAGATTGGAGGCTATGATCAGATTCTTATCAAAACACTTGGGAAGACCTATCATTGAAGTCAAGTCATGGTCTAGAGATAGCATTTTGGAGATAACCAAAATATGCTCTTCTGAAACCTTCAACAAAGGTCTGATCATAGAAGCTCTGGATGAAGCTGGTGCTGGGAAAAGATCTGACATGGCTAAGTTATCCAAAGCCACCCTCACAAACAAATGATAGAGCAGCCTTTACAATTTCCCTTACCAAAACAACCCTCAAAATCAACCTCACAACCCTCAAAACAACCTCACAACCCTCAAACAACCAACCCTCACAACCCTTAAAACAACCAACCTCACAACCCTCAAAACCAACTCCTTTACCTAAGAAACCCTCTCAATCTACCACCAGTGATGCACCTAAAAGAAAGAGAAGGTGTTGAGGATGGAAGAAGAAGAAGAAGGTGATGAAGAGGATAGTCTGCCAATCTCTGCTGTTCTCAAACTTAAAGCACCTGAGCCCAGAAGTCAACAGATGATCACATCTGACTTGCAAATGCAAATGGTGAAAGTGAAGATTGAAGAAGTAGAACAGCAGAAGCAGCATGATGAGCAATTTCTCAAAATGGTTGACAAGGACTTCCCTCAGTCCTCATCCATTCAAGCAATGAAGAAACAAGCTCTAAGGCTGTACACTCTTAGGCATACATTCCAACATCAAAGAGAAAGAGTGAGGATTTGGCCAGACCCCAGGGTAAGTTCCAGAATACACAAGAGAAACATACCAAGTAGATATCATGGCCAAGTGAAAAGACTTTGAATGCTGCAATTATGTTGGCCATGGTAGTCTCACCCTGGGAGATTATAGAAGAATTCAAGAGAGCACACACCTCAAAACAACCCCTCAATCTATACTTGAGAACAAAATGATCAAGAAGGGGATGTTATACAAGAGACTTGAAGATCTTCAAAAGAGTGAACTCCAGTTGTTGCTAGAAGGCTCTCATCCAGATGAATTTGCATACAGAGAGATCACAATTGTTGAGTTGAAGAATGGGAAGACAGTAAGATATCTGTCTGAATATTATGGCCCTGAGTTCTTCTTTGAGGGAGAAGCAGAAGAACTCACCAAGGAGGAACAAGTTGTTCTCCTTGAGGCCTATGCAAGAGAGTCTTACAGACTCATCAATGGGAAATAGGTTTCATGGTTGGGACAAGACTCTGTGTCCAGTTTCCCCAAGACAGAGTTCCCTTCCACACTTAGCCAATCAAAAGATCAGAAACCTTTTCCCGGCCTGTGCTTACATGATTACCTCTGAAGCTGATCAAGAGAGTGTTTCTGCCAAAGAATAAGTGGGATCATCAATAAACTTAGAGGTTTTGGCTGCATTGGTTCAGGGGGAGTTTGTTGGACCAAAAGACCCAATGAGCCTGATCAGAAAAACCTCTAAGTCCCACAGACATTACAACTGCTGAAATTACAACAGTTGAAGACATCAGCTGATTACAAGGTCTGAAGACAAAGTCTGAAAGTAAAGTACTGAAGACAAAGTCTGAAGACAAAGACTGAAGACCAGAGTGATTAGTAGTTGTCACAACAGCTGAAGTTATTAACTTCAGTAGTTGTGATGGTTTTCCTTTTCAGTACTTGTAATTTACCTTTCAGTAGTTTATAGTTTCAGTAGTTTTTTCTTCTACTTAGCATTCTCTGAGATGTGATCAGTTGTTGAGAACATTCTCAGTAGTTTGCATAGTTTCAGTTGTTTGTATAATTCTGTTAGATGTCACTATCAAGTGACATCAGCAGACGTCACATTCCTTTATAAAAGGAATGTTGACCTAGATGTTTTGGAACCGAAGCATTAGCGTGAATGAAAATATTCCATTAACAGAAAAGTTCTCTCTCTATAATCGTCATTGTGTGATTGCATATTCATACTTATCTTGCTTGAATTTGATCTTATTTCTGTTATATTCCGCTGCAAATTCAAATCTAATTGATCAAACTAGATCCGATCCTATCAATGTCTTTCCGTGGCGCTTGACTATCAGAACTCGATTCAATGTATAACATGCATTTGCTACTGCCTCATTCCTGAATTGGATAGGCAGTTTCGAGTCTGCCAGCATTGTTCGTGCTGTCTCTATCAAGCTTCTATTCTTTCTCTCAGCAACACCATTCATCTGAGGTGTGGGCAGAAGTGAATTGATGCACAATTCCCTTTTCCTTGTAGTAAGCCTCCATCCACTCATTCTTGAATTCAGTCCCGTTGTCTGAGCGTACCTGTCTCCCACCTTCTTTTAGCTGGAGATATCAGTGTGTTACTAATTCCTTGAATGACTCAAATGTTTCTGATTTGGATTTCAGAAACATTACCCAAGAGAATCTTGAGTAGTCATCAGTAACCACAAAACATTAAAGTCACCTGTAATGCTCTTTGTACTGACTGGACCAAACAGATCCATGTGAAGAAGTTCAAGAGGAAGTTCGATAGAATGAACTTTCTTTTCCTTATGAGACTTCTTCGTCTGTTTGCCTTTCTTGCAAGCTACACAAAAATCCAGAAGTTGGAAATTTTTTACGTTAACTCCTCTCACGAGATCCTTCTGGATCAAGTGATTCATCTTCCGTTGATTAATGTGTCCCATTCTCCTATGCCAGGAGATTGAGTCCTTCTCAGTAGCTTTGGATAGAAAGCACTGAACTTCATGATCCGTTTGTTGAAGCCGTTGAGAGATCCAAAACATAAAGGTCTTTATATCTTGAAGTGTCATCAAAACTTGGTCCTCCGAAATCACGTAGTCTTTCTTTAGGACGTAACACTTCTTGTTGTCGAATATGACTTTAAATCCATTGTCACATATTTGGGAAACAGAAAGTAAGTTGTTTTGAAGTTGTTGAACGTAGTTCACCTTATCAAACTTAACTTTCTGATTTCCAACCTGTCCCTGAGCTATGATATAGCCTCCTTTGTTACCAGCAAACGAAACATGCCCTCCTTTTATTTGTTTGATGTTTGATAAAAGAGCCCTGTTTCCTGTCATGTGCCTGGATGCTCCGCTGTCTACAATCCACGTGTTGGTTTCAACACTGTAGCGAACACCACCCTGCCATACAATGTAAAACATTAGTTTAGGTTAGGAACCCAAGCCTTTACTGGCTTGGGTTTCCCAGAGGCATCACACATCATGAATTCAACCCATTGACCCTTAGAAGGTGAGGGTAGCTCAGGTGCCTTCTTGTCTTCATTATCAGACACGCAGGATGATTTTTCTTTCCATAAGCCAGATTTGTGTAATGCCTGTTTGTGATAAACAATCGACTGGCTAATGGGTTGAACTTTAGGTTCACTAGTTCTTCTAGGTGGAGTTAAAGAACTTAGAAGACCTAGGTTTTGAATCCTGAAGTTTAATCTTCTTCCTAGGTGTCTGATAGTAAGGACAAAAGGAAGCAATGTGTCCACACTCTCCACAGTTGTAGCATGACCTGCTATCAACTTTATGATTAAACTTTTGTTGTGGAGATGTGTGTGACACTCTAGTGATATCACTTAGGTTGGGTTTTGACTCTGTTTCTTTTGATGTTTTCTCTTGTTTAACAAAATTAATTGTTTTAACATTTTTAACATCTTTTCCTTTTTGGTTAACTGGTTTTTGACATGTGACTTGTGAAAGATTAACATTAACAGTCTTTTGCGGTTCAGATTTTACTTTGTTTGACCCTGACTTTATATTAATCTTTTCAAATTCTTTTTCCAGTTTAACACAAGGCATTTTACCCTTTGCCTTTGAAGTGGCCTCCTTTTGTTTTGCTCCTGATTCAATTGATGAACATGAGGATTCTGGATCACTAACAAGAGGAGTAGACACAGCATGATCCTTGATGGGATTGTTATTTATTGGTCTACCCTTAGTGTTCATCAAGGTCTCAGGTGGTGGTGGAACCACTTTATAACCCAAACCCTCCCCGTTGTTACGTTCTCTCACCAAGTGTTGGACAATACTAAGTTATCATTATGATCTAATAACCTAGCAAATTTCTAATCTATGCTTTCTCTAAATGTATTACAATCAGAACAAGCATGATTTTTAAACAGTTGGTCAGTGGTATTACCTGAGAAGATTCTGAAGAATTAGCCATCAACGCAGCATTAGATGCCTCTGGTTCTGGTTGATTCTGTGTTTGTTGTAGACGTCCCTTCTTCAGGCTTGTAGCTGACCTCAGTTGCAGTTGTCTCTCACTATTGACATCGCTATCTCAACTGCAATATCTCCTTCACTCGCGGAATCATCATCTAAGTCTTCCACGCTTGCAATATTGGATTCCCCTGGAGAGACAAACCGAAAGCTCCAGTCCTGTCCTTCATCATCATGGGCAGTCAAGGCTTTTGGATCCTTGCTTGATGAAGTAGAACTGCTAGCTTGCTTTTCTTGACGAGTGAAGGACGAGAATGGGTTCCCGTTCCCAGTCTTCTTTGGCTTCACAAATTCTCTTTTGAAGTGCCCCTTCTCTCCACAGTTGAAGCAGGCCACCTTGCTCTTGTCAAAGCCAAATGTAGTGTCCTTAGTAGCAACCAAGTTCTGTCCGGTCTTTTTCACAAACTTCTTTGCCCTCCGGACAGCACTTGCTAAGGCCCACATAATATCCATCCTCTCCAGCTCAGTCTCGTCTACCTGCTCGTAGTCCTCATCTGCCAGATGGCAGTTTCCAATTTTCCCAGCAACAAGTCCATCATAAGAATGAACCACTGCTGCCAAGAGATCCATGTGCTCTCGAGCTACTTCTACTGTCACGTTTCCGAGGTTCTTGGTCTTCAGTCTTGTAGCATTTGCTTCAGTTCCAATGTAATGGGTACAAGAAGACCCTGACGTTTCTGATCCTGAAGGAGAAGCTTGTGAAGGACCAGATGAGCTAGACACAAATGCAGTCTGAAGAGGTGCTCCAGACGTCTTAACTTGAGGAGTGGCATTGTACAAAGCTGGATTCTGAGTGTATGAGGACTTCTGAGCTCGGTACTTCATTCTAAGTGCTTCTTCTCGCAGCTTTAGAATGAAGTCATTGATATCCAACTTTGCCAACATTTCATTCTGTCTCAGATTCGACACAAATGAAGCCCATTTTTCTGGCAATCCGTCTGCAATTTTTTGACACTTTTTCTTCCATGGTGGTAGCAACACCATGTGTATGCAGTTCGCTCATCAGATGGTAAAATCTATCAATAACATCGTCTAAACTCTCATTTCCCATCGATGAGAAGTTGTCAAATTCTTTCTTTGTCTCCTTAGCTTTAATTGCCTTCAGCGAAGCATTCCCGTCATATCTCTTCTCCAGCTCATCCCACAATTTCTTGGCTTGCTTATTCTCCGAGTACTGGTGAAAAATATCTTTAGGAATAGACTGTGTTATCAATGCATAGACTCTCTTTTCTGCATTATATTTAACTTTCTGAGCATCAGTCATTCCTCCTAAAATAAGCTTCACCCCATCAGCTCCCACCGGCATATTGTAACCTATCTCAATAGCTTCCCACAAATTTGGATCCACTCGATTGAGGTAGATCTCAAAACATTATTTCCAGTGGGGAAACTCATCTAACGTTAAGAGCTTTGGGGGTGTATTATGATTCCCCACCTCACTCTCAAGTAACATTAAGTTCTGGATCCTTGAGTCCTTCCCGGCAGTAAACGCTGACATCTGATCTTCCATCTCGATTAACTTTAAGTGTACTAAACAATCTGTCAACTGGTGCGACTGGAGTGATGCGAATGGGCTATCCGTGCGAATGAACTATGCGACTGGTTCAATCGTGCGGCTGAACTGAGCGATTGGTTCAGTCGTGCGAATGAAACTGATGCGTATGAACACTGCGAACGGATGGTTCAGTCGTACGAATGGAGATGCGACTCAGTCCAATCGTGCGTCTGGAGTATGCGAATGAAGTCCAGTCGTGCGATTGGGTCAATCGTGCGACTGAAGCTGCTGTTTTGCGAAATTTCTAGGTAAAACGTGTTTTAGCCGTAAAAATTCAAAATTTCGCCAACCCTAATCGCCTAATGCCGTAGAAACCGAAACTTGATGAGCAGGGGACGTCCAAGACAACTTTTGACACAAAAAGATTGCGTTTTTTAGTGTAAAAACACAAACTTTGTATCAAAATTGATTGAATCACACGTAATCAAGAGCCAAAGCTCTGATACCACTTGTTAGGATCTGGTATTTGAACGAAATACCAACTGATTAACGTGTAAACCAAACCAAATAGTGCGGAATCCTATTTGATTGGCGATCCAATCAGTGAGAACGCACGTAGAATCAATAAAGTATTGAATCAAACGTTAAGAATCGATTAGGAATCGATCTACTGTTGATACATGTATGTACCTAGATCATGATATGAATGTAATAGATCTTGTTTGTCTTACATTGATGTAATGTTTGGAATATTAATGAAATGAAAATGGTTGTTTGTGATTTACAATGTTTAATATTTCATTAATGAGTCGATGTTGAATTGGTTAAATAGGTTTGTGATTGTTTGAATTGATACACATAATGTTATATTAATTAATACATTCAAACTTAACAAAATGAAGTTCTCATGCGAATGGCCCATGCGAATGGACCATACGCATGAATAACTTCATGCGAATGACTCAGTCGCACGACTGAACCAGGAGACTGGATCAGTCGTATGATTGTAACATGAGATTGGCTCAGTCGCACGACTGAACACTCAGTCGTGCGGATGGATCAACCGCATGGTTCAATCGCACGACTGAACCATATTAATGGTTCAGTCGCCCGAATGAACAACACTAACCTATAAATACCACCCAATTCGTGGATAAACATAAGCATTCATTCTATTTCGACTCCAGACGTACCCTAGCCGTCCAGAAGCCTCCAAGTTCATACTCCAAGTTCATAGAACGCTGTAGATGTTAGGATCTGGTATTTGAACGAAATACCAACTGATTAACGTGTAAACCAAACCAAATAGTGCGGAATCCTATTTGATTGGCGATCCAATCAGTGAGAACGCACGTAGAGTCAATAAAGTATTGAATCAAACGTTAAGAATCGATTAGGAATCGATCTACAGCGTTCTATGAACTTGGAGTATGAACTTGGAGGCTTCTGGACGGCTAGGGTATGTCTGGAGTCGAAATAGAATGAATGCTTACGTTTTTCCACGAATTGGGTGGTATTTATAGGTTAGTGTTGTTCATTCGGGCGACTGAACCATTAGTATGGTTTAGTCGTGCGATTGAACCATGCGGTTGATCCATCCGCACGACTGAGCCAATCTCATGTTACAATCATACAACTGATCCAGTCTCCTGGTTCAATCGTGCGACTGAGTCATTCGCATGAAGTTATTCATGCGTATGGTCCATTCGCATGGGCCATTCGCATGAGAACTTCATTTTGTTAACTTTGAATGTATTAATTAATGTAATATTATGTGTATCAATTCAAACAATCACAAACCTATTTAACCAATTCAACATCGACTCATTAATGAAATATTAAACATTGTAAATCACAAACAACCATTTTCATTTCATTAATATTTCAAACATTACATCAATGTAAGACAAACAAGATCTGTTACATTCATATCATGATCTAGGTACATACATGTATCAACAAATACGACTATGCTTAAGAGTTTTGACCTCTCGGTCCATAACTTCCACCGGTTCCTCTATGAAATGCAGTTGTTCATCCACATGTATCTCATCTAACGGAACGACAAGAGTCTCGTCTGTAAGGCATTTTCTCAGGTTCGAAACATGGAACACATTGTGTATTCCGCTAAGCTCTTCTGGTAGGTTCAACTGGTACGCTACTGGGCCAACCCTTTTGACAATCTCAAAAGGCCCAACGTAGCGTGGGTTTAGCTTTCCACGTTTCCCGAAACAAACTACACCTTTCCAAGGTGACACTTTCAAAAGTACCTTGTCGCCAATTTGAAATTCTAACGGTTTACGACGTTTATCTGCGTAACTCTTCTGTCGGTCACGTGCTGCTGCCATGCGATTACGAATTTGTACTATCTTCTCAGTCGTTTCATGCACAAGTTCAAGACCGGTAAGTTGACTTTCTCCAACTTCTGCCCAACGAATAGGTGATCGACACTTACGTCCATACAATGCTTCAAACGGTGCAGCTTTGATCGATGTGTGATAGCTGTTATTGTAAGAAAACTCAACCAACGGTAAATGGGTTTCCCAATGGCTGCCAAAACCAATTACACAAGCACGCAACATATCTTCCAGAGTCTATATTGTACGCTCACTCTGACCATCAGTTTGAGGATGATATGCAGTGCTCATATCTAGTCGTGTTCCCAATGATCGTTGCAAAGATTGCCAGAAGTGAGAAGTAAATCGAGCGTCACGATCGGAGATGATAGAAATTGGCACACCGTGCCGAGAGACTATTTCCGGCTGTTGAAGTAGACCAGATGTGTGCGGATTTCGTCAGGCGATCTACAATTACCCAAATGGTATCGCACCCGCTAGGAGTTCGAGGCAGCTTCGTGATAAAATCCATTGAGATCTGCTCCCACTTCCATACAGGAATTTCCGGCTGTTGAAGTAGACCAGATGGCCTTTGATACTCCACTTTAACCTTAGAACAGGTTAAACATCTGCTAACATAGCTGGCGATATCAGCTTTCATGTTCGGCCACCAATACAGAACTTTCAATTCATGATACATCTTATCTGAACCCGGAAGGATAGAATATCGAGACTTATGGGCTTCGTCCATCACTAGTTCTCGTAGATTCCCATACAAAGGAACCCATATTCGTTCCATGAAATAACGAACTCCGCCAGACTTGATCTCTAACTGCTTTTCCATGCCTCGCATGGACTCTGCTTTTAGGTTCTCGTCCTTCAAAGCCTCAAGTTGAGCATCACGTATCTGATCAGGTAGTCCGGTGTGGATGGTGAGTTGTAATGCTCGAACTCGCTTTGACTTAGGTGTTTCCTTTCGACTTAAAGCGTCAGCTACTACATTAGCCTTACCCGGATGATACTTGATCGCGCAGTCATAGTCATTCAACAACTCGACCCAACGACGTTGTCTCATATTCAACTCCTTCTGCTCAAAAATATGTTGAAGACTCTTGTGATGTGACAACCGGCCTCTAGGTTGTTATCCTAACCCTAATTTACTTGCATCATTATCCATCTTATGAGTGCTAATAATTGAAACAATTCAACCCTACCATGAAATTGGAAACATTTCTTGTTACTTGATTCAAATTATGGTTTCATATGATTTTTATTATTGACTTTTAGTTAATTTAGGTTTTTACCTTTTTAAAAATTAGTGTTCTGGGAATGTTGACTAGTCACCCTTGCAAAATTAATCTCAAGAGAAAACAATTAAATGTGAGCATACACACTCACACTTATATAATTTCGGTCCATGCATGCATGGGCATGCATGTGATACAACTAATAACATCATTCACTAAATAATACATTATACCCAATACTACAAACTACACTACTTAATAATTATTATCAATTAAAAATTTAAACTCTAAACCCTCACTAGATGCCAAATGCGGCCGCCCCCTCTCCCTCCACTCTCCTCTTTTCTACACCACCACCACACCCACCACTCCTCTAACATGCATTCTTACACACACTTCACATCCACACTCTCTCCTCTTATTCGAACAACCACCAGCTGAATCCCTCCTCTACTCTTTGCAAACACTCCCAAAAACTCTCTCAACTCCAGCCCCAAAATCTCAAGAACAACAACATCAAGTATCGGCCAACTGAAGAACCGCAAGAAGGTGGCCATAACCGTAAGCTTTGACACACCTCTACCATTTGTTCGACCTTTCAAAGCTTTGTAGAAGATTCTCCAGCCTTGTCCAAGGAGAATTCGAGCCATTCAAGACCCTCTACACTCTCCAAAACGTGAACAACATCAAGTGTAAGTTCATGATACCCAAAAACGGTCTTTTCATGTGTTCTTTCATTTCTCTTTTAGAAACACCTCCCCTCTTTGTTGTAACAGAAACCCGACACCACTACCTTGTTCTTGAGGAGCTTTCAACTTCACAAGAGGTATCTCACTCGTTATACTTGTCATATCTAAGGTGGAAACCGATTTCCACCATGAAAACCCTATTTTTGGGACTTTTGCACCATCTAACTTGTAGATCTTGTAACTCTTGAAGGAAAAACTTATAACCTGCTTGTTAAAGGATTAATGAACTCCTAATAACCTGATTTAAAAAGTTATAAAAGAAGATACACCGTGAATGTATGGTTTTAACACAAGTTACACCTCAAAAACCTTCATTTTACAAGATGTATATTGCAAGCTAAGCACTTGTTTGAAAACACCCTTAACCAAGGCCTACAATCTGCTCATAAACGACTTGGTAACACCATAATAATCTGGATTTAAAGTTAAATGGGGTTTTGGTAAGGTTTAATTACAAGTTGCAATGATTTACACATGTGTTATGGTTAGTTATGGCTAAATCACTAAGTTGATGACTCATTGTTGTGATGGGAAACCTAGCCGTGAGTTTGGACTTAATTTCAGAATGTTTTGATGAATATTAAGGTTGTGACAAGTGGTTAATCTCTGGAAATTATGGACATGTTAAGATTAGACCTATTTTGGTTAATTTCGGGACCCGAAACATGGTAAAACGACCTTAAAAATAGTAAAAACATGGATTTAACACTCTTGAAAAGTATTCCAGGCTTAAAATGATAAATAAAGTGTTCTGGAGTCAATGGGTAATTTAAATGGTCAAAAGAACAAATAAATGACGTTTTAACTAAAAACGGGTACTAACCGGGCAACGTTTTTGAGAAAAATCCATGAAAAAGGAGTTTAAAGCTAAGATTTATAAAATCATGTGATTTCAGTAAGTTAAGTAATAAAAGACCTAAAGGATTTGAAAAATTGGTCAAACAAGCTTTAAATGGTCAAATACGGTCAAAACCGCGTTTTAACGGGTCAAACGTAAAAACGAGATTTTCAACTATTAAAGGCCAAATTTCACAATTTAAGGACTTAAAACTTATAAAAATATCTTTTAGAAAATACGTACTGGTCCAAGACTCAAATTTATGAAAACCCTATATTTACGGTTAAAACTCTCCGGCTTTTACCGCAACCGGGAGCGTTAAACGCATAGTTTTTTTTTAAAACCGGACCCGTAAATTGAAATTTTGAAAAACTTACTCTATAATAAGTACAATTTTACTCTAAGAATCTGATTTTGGTCTTAAGTGTCATAAAGGACAAGAAACCAAACTTGAGGGTAGAAACTGTCAATTTTCAAACTTGAGGGACTAAACTGTAAAATTTTACCAAACTTTATAACCGACTTCTAGGAAGCTAATAATCACTTGGACAACAAAATTTCTTAATATCCTTAACCTAATGATGTAAAAATCCCTATTTTTATGAAGAAACCTTGACCTGCCATAAAAGGAAAGTTTTTATACAAACCTTCGCGAGATCAAAGCCTTACCCAATAGTTAAACTCTTGACACTATTGTTGCACCTTAAATAAGTTTAGGGCAGTAGCTTATTACTTAATATGTACATGTTAGGGTGCTAGACTTGAGACACTCCCGGCACACCAAGAGACTTTTTGACTTGAAACCTAAGGTGAGTTCTAGTGACTTCCCCTTTTACTACTGTTTTAGGATGAAACATGCTCTATTATTTATGAACTATATTTGTGCTTTACTTGATGATTGTATGTGGGATTTATGGTTACCTGCTGATACTTATGTCATGATTATTAATTCTTTCGTGAACCGCTTGTTTTGTATGGATAGATGTATTTGGGGAATCCCCCACACACAGTGGCTTCCGCTCCAGGAAGGGTACCCCACTGAGATCCTAAGGGGTCGTTTGTGGCATGTAACAGGTTTTGTTAAGAAACTATGGTGAACCATCCGGGCAGGTAGGGTTCACTAGTTTGGGGCTCAGTTCTTCCTTCGGGAATATCCGGTTAAACACAACTTTAGAAGAGGCTAACCGGGACTGAGTGCAGGGTTGATTATGATTTTTCCCACGATGTTTAAACAATGATTATTTTCTTTTTAATCAAAGAAGGATTTGTTAAGTCCTTTTGTTTTTAAACTTTAAGCACTTGAATTCACCAACTTTTTAGTTGACACAAATTTCTTTTGAGCATGTTTCAGGTAAAGTATGAAGAGATCCTAGTTGTTGTGAAGACCTAGACCTATCCCCGCGACCATGGCATTGGCATATTTTCTTAATGAACCATTTGAACAATTTCATTTTTGTGTTGAACAAGTACAATTTATTTTTATGGATGATTGTAAAACTTATTTGGGGGCTTGATTTGTTTCTAGCCCCGGTATCTTTTTAAAACATTAATGCCATGTGATATTCTCTCCTTTGAGCTCTTGTAATGGTTTGTTTCCGCTGCCATATATTGTTGCTAGTCTATGACGTCCCACCCTACCTGGGCCCGGGGTGTGACAGATTGGTATCAGAGCCAAAGGTTGTAGAGAAGTCGGGAATACCATAGTAGACCCTAGGCTACAACCCTGATACCCTAGGACTGTCCTTGTGGGAAGTGTTGGGATGATCGGGTTGGGTAAATTGATGATTACACTTGATCAACGTAATCATGAATTTACCGGACACGTAATTTCCATCACGGATCTTTAGGTTATGATTGGACTTTTTCTGATTTATATTGGTGATTTTGAAACTAATTTCAAAAAGGGGATTTAAATAATTTTTATGACAAACTATGTTATCCGATACTATTTGAAGAGACTATTGATTTGGGCAACACGGACAATTATATGTTGGAATAACAGATAATATTGCCATCACTACTATTACTAGTACTATTATTATAATCATGAGCTATGAGAAACCAAATTACTCATGATGTATTTCTTACAGGACAACGACTATGGCTGATAAAGGTAAGGCGCCTGCTCACCCCGACACTGAGATCACTCCTACCGGAACCTTGAGAAGGACGAAGCCTCAGACAGAGTATGAAGCGTACCTCCGGAGATGCGGACATCCAGGGTGGATATCCGTCACGTCAGAAGACACTGAAGCTTCCGAGGACTCTTCCTCCACATCACCTTCCCGAAGCCGAACGCCTTCCCACTCTCCTCCAGTAGCTGCTCCTACCCTTTCACCCATTCCACCTATTGGGAATAGGGGTGCGCGTACCGTCACCCGACCTCGCAAAAGTGTTAGGCCAGGATCCTCCATATCCTTTAGGATGCCTCCTCCTCCTCCCCCGCCTGTTAGGATTCCGACTTCGGTACCTCCACTGTTTGACCCACGTGATGAGCACCTGATGCCGCCGAGACATAGTATGTATGACGGCCCTAGCGTATTGGCTGGTGATAGGTACTCCCAGTCGAGTCGCCGAGCAAGTGACGTAGGACCCTCTGATGTGACATTGGATGAAATCTTGAGGACCGTTCGCCGTCATGAGTTGATTGTTTAGCACGCCACTCGAACCTCCCAGTCTGCTCAATTCCAGGCTATGATGGCTACGCAAGGAGTGCAGCGTTTGGAGCAGGAGCAGAGAAAGAAGAGTTCAGGATGGTTTGGATGGCTGAAGAAAAAGTGGATGTGAGAGTAGGGTACTCAGCAGGATTATCTGTCTCTAGACAGTAGAAGGAAACTATTTGAATTATTATTCGATACTATTATTATTATTATTATCATTGGGGTGATGGCACCTTCCAATTTGTAAGAGCTTGACTCTGATTCTACTTTGCTGGATGATACTATTATGAACTGTTTGTTTGGATGCTAGATTTATTGAACTATTTGTATTAAATTGTAGTATGTTGTGTTGTGCCTTGAAATTGGTCTGTGCCTTTTCTAATTGGTTGTCTAACTGTTATGTCATGTTTTGATTTGGACTTTGTAAGATTTCCTTAGTGGGTTGTAAATACATATGTGCATGCCATGATCCCTCTTTCCGAGGCATGG
The DNA here is from genome assembly GCA_025215565.1 of Flaveria ramosissima. Classification (NCBI taxonomy): domain Eukaryota; kingdom Viridiplantae; phylum Streptophyta; class Magnoliopsida; order Asterales; family Asteraceae; genus Flaveria; species Flaveria ramosissima. The sequence goes on from CM046034.1 coordinate 20,896,458, forward strand.
TGTAATAGGGTAATGATGCATAGACTATTCGAAACAAATTTTGAGATGCTAAACGAATCTATTTGTGATACTATCAGAATGCCGACTCGCAGAGGAACACGATTTGGACGGCGAGGAGCCACTAGGGGCCGCCGTGAGGAAGCAAGGCAGACTGGAAACCAACTTACTCCACCAGAACTCCCCACCATGGAAAATGCTAACCAGGAGAGTGATGAAAGAATTGCTAACCTCGTAGCTCAGCAACTAGCTAACGCCATCCCGACTATTATTGCATAGATAAATGCAGACCGGGGTAACACTAATGGTAATGATCGGCCAGTGAACGACGAGGGCCACGACGAGGAAGCCGAGGAGTTAAAGAATGGATGCTCCTATAAGACCTTCATGGCATGTAAGCCTAAGGACTTCTATGGCACCTTGGGTGCTATAGAGACTTACAGATGGATTGACGAAATGGAAGCAGTCTTGGACATTAGCAAGTGCAAGATGGATCATATGGTGAGGTTTGCATCACAATCCCTCAAGGGATCAGCCCTTGAATGGTGGAAGTCAATTACTCAAACCCGTGGAAGAAATGTGGCTAATCGAATGAGTTGGACTGAATTCAGAGAGCTAATGACCAACAAGTATTGCCCCATCAATCAACTCGAGAAGCTGGAGACAGAATTTCTAAGCTTGGAAATGAAAGGTCCCAACTACACAGAATATATCAATCGTTTCTTAGCCCTATCCCGACTTGTTCCACATCTGGTGACGCCTGAAGCCAAAGGTGTAGCACGATTCATCTGGGACTACACCCAAGAGTTAGGGGAATGGTCTGTTCCTCCCAGCCTCTAACCCTACAAGCTGCTGTTGACCTTACCAGTAGTTTGACTGATGACCTAATTAGGGCTGGATGGACTGAACAAGCAAGGGCTGATGAGAAGAGGAAGTTTGTTGGTGAGAAAAGGAAATGGTTTGAAGTGAAAAGAGCGGTTGGAAGTAGTAGCGGGTCAGGTAGAAAGAGTTCTGAAGGTGCGAGGCGCGATGATCAGGGAAGCAAGAACCGGAGACTGTATTCGGGGACAAGACCATTTTGTAACAAGTGCAAGTTACATCATCAAGGGGAATGTAACCCGATGCCCTGTTTTAGGTGCAAGAGAACAGGCCATCTAATCAAAGACTGCACTTACGCACCAGGAAAACAATGCTATGAATGTGGAGATCCAGGGCACATGAGGAACAAGTGTCCTAAGCTGGGTAGAGACAAGGATGCCAAGCACAACAAGCCTAAGGGAAGAGCTTTCGTAATGGACCCAGCAGGAGCTCGTAGGGAACCTGACGTGGTCAACGGTACGTTCCTTGTAAACAATCATCCTGCTACTGTACTGTTCGATACCGGAGCGACTGCTAGTTTTGTCTCTAGTACTTTTAGGCCATTGATTGACTTAGATGTGTGTGCCTTGACCGATACGTTTACTGTAGAATTAGCTGACGGTAACATTTTAGAAACTAACGAAATCATCAGGGATTGCCCGTTGAACCTAAAGGGGAATACGTTTAGGATAAACTTGATGCCCATTAAGTTAGGAGGATTTGATGTGGTTGTGGGTATGGACTGGCTAGCAAAGCATAGAGCCAAAATCATATGTGATGAGCGTCTACTTAAGATACCGTTGAGCAACAAAGGAGTGTTAGTGGTAGAGGGTGAAAGGAGTAACACCCTATACCCCATGATATCCCACTTAAAGGCTACCAAGAGCTTAGTGAAGCCGTCCAGCTTTTATAGTTTATGTGATGAAGACCCAAAAGGAGAAGAAGATCGAAGATATTCCCGTGGATCTGAATACCCAGAAGTGTTTCCGGAAGACCTACCAGGACTTCCCCCGAACCGACAAGTCGAATTCCAGATAGATTTGCTGCCTGGTGCTGCACCAGTAGCCAAGGCACCGTACCGACTCGCCCCACCTGAGATGAAGGAGCTAATGGTACAAATTCAAGAACTACTGGACAAGGGATTTATACGTCCGAGTGTCTCTCCATGGGGTGCCCCGGTACTATTCGTGAAGAAGAAGGACGTAACCCTGCGAATGTGCATTGATTACAGGGAATTGAACAAGCTGACCATAAAGAACCGTTACCCTCTTCCGAGAATAGACGACCTATTTGATCAACTGCAAGGAGCAAGTTATTTCTCCAAAATAGATTGAGGTCAGGATACCACCAACTGAAGATAAGAGAAGAGGACATACCCAAAACGGCCTTCCGAACTAGGTATGGACACTATGAGTATTTGGTCATGCCCTTTGGACTGACCAATGCTCCAGCAGCGTTCATGGACCTCATGAACCGCGTTTGCCGCCCTTACCTCGACAAGTTTGTGATCGTGTTTATTTACGACATACTGATCTAATCCCGTAGTAAAGACGAGCACGAGAAGCATCTCAGGCTAATTCTTGAATTACTCAAGAATGAGCAACTATATGCCAAGTTCTCTAAGTGTGAATTCTGGATGTGCCAGATCCAATTCTTAGGGCATGTGGTGAATGAGAATGGGATTCAAGTCGACCCTTCCAAGATTGAGGCCATAAAGAATTGGAAGATTCCTGAAACTCCTACGGAGATAAGGCAATTCTTAGGACTGGCTGGCTACTACCGACGATTTATAAAAGACTTTTCACGTATAGTGCAACCTTTGACCACACTAACCAAGAAGAACACAACCTTTGTGTGGGAGCGAGAGCAGAACGAGGCGTTTGAAACGCTTAAGGAGAAGTTATGCAGTGCACCTATCCTTGCTCTTCCAGAAGGAGTAGAAGACTTCGTGGTCTATTGTGACGCTTCGCGTCAAGGACTAGGATGTGTATTGATGCAACGCAACAAGGTGATTGCTTACGCATCTAGACTGCTGAATGATCATGAGAAGAACTACACAACACACGATCTGGAGTTGGGTGCCGTGGTGTTTGCTCTAAAAATGTGGAGGCACTACCTCTATGGCACGAAGTGCATCATCTACACTAACCATAGAAGTTTGCAACACATCCTTGACCAAAAGATGCTCAACATGCGTCAGAGAAGATGGGTCGAGCTATTAAACGATTACGAGTGCGAAATCCGTTACCATCCCGGTAAGGCCAATGTTGTGGCGGATGCGTTGAGCCGAAAGGAAAAAGAAAGCCTCTTCGTATACGAGCCTTAAGGATGAGTGTGTATACCAACCTTATTGCAAAACTGAAAGAAGCTCAAAGCGAGGCATTAAAGGAAGAAAGATTAAAAGAAGAAGGATTGACCGGAATGGAAAAGCGATTTGAGATAGGGGACGATGGTACATACAGGTATGAAGGAAGGACTTGGGTGCCAAAGCACGGAGGGATTCAAGAAGTAATCCTCGACGAAGCACACAAGTCTAGGTATTCGATTCACCCTGGAAGTGATAAGATGTACGAGGACTTAAAGGCACTTTTCTGGTGGCCTGGAATCAAGAAATCAATCACCATTTATGTGGGGAAATGTCTAACCTGTGCCATGGTAAAAGCTGAAAACCAAAAACCATCAGGAACGTTACAACAACCCAAAATCCCAGAATGGAAATGGGATAACGTCACGATGGATTTTGTTACCAAGTTGCCCAGAACGTTTAAAGGCCACGATGCCATTTGGGTGATAGTTGATAGGTTAACAAAATCAGCTCACTTTTTGCCAGTTAGAGAAGACTACGACATGACGAAATTGGCCCAACTATATGTCGACGAGATAGTAACGAGGCATGGAGTGCCTTTGTCGATCATCTCCGACCGTGATAGCCGTTTCACCTCTCGTTTCTGGAAATCATTCCAGAAAGCTTTAGGAACCCGTTTGGATCTAAGCACGGCTTACCACCCTCAAACTGACGGTCAGAGCGAAAGGACTATTCAGACGATGGAAGACATGTTAAGAGCTTGCGTGATGGACTTCGGCGGAAACTGGGACAACCATCTTCCTTTGGTGGAATTCGCCTATAACAATAGTTACCACGCGAGTATTAAAGTCGCTCCGTATGAGGCCCTATATGGCAGGAAATGCCGATCACCATTGAGTTGGAATGAAATTGGTGATAGCCAAGTGATGGGACCCGACATCGTGTTGGAGACCACCGACAAGATCTATAAGATAAAGGAGCGACTGAAAGCAGCCAGAGATCGGCACAAGAAGTACGCTGATAGGAGACGGAAACCTCTAGAGTTCCAAGTGGGCGACAGGGTAATGCTAAAAGTAGCACCATGGAAGGGAACCGTGAGGTTCGGAAAAAGAGGAAAGTAGGTACATTGGACCATTCGAAATACTGGCGAGAATTGGCCCAGTGGCGTATAAGCTGAAACTACCCCCGGGGTTGAGCCACATACACAACACCTTTCATGTGTCGAACTTGAAGAAGAGCATGGTAGACAAAACCCTAGAACTACCATTAAAAGAAGCAAGAATAAAAGACAAACTGAATTTTGTTGAAGAACCCGTGGAGATCACGGATCGTTTGGTCAAGCAACTCCGGCGGAGCCGCATACCCAAGGTTAAGGTTAGATGGAACTCCAAGCGAGGACCTGAATTTACTTGGAAGCGTGAAGATGAAATGAGGAAGAATTATCCACACCTCTTCAAACCCACCCGTTCAGACTCTAATCAAAGCTAAAATTTCGGGACGAAATTTCCTAAACGGTGGGAGAATGTGACAACCGGCCTCTAGGTTGTTATCCTAACCTTAATTTACTTGCATCATTATCCATCTTATGAGTGCTAATAATTGAAACAATTCAACCCTACCATGAAATTGGAAACATTTCTTGTTACTTGATTCAAATTATGGTTTCATATGATTTTTATAATTGACTTTTAGTTAATTTAGGTTTTTACCTTTTTAAAAATTAGTGTTCCGGGAATGTTGACTAGTCACCCTTGCAAAATTAATCTCAAGAGAAAACAATTAAATGTGAGCATACACACTCACACTTATATAATTTCGGTCCATGCATGCATGGGCATGCATGTGATACAACTAATAATATCATTCACTAAATAATACATTATACCCAATACTACAAACTACACTACTTAATAATTATTATCAATTAAAACTTTAAACTCTAAACCCTCACTAGATGCCAAATGCGGCCGCCCCCTCTCCCTCCACCCTCCTCTTTTCTACACCCCCACCACACCCACCACTCCTCTCACATGCATTCTTACACACACTTCGCATCCACACTCTCTCCTCTCCTCTCTTATTCGAACAACCACCAGCTGAATCCCTCCTCTATTCTTTGCAAACACTCCCAAAAACTCTCTCAACTCCAGCCCCAAAATCGCAAGAACAACAACATCAAGTATCGGCCAACCGAAGAACCGCAAGAAGGTGGCCATAACCGTAAGCTTTGACACACCTCTACCATTTGTTTGACCTTTCCAAGCTTTTTAGAAGATTCTCCAGCCTTGTCCAAGGAGAATTCGAGCCATTCAAGACCCTCTACACTCTCCAAAACGTGAACAACATCAAGTGTAAGTTCATGATACCCGAAAATGGTCTTTTCATGTGTTCTTTTATTTCTCTTTTAGAAACACCTCCCCTTTTTGTTCTAACAGAAACCCGACACCACTACCTTGTTCTTGAGGAGCTTTCAACTTCACAAGAGGTATCTCACTCGTTATACTTGTCATATCTAAGGTGGAAACCGATTTCCACCATGAAAACCCTATTTTTGGGACTTTTGCACCATCTAACTTGTAGATCTTGTAACTCTTGAAGGCAAAACTTATAACCTGCTTGTTAAAGGATTAATGAACTCCTAATAACCTGATTTAAAAAGTTATAAAAGAAGATACACCATGAATGTATGGTTTTAACACAAGTTACACCTCAAAAACCTTCATTTTACAAGATGTATATTACAAGCTAAGCACTTGTTTGAAAACACTCTTAACCAAGGCCTACAATATGCTCATAAACGACTTGGTAACACCATAATAATCTGGATTTAAAGTTAAATGGGGTTTTGGTAAGGTTTAATTACAAGTTGCAATGATTTACACATGTGTTATGGTTAGTTATGGCTAAATCACTAAGTTGATGACTCATTGTTGTGATGGGAAACCTAGCTGTGAGTTTGGACTTAATTTCAGAATGTTTTGATAAATATTAAGGTTGTGACAAGTGGTTAATCTCTGGAAATTATGGAAATGTTAAGATTAGACCTATTTTGGTTAATTTCGGGACCCGAAACATGGTAAAACGACCTTAAAAATAGTAAAAACATAGATTTAACACTCTTGAAAAGTATTCCAGGCTTAAAAATGATAAATAAAGTGTTCTGGAGTCAATGGGTAATTTAAATGGTCAAAAGAACAAATAAATGACGTTTTAACTAAAAACGGGTACTAACCGGGCAACGTTTTTTAGAAAATTCCATGAAAAAGGAGTTTAAAGCTAAGATTTATAAAAATCATGTGATTTCAGTAAGTTAAGTAATAAAAGACCTAAAGGATTTGAAAAATTGGTCAAACAAGCTTTAAATGGTCAAATACGGTCAAAACCACGTTTTAACGGGTCAAACGTAAAAACGAGATTTTCAACTATTAAAGGCCAAAATTCACAATTTAAGGACCTAAAATTTTTAAAAATATCTTTTAGAAAATACCTACTGGTCCAAGACTCAAATTTATGAAAACCCTAAATTTACGGTTAAAACTCTCCGGCTTTTACCGCAATCGGGAGCGTTAAACGCATAGTTTTTTTTAAAAAACCGGACCCGTAAATTGAAATTTTGAAACACTTACTCTATAATAAGTACAATTTTACTCTAAGAACCTGATTTTTGGTCTTAAGTGTCATAAAGGACAAGAAACCGAACTTGAGGGTAGAAACTGTCAATTTTGAAACTTGAGGGACTAAACTGTAAAATTTTACCAAACTAATAATTGACTTTTATAATTGATTCAAGTAAAATGTTACTTGATTCAAATTATGGTTTCATATGATTTTTATAATTGACTTTTAGTTAATTTAGGTTTTTACCTTTTTAAAAATTAGTATTCCGGGAATGTTGACTAGTCACCCTTGCAAAATTAATCTCAAGAGAAAACAATTAAATGTGAGCATACACACTCACACTTATATAATTTCGGTCCATGCATGCATGGGCATGCATGTGATACAACTAATAATATCATTCACTAAATAATACATTATACCCAATACTACAAACTACACTACTTAATAATTATTATCAATTAAAACTTTAAACTCTAAACCCTCACTAGATGCCAAATGCGGCCGCCCCCTCTCCCTCCACCCTCCTCTTTTCTACACCCCCACCACACCCACCACTCCTCTCATATGCATTCTTACACACACTTCGCATCCACACTCTCTCCTCTCCTCTCTTATTCGAACAACCACCAGCTGAATCCCTCCTCTATTCTTTGCAAACACTCCCAAAAACTCTCTCAACTCCAGCCCCAAAATCGCAAGAACAACAACATCAAGTATCGGCCAACCGAAGAACCGCAAGAAGGTGGCCATAACCGTAAGCTTTGACACACCTCTACCATTTGTTTGACCTTTCCAAGCTTTTTAGAAGATTCTCCAGCCTTGTCCAAGGAGAATTCGAGCCATTCAAGACCCTCTACACTCTCCAAAACGTGAACAACATCAAGTGTAAGTTCATGATACCCGAAAATGGTCTTTTCATGTGTTCTTTTATTTCTCTTTTAGAAACACCTCCCCTTTTTGTTCTAACAGAAACCCGACACCACTACCTTGTTCTTGAGGAGCTTTCAACTTCACAAGAGGTATCTCACTCGTTATACTTGTCATATCTAAGGTGGAAACCGATTTCCACCATGAAAACCCTATTTTTGGGACTTTTGCACCATCTAACTTGTAGATCTTGTAACTCTTGAAGGCAAAACTTATAACCTGCTTGTTAAAGGATTAATGAACTCCTAATAACCTGATTTAAAAAGTTATAAAAGAAGATACACCATGAATGTATGGTTTTAACACAAGTTACACCTCAAAAACCTTCATTTTACAAGATGTATATTACAAGCTAAGCACTTGTTTGAAAACACTCTTAACCAAGGCCTACAATATGCTCATAAACGACTTGGTAACACCATAATAATCTGGATTTAAAGTTAAATGGGGTTTTGGTAAGGTTTAATTACAAGTTGCAATGATTTACACATGTGTTATGGTTAGTTATGGCTAAATCACTAAGTTGATGACTCATTGTTGTGATGGGAAACCTAGCTGTGAGTTTGGACTTAATTTCAGAATGTTTTGATAAATATTAAGGTTGTGACAAGTGGTTAATCTCTGGAAATTATGGAAATGTTAAGATTAGACCTATTTTGGTTAATTTCGGGACCCGAAACATGGTAAAACGACCTTAAAAATAGTAAAAACATAGATTTAACACTCTTGAAAAGTATTCCAGGCTTAAAAATGATAAATAAAGTGTTCTGGAGTCAATGGGTAATTTAAATGGTCAAAAGAACAAATAAATGACGTTTTAACTAAAAACGGGTACTAACCGGGCAACGTTTTTTAGAAAATTCCATGAAAAAGGAGTTTAAAGCTAAGATTTATAAAAATCATGTGATTTCAGTAAGTTAAGTAATAAAAGACCTAAAGGATTTGAAAAATTGGTCAAACAAGCTTTAAATGGTCAAATACGGTCAAAACCGCGTTTTAACGGGTCAAACGTAAAAACGAGATTTTCAACTATTAAAGGCCAAAATTCACAATTTAAGGACCTAAAATTTTTAAAAATATCTTTTAGAAAATACCTACTGGTCCAAGACTCAAATTTATGAAAACCCTAAATTTACGGTTAAAACTCTCCGGCTTTTACCGCAACCGGGAGCGTTAAACGCATAGTTTTTTTTAAAAAACCGGACCCGTAAATTGAAATTTTGAAACACTTACTCTATAATAAGTACAATTTTACTCTAAGAACCTGATTTTTGGTCTTAAGTGTCATAAAGGACAAGAAACCAAACTTGAGGGTAGAAACTGTCAATTTTGAAACTTGAGGGACTAAACTGTAAAATTTTACCAAACTTTATAACCGACTTCTAGCAAGCTAATAATCACTTGAACAACAAAATTTCTTAATATCCTTAACCTAATGATGTAAAAATCCCCATTTTTATGAAGAAACCTTGACCTGCCATAAAAGGAAACTTTTTATACAAACCTTCGCGAGATCAAAGCCTTACCCAATAGTTAAACTCTTGACACTATTGTTGCACCTTAAATGAGTTTAGGGCAGTAGCTTATTACTTAATATGTACATGTTAGGGTGCTAGACTTGAGACACTCCCGGCACACCAATAGACTTTTTGACTTGAAACCTAAGGTGAGTTCTACTGACTTCCCCTTTTACTACTGTTTTGGGATGAAACATGCTCTATTATTTATGAACTATATTTGTGCTTTACTTGATGATTGTATGTGGGATTTATGGTTACCTGCTGATACTTATGTCATGATCAATAATTCTTTCGTGAACCGCTTGTTTTATATGGATAGATCTATTTGGGGAATCCCCCACACACAGTGGCTTCCGCTCCAGGAAGGGTACCCCACTGAAATCCTAAGGGGTCATTTGTGGCATGTAACAGGTTTTGATAAGAAACTATGGTGAACCATCTGGGCAGGTAGGGTTCACCGGTTTGGGGCTCAGTTCTTCCTTCGGGAATATCCGGTTAAACACAACTTTAGAAGAGGCTAACCGGGACTGAGTGCAGGATTGATTATGATTTTTCCCACGATGTTTAAACAATGATTATTTTCTTTTTAATCAAAGAAGGATTTGTTAAGTCCTTTTGTTTTTAAACTTTAAGCACTTGAATTCACCAACTTTTTATTTGACACAAATTTCTTTTGAGCATGTTTCAGGTAAAGTATGAAGAGATCCTAGCTGTTGTGAAGACCTAGACCTATCCCCGCGACCATGGCATTGGCATATTTTCTTAATGAACCATTTGAACAATTTCATGTTTGTGTTGAACAAGTACAATTTATTTTTATGGATGATTGTAAAACTTATTTGGGGGCTTGATTTGTTTCTAGCCCCGGTATCTTTTTAAAACATTAATGCCATGTGATATTCTTTCCTTTGAGCTCTTGTAATGGTTTGTTTCCGCTGCCATATATTGTTGCTAGTCTGTGACGTCCCACCTTACCTGGGCCCGGGGTGTGACATGTGATCGGTATAAATGGTGCACTTGGTACCGTACAAGTAATGTCTCCATATCTTGAGTGCGAACACGACGGCTCCCAACTCTAAGTCGTGTGTCGTGTAGTTTTTCTCATGAAATTTTAGCTGACGGGAGGCATATGCGATGACCTTCTCGCGTTGCATTAGCACACAACCAAGACCTTGGATAGATGCATCACAATATACCACAAAATCATCTGTTCCCTCAGGTAGGGATAGTATCAGTGCCGTACAAAGCTTTTGTTTCAGGAATTGAAATGCTGACTCCTGCTTGTCACCCCAACTGTACACTGTGCCTTTATGAGTTAATGTTGTAAGTGGTTGAGCGACCTTCGAAAATCCTTCAATGAACCGTCGGTAGTACTAGGCCAACCCAAGAAACTGTCGTACCTCAGTTGGAGTCTTAGGCGTAGCCCAGTTCCTGATGGCTTCTATTTTTGCCGGATCAACATGTATGCCCTTCTCATTGACCACATCGCCCAAGAATTGGACTTCCCGAATCCAGAAGTCACACTTCGAAAACTTGGCATACAGTTTCTCTTGTTTAAGTAATTCCAAAATCAATCGAAGATGTTCCTCATGCTCCTCCTTGTTCTTTGAATATATCAAGATATCATCGATAAAAACAATGACAAACTTGTCCAGGTAAGGTTTGCACACGCGGTTCATGAGATCCATGAACACCGCTGGTGCATTGGGCAACCCAAAAGGCATAACCAAAAACTCGTAGTGACCGTAACGAGTTCTGAATGCTGTCTTTGATATGTCCTCCTCTCGGACTCTCAGTTGATGATATCCTGATCTCAAATCTATCTTGGAATAGAAGCTCGACCCTTGAAGTTGGTCAAACAAATCGTCGATACGGGGAAGAGGATAACGATTCTTAATCGTCACTTTGTTCAGTTCATGGTAATCGATACACATGCGAAAAGTCCCATCCTTTTTCTTGACAAACAGGACTGGGGCTCCCCATGGTGATGAGCTAGGTCTGATAAACCCTTTATCCAAGAGTTCTTGTAGTTGAGTAGACAGTTCTTCCAGTTCTTTTGGAGCTAGTCTATACGGTGCTCTTGCAATAGGTGTGGCTCCAGGAGTCAAATCAATCTGGAACTCGACCTGACAATGCGGTGCAAGACCAGGTAAGTCTTCAGGGAAAACCTCAGGAAAGTCACGAACAATAGGGATATCCTCGATCTTCTTTTCTTCGATAGTCTTTTCTGTGATCATAGCTAAAATAGCGGTATGGCCTTTACGTAAGCATTTCTAGGCTTTCATGTACGATATGATGCCAGAGACTACACCACCTTTCTCGCCCTGAACATATAAGATTTCACCACTAGGAAGTGGTACACGAACGACCTTTTCACGATAGATAATCTCAGCTTGGTTCTTAGATAACCAGTCCATGCCGACTACCACATCAAAACTACCAAGTGTAACAGGCATGAGGTCTATATCTAACTTGTGTCCCGATAGTTCTAGTTTACATCCTTTGAGAATATGTGTTGCCTCAATCATTTTACCATCAGCTAGTTCTACGGTGTAACTAGGTTCTATTTCGGTTAACGTTACATCTAGAAGTTTGCTAAACTTGGCAGAGATAAAACTCCTATCAGCGCCAGTATCAAATAATACAAAAGCAAAACAGTCATTCAGAGGAAACGTACCGGTAACCACGTTTTGGTTATTCCTTGCCTCACCTGACCCAATCATGAAAGCTCGGCCTTTAGCACCATTCCCATAGTTGTTTCCATTATTGCCCCTGTTTCCATTTTTCAGTTTTGGGCAATCCTTCCTGTAATGACCCTCTTTGCCACATTCGAAACAACCCCTGGTTGTTTCGCCTTGTCATTGTTGCTGAGATTGTTGTTTAGTCATCAGTTCACCATTGCAGTCTTTAGCAGCATGACCCATCCTTCCACACCTTTGGCAACGAAAACGATCACACTGGCCATGATGGTGAAAATTGCATTTGTTGCACTTTGGATACTTGCCTGCATAATTACTCGATCCCTGACCATTGTTGTTGTGATTATTATTTGTGAAATTTCTGGAAGAATCAAACTTTCTGACTTGTTGTTGCTGAGTGTTGTTCGAGTTTGAGGACTTGCTGGTGGTATTATCCCATTTTCTTTTATAGTCAGATGAACCAGATGTAGTACTGCGTTTAGGCAGAGTACCCTGCGCCACTGCCTGATCAGTGAGCCTGTGAGCTAGCCGGATAGCATGCTGAATAGTATCAGGATCAGCAGCTATGACACTAGCTTGAATCTGAGGAGCTAAACCATCAATATACTTCTCTATTCTTTTGTAGTCTGGGGTTACCATTTGAGGACATAAGGAAGCCAACTCGTGCGAACGAGTCGTATATTCCTCAATATTAGATCCAACCATCTTAAGATTCCAAAACTCTCCCTCCAGTTTCTGGACCTCATTTCTGGGGCAGTACTCATCTTTTATTAAAGTCTTGAAGTCATTCCATGGTAGATTATTAGCCGCCTCAAGTCCTAATGTCTGGACTTGTGAGTTCCACCAAGTTAATGCTGGTCCTTCTAATGTACCAGAGGCATACTTGACACGATTTCCAACAGGAAAACTGCACATGGCGAACACCGACTCAAGTTTCTCCAACCAACGAAGTAGTGTAACAGCACCCTCAGAACCACTGAAAGAGTAAGGCTTACAGTCCATAAACATCTTGTATGTACAGACTGCTTGGCCTGAATCAAAAGATCATGATGATGTACGAAAATTTAGAATTCGATAATAAGTTATCATAGGGAAAAACCAATGGGTCCGTTAGACTCAAGGTTACCTCCTTGATTTTGGTTCTGGTTATTTTGGTTCTAATTTTGGGTTTGTTCATATGCTGCAAGCGCATCAGCAACACGCTCATTGATAATGGCGTCTAACTCAGCTTGAGTCATGTTGATGTTTCCTCGTCCGCTTGGACGTCCAGCTCTTCTTCCAGACATGATTCTTCGCATTCACAATACACGAACATGAGAAAATACATAATATATAATCATCATAATGTACAATGTAAATAATCATGCATTTCACAAAACCACAACAACCAATAATCAAATAATAAATCTTCGATGAAAATAATACAATGTATTCAAATTAAACGATCAAAATTCAAAATATATCAGTTGGATGGGAACAACCCTTCCCACCTAGGTTAAGGAAATGAAATGAAATGCTTAAGTGTCATCACCAGCTGAAGAGATAACTGATACTGCATCTTCTTCGTCATCTTCTGGAACCTCTTCGGGGTCTTCCTCGGGTTCCTCTTCGGGCTCCTCTTCTTCTTGTTGTGCAACAAGAGCTTCGACCTGTGCCTCTAGTTCCGCAATTCTCACAGCTGCTTGAACACGCTGCTGCTCAGATTCCACGGCTTTAGCCTCTAAAGTGTTAACACGGGCCACTAGTTGTTTGAATTCCTTAACGAGTCTATTATGGCACTTGTCAGTGGATTCAAGGCTTTCTTTTTGAAGTTCTAAGCGTCTATGTGTTCGAGTCTGATCCTCTGACAGGGTTTTAATCCTTCCGGTTGTCTGATGCATATAGCGTTCCTCACGTTTCATCGCAGCTACAAAGGCGGCGAATGATTGTTCGGGCGGGTGAGGAATATATGGTAGGATAGGAGTAGAAGCAGGTGTGAAAGGAGTAGGAGGGTAGGGCACGTTCTCCTCCCTAATCCATCGGGCAATCAATCCTGGTAACCAATCCCAATCGTGGGTGTTAGGTGAGTCATGGGAATTTATGGGCTCCCCGTGCCCCGTAGTGGCAACGGTAGGCTCAAGTCGGCGTCTCTTAGACTCTGGGGGTGAAGAAACAGATATAGATGTCGAAGGCAGACGAGCGGAATCCTCGGTCTCTCTACTATTCGAGGGTGATATAGGTGACATCGATGGTTCAGATGATGATGATGTGGACATCCTGTAACGTAACGCGAGTATGCCATGAAATGTACGTCCAAAAGTCGTAAACAAGTAATAGTGTTTGTGCCATGCTAGTGTTGTGTCTAAGGCTATAGTCTAGATGCAAATGCAGTCCTAGTTCTCTATAACCAATGGCTCTGATACCAATCTGTCACACCCTCAAATTCCACGTGCGGGGTTTTACCGCGAGGCGTGTGACAAACCAGGATCTCAGACACGGTAATATCAAACGACACTATATGAACTTAAATAAACGTTTGAACTTTAAATCAGAGTAGACATAAACGAAATAAACATCAGTGTGGAAGCGTAAAGACGAATGTAAACCAATAAAAGTTCCCAAAGTATTATGCCAAAATAAAATGTTCAAAGCAAAATAAATGAGTTTGATGATGCATGTCCTGAGTGCGTTGTCTAATTGTGCAACATGAGCTTAAGCGTTCCTGTGACCTGAGAAAACATGCTAAAGTGTGTCAACATAAAGTTGGTGAGTTCACAGGTTTAGTAACAGATAAAAATGTTTGTAACTGTTTGAATGGTAAAGTAATTAAAGCGTATCGATAGGTAGCTAGCCTATAATCAAGTTAGTTAGTGTTTCAAACCGAAGCTGACTGTTTGTATGTTTGTTGCCTTCCCGTCACGTCTAACCCAGACAGTGACAAATGTTAGGTCAATAACGCACCCGTTTGACCTCCAATCAAGCTAGCGCGACTAGCCCGGGTGGGGTTTGTCAAACCCAGTAGTACTACTCAGAATTACCTCGCTACACATTACTAACGGTTCGAGAATGTAAGGACTTTTAAGTATGTTTGCACTAACGTAATAGGCGATAAACAATAATACTAGAAACCATTTATAAATAAAGTTTGCATGTTTTCTCCCCCAAAAAGAAAGTAATGTAAAATAGGGGCCGTGAAGACTCACCTCGAAAGCACAGCTACAAAGTAATGCAAAGAACAAGAAATTAGGTTCCCAAATAACCTGAATTAAAGTTAATATATAATTAATATTAATTATTAACTAGGAACATAAGAATTGTACGGTTTTGTGTTTCACGTCTCGGTTCCGGCGTCGGTTATTGATACTTACACATCCCCAAACAAGCACAAGTATAGATCAAATCACTTTCAATACACCAAATCCAATTATAATTTATAAGTGTATTATTCAAGCATTCATATTATTTGTATAACAATTTCACACTAAAAATTATTAGATGAAGTTACCACTTTTGATACATACTATATATATTTAAATACGAACTCATACACACCAATAAAATATATATATATATATATATATATATATATATATATATATATATATATATATATATATATATATATATATATATATATATATATATATATATATATATATATATATATATATATATATATATATATTGCACACTCAACACACATACAGAAAATGCATACTTTGAATTTAATCAAGCTCTCCTACAAAAAATCATATATGAACGCATACATATTTATAATCACAACCTACATGTTCGACACTCATAATGAATTTATCACCAAAAAGTTATCAACATACACCAAGCCACCATGCATCACCCATCCCACATTTATATATATATAAATATATATAACTCCTCATACACAATCATGCATTCAACGCATGAGTACCAACACTATAATAGAAATCATACACACACCCACATGCATATTACACACACACCCATTCACAGAAACACCCATCAACATGCATATACACAAAAAGAAACATACATTCGTAATAACATATATATATCACCATGAACATGTATGCATTCCAAACTCCCCTGCATATAATAACATATATCACCATTACGTTGCTATTGCATAAACACATCCCCAAAGTCGCATCACACATACATATATAATGCTGAAAAATACAAACATATACAAGGTGAAACACACAAACACACACATAACAGTTATATGCATACGCAGAATACATACGCCTATACCAACAACCGAGACAAAACCGAACCCGCAATGCAACTCGGTTACCACAACCCTTGAACCCGAAAACCCGGACACGCGCAGAAACCGCGTCCAAAGAGACCGAAACCGTACTCAATTGAACAAGGCCAAGGAACAAAGATGAAACGTACTGAACGACCGGTTCCGGTTGACTTTCGCAACTGCTTATTGATGAGGAGTAGAGATCGGCGATGATAAAGTCGCCCGGGTGAGACGACACGACGAAGATGTCGGAGGTGAGGTGGTTCGCCCGGGAAGCAGTCGTCGGTGATCGAGTAGCCGAGAGAGAGCCGAGAGTTGAGAGGACTTGAGAATGGATTGTGGTCGTAGGGGGGGAGTGTTTTACCGAGGTTAAGGAGCCGAGAGGTGAGGGGAGTCGGTTAGGAGTCATGGATTAGATTTGGTCAACTAAGGGAATTAATTGTTATTTATTTATTTTTTAAATTTTTTTTAAACATTAGATTTAGTTAAAAGAATTGTTTAGATAAAGAGTTATTATCCACTTAGTTTGTTAATTATCATTAGTATAGATTAGGATTTTATAATAATCGTAGATTATTATTATTTTCATATGACGAGTAAAGTTTACTATTAATAGGTTGACGGAAAGGAATAATCAAACAATAGAAAGTTAAGTTAACGATGTTAACCTGGAATACGGGGTGTCACACCAGTCATCAAAACTTCTGAAGTCATCAAAACTTCTGAAGTATTGAAGGTCAAGTCTAAGCTTCTAAAGGTGGTGTGGAAGTCAAAGAAAGACCAAGTGACTGAAAGTTCTTCAACAACATCAGCAAATGATCCTTCTAGTATGACTATAGGATAAATTACTGTTGCATTGTCTTCAACTTCTTTTGATGAGCCCAAGACCAATGAGGCTTAGGTTTCCAAATGTAACTAATCATCTCTTTTGTGCAGTAACAGCTCAAGACAAACAGAAATATATGGATAATTGATAGTGGCTGTTCCAGGCACATGATAGGCAATAGGTCACTACTCCAAAAGTTTGAAAGAATTGATGGAGGACCAGTTGCTTTTGGAGGAGATGCAGGAGGTTACATTACAGGAAGGGGCAAGGTCACAAATGGTAAGCTCAGCATTGAGAAGGTAAACTTTGTCAAGGAGCTTGGGTACAATCTTCTGAGTGTATCCCAATTTTGTGATTAGAGTCATAACATGCTCTTTACTAAGCATGAGTGCATTGTTCTCAGACCTAGGGTAGTCATTCCTCATGAGCACATCCTGCTCAGAGCCCCCAGGAAAGGGAACATGTACAAGATGGACTTGCAAGAAACATCTCCCTCAGGAGAAGTTTCATGTTTTCTGTCTAAAGCAAATAATGATGAATCTTTCCTCTGGCATAAAAGAATGTGCCATGTAAACTTTAAAAACATGAATAAATTAATTAAGAATGATTTCATAACTGGAATACCAAATAAAGAGTTTACAAGTGATGACCACTGTGTCGCATGCCTGAAGGGGAAGAAACACAAGGTATCTAACAAGACTAAGGAAAGAAATTCCATCATTAATCCCCTACACTTATTACATATGGATCTCTTTGGCCCCACCAGTGTAATGAGTCTAGGAAGGACCTCTTACTGTTTGGTGATCACAGATGACTTTACAAGATTCACTTGGGTCTTCTTTCTTAGAACTAAGTATGAGACCCCTGAGATTCTGAAAAATTTCATCTTAAAGATTGAGAATCAATGTGATCACAAGGTCAAAACCATAAGATGTGATCAAGGAACTGAATTCAAGAATCAAATCCTTGATACATTTTGTGATTTAAAGGGTATTACAAGACAATATAGTGCTCCCAGGACTCCTCCGCAAAATGATGTTGCTGAGAGGAGAAACAGGACACTAATTGAAGCTGCAAGAACTATGTTGTCTGACTCTAAACTGCCCATCACCTTCTGGGCAGAGGCAGTGAACACTGCTTGCTATGTGCAAAATAGAATTTTAGTGGTTAAGACACATGGTAAGACTCCTTATGAACTTTGGCACAAGAGAAAACCTTTCATTGGTTTTCTCAGGTCATTTGGATGTCCTTGCACCATCTTGAATACCAAAGATCAAATTGCCAAGTTTGCTGAGAAATCAGATGATGGACACTTTATTGGATACTCTTCTCAAGCTAAAGCTTATAGAGTATACAATCTCAGAACTAGAGTAGTTGAGTCAACCAATGTGACTTTTAATGAGCACACTCCCAGTATGAAAGGTTCTGATCAGGGTATGCTATTTTATCTTGATTTAGTTACCAACTGTTTTAACAAATCTTGTGAGAATGTTTTAGGATCTACAGATATACTACCTACAGGTGATCCTGACCCAAGATTTGAGCTCATAAGACCTTTAAGTTACACATCTTCAGCTCCAGTGGCAACTAATCCTGCAAATGAAGCCTCTACCAGCACATCAATGACAAATCCTGTTGATACTTCTAAGGTGCCTTCGAATTCCAGCTTAGAGGCACAAAACTCAGGAGAAGGAGCTTCAAATGTTGGAGAAAATGGTGGTGGTGAAAGTGATCAGGAATTTCTTGATGCTGATAAGCACTCCATTGAAGACAACGTCAATGATGTCACACACTCATTGGATCAAGTAAATCTTGATAAGTGTGCTGATGTGGAGGGTGAATCTTCTTTGCCAGATCAGAATTTCTCAAATTCAGATCTGTCTAAGCAACTTGCTGTGATCCCTCAGCTAAGGATCCACAAGTCTCATCCTACCACAAACATCATTGGAGATGTTGATTCAGGAGTGAGAACAAGAGGACAAACCCATGAAGCAAATGTTTGTCTTCACTCTTGTTTCTTGTCCCAGATAGAGCCAAAGAAAATTGATGAGGCTCTAAAGGATGGAAGTTGGATTGAACCTATGCAAGAGGAGCTGCTTCAATTCAAAAGGCAAAAGGTTTGGAACTGTGACAACCGACCTCCAGGTTGTTACCCTAACCCTAGATTACTTGCATCATGATCCATGCTTTGAGTGCTAATAATTGAAACTATACAACCCTACTATGAAATTGGAATCAATTCTTGCTATTTGATGTAAATATGATTTCATGTGATTTTTACTTTTGATTTTTAACCAAATTAGGTTTCTACCTTTTTAAAAATTAGTGTCCGGGAATGTCAATTAGTCACCCTAGCTAGAATTAAGAATATTAATTGAATCAATTAAAAATATGTGTACACCCTCACACTTGGAAATTTCGGATCATGCAAGAATGATCCTACACATGTTATCAACTAACATCATCTACTAACTAATAATTATACACTACACACCAAATTAATACCCCATAATATTATTTCCTACAATAAAATTAAAGCAAAAATGCCTCACTAGAGGCCAAATTCGGCCCCCTCCCCTTGCCCAATACAATCTCTCCTACACCACCAACCCTTTCCACCACTCCCCTCTCATGCAACTCTCCATATTGCAAGACACACACACTACACTCCTCCTCTCTCTCTCATTTTCGAATTTCACCAGCTGAACACCCACATTCTCTCTATCAAACACTCCCTAATACTCTCCACCTCAAGCTCCAAAACCGCAAACAACAACAACAACAACCATCGGCCAGCAGCATACCGCAAGAAAGGTGACTTTTGGTGATGTTTTGAGGCTTGGAACGTGCAATACTTGAGGTTCCAGCTTTTGTTCGAGATTCTCCAGCCTCATCCAAGGAGATTTCATCCATTCACGACCATCCACACCTTCTAAACCGTGAGATACATCAAGTGTAAGCTCACTATGTTCGGTTTTGGTCATTTCTCAAGTTTAACTTCATTGTTCACCTAAAAACCTTACTTTTTCTTGTTGTAACAGAAACCTCTCACCCTCACCTTGTTCTTGAAGAGTTCCCAACGTTCTTGAAGGTATATCACATGATATAATGGTCAATCTAAGGGGTAGAACCCGATTTACCCCTTGAAAACCCTATTTTGGTGTTTTTGGCACTATCAAACTTGTGTATCTTGTAACCCTTCAAAACAAAACGTGTGACCTGCTCAAAATGACTTTTAAGACACCTCAATAATCTGATTTTTAAGTAAGATGAAGTTTTGGCAATGACTAAACTTAAGGTACCATGAATCACACATGTGTAATGGTCGGTTATGGCTTATTTTTACCTATTGAAACCTTTGTATGTGTAGAACACTTAGGCAACGTGTTGGGACTGTTATTTCAGTAAGTTTTAGTGCATATTATGTTTAATAACATGGTTTGACCTCTGGAACAAAAGACATAATGTGTTTAGACCCATTTTGGTCACTTTCGGGACCCGAAAACGTGTTAAAAGGACTTAAAAATAAGAAATCTTGAACTATAAACTTTTTAAAAAGTATTCCAGGTTCATTAAGGATTAATAAAGTGTTCTGGAGCTAATGAGAATTTTTAGTGGTCAAATGGTATTTTAAATGGATTTTAAGTGAAACCGGGTGTAAACCGAGAGGCGTTTTTAAGGAAAAATATACGATAAATGGGTTAAATGTTACAAATTATAAAAATCATGATTTTCCAGTAGGTTAAAAGATAAAATAACCTCAAAAGTAAAATAGTTGGTCAAACAAGCTTTTAAAATGGTCAAACCCGACTAAAAACGCATTTTAACGGTTTAAACGTAAAAACGGGTCTTCCAACTTCTAGGGGCAAAATTTGTGATTTAAAAGGTTGGAAACTTATTAAAATGACTTTAAAAAGTTATCTACTGGTTTTAGACTCAAAAAGGCGAAAACTCATAGATAACCATTTTTAAACCGTTCGGTTTTACCGTAACCGGCAACGTTAAACGCGTAATTTGCAAACCGAGTCCATAAACTGAAATTTTGGTTATAAACTCTTAAAACTAAGTTAAATTAAGGTCTTGAACCTGATTTTTAAGTATAGAGGTCACTTAATGCAAGAAACTAATCTTAAGGGTAGAAAATGTCAATTTTGAAACTTCAGGGGCAAAACTGTAAATTTTGCAAAACTTCATAACCGACTCCCATAAGTTCATTTTCCCCCTTAAATGGCATAATTACTATATATTCTTGGTTTAGTAATGTAGAAACCCTTGATTTCATGAAAAACCATGACTTTCCATAAAAGGAACCTTTTATACAAACCCTAACGGAATCAAAGCCGAACCCGTCCATTTAAGTCTTAGGCACTATTATTGCTCCTTAAATAGGTTTAGAGCAGTAGCTAATCACTTAATATACTTATGTTAGGGTGCTAGACTTGAGACATTCCCGGCACGCGAAGAATTTCTTTTTGCTTGATATCTAAGGTGAGTTCTAGTGATCCCCCTTTTTACTACTGTTTTGGGATGAAACATGCTCTACTTTTATGAACTATGATTGTGCTTTTTGATGATACTATGTGGGATTGTGGTTACCTGCTAATTCTTATATCATGATCATTAATTCTTTCGTGAACCGCTTGATTTATATGGATAGATCTATTTGGGGAATCCCCCACACACAGTGGCTTCCGTTCCAGGAAGGTTACCCCACTGAGATCCTGAGGGATCGTTGTGGCATGTAACAAGTTTTGTTAAGATTCTATGGTGAACCATCCGGGCAGGTAGGGTTCACTGGTATGGGGCTCAGTTTCTTCCTTCGGGAATATCCGGTAAAACACAACTTTAGAAGAGGCTAACCGGGGACTGAGTGCAGGGTTGATTATGATTTTATTTCTCCCACGATGATAAACAATGATTATTTTCCTTTTAATCAAAGAAGGATTTATTAAGTCCTTTTGTTTTTGAACTTTAAGCACTTGAATTCACCAACTTTATAGTTGACACAATTTTCTTTTGAGCATGTTTCAGGTAATGTTTGAAGAGATCCTAGCTGTTTGAAGACCTAGACCTATCCCCGTGACATGGCATTGGCTTATTTCCTTGATGAAACATTGAACAATTAATATTTTGTGTTGAACAATTACAATTTCATTTTTATGGATGATTGTAAAACTTATTTGGGGCTTGATGTGTCTTTAGCCCTGTTACCTTTTTAAAACTTTAATGCCATGTGATATTCTCTCCTTTGAGCTCTTATAATGGTTTGTTTCCGCTGCCATATGTTGTTGCTAGTCTGTGACGTCCCACCCTATCTGGGCCCGGGGTGTGACAGATTGGTATCAGAGCCAAAGGTTGTAGAGAAGTCGGGAATGCCATAGTAGACCCTAGGCTACAACCCTGATACCCTAGGACTGTCCTTGTGGGAAGTGTTGGAATGATCGGGTTGGGTAAATTGATGATTACACTTGATCAACGTAATCATGAATTTACCGGACGCGTAATTTCCATCACTGATCTTTAGGTTATGGTTGGACTTTTTCTGGTTTATATTGATGATTTGAAACTAATTTTAAAAGGGGATTTAAATGATTTTTATGATGAACTATGTTATCCGATACTACTTGAAGAAACTATTGATCTGGGCAAAACAGACAGCTATATGTGGAATAACAGATACTATTGCCATCACTACTATTATTAGTACTATTATGTAAATCATGAGCTATGAGAAACCAAATTACTCATGATGTATTTCTTACAGGATAACGATAATGGCTGATAAAGGAAAGGCGCCTGCTCACCCCGACGCTGAGACCGCTCCTACCGGACATCTAAGGAGAGAGAAACCCCAGACGGAGTATGAGGCGTACCTCCGGAGATGCGGACATCCAGGGTGGATATCCGTCACGTCCGAAGACACTGAGGCTTCCGAGGACTCTTCCTCCACATCACCTTCCCGAAGCAGAACGCGATCCCACTCTCCTCAAGTAGCTGCTCCGACCCTCTCACCCATCCCACCTATTGGGAATAGGGGTGCGCGTACTGTCACCCGACCTCGCAAGAGCGTTAGACCAGGATCCTCCGTATCCTTTAGGATGCCTCCTCCTCCTCCCCCGCCAGTTAGGATTCCGACATCGGTACCCCCACTGTTTGACCCTCGCGACGAGCGTCTGATGCCGCCGAGACATAGTATGTATGACGGCCCCACTGTACTGGCTGGTGATAGGTACTCCCAGTCGAGTCGCCGGGCGAGTGATGTAGGACCCTCCGATGCGACACTAGATGAGATATTGAGGACTGTTCGCCGTCATGAGCTGACTGTTCAGCACGCCACTCGAACTTCTCAGTCGGCCCAGTTCCAGGCGATGATGGCTACACAGGGAGTGAAGCGTTTGGAGCAGG
The DNA here is from genome assembly GCA_025215565.1 of Flaveria ramosissima. Lineage (NCBI taxonomy): Eukaryota > Viridiplantae > Streptophyta > Magnoliopsida > Asterales > Asteraceae > Flaveria > Flaveria ramosissima. The sequence continues at coordinate 20,919,844 of CM046034.1, forward strand.
AGCAGAGGAAGAAGGGTACCGGGTGGTTTGGATGGTTAAAGAGGAAGTGGATGTGAGGACTGGAGTACTCAGTGGGATTTATCTGTCTGTGGACAGTAGAAGGAAACTATTTGAATTCTTGTTTGAGACTATTATTTTATTATTATGGGGGTGATGGCACCTTCCAAATTGTAAGAGCATGACTCTGATTCTACTCGTTTGGATGATACTATGTTGACTGCTTTTGAGATGCTAAAAACTTTTTAACTGTCTGTATTAAACTGCTATATGTTTTGTTGTGTTTTGAGATTGTCTGTGCCTTTTCTAAATTGTTGCCCAACTATTATATCATGTTTTGAATTGGACATTTAAGGTTCTTTAGTGGGTTGTAAATACATGTATGTGCATGCTATGATTCCTCTTCCGAGGCATGGTGCGATAGGATAATGATGCCTAGGCTATCCGAAACAAAATTTATGAGATGCTAAACGAATCTATTTGTGATACTATCAGAATGCCGACCCGCAGAGGAACACGTTTTGGTCGACGTGGAGCCACCAGAGGCCGCCATGAGGGAGCAAGGCCTACTGGAACCCAACCTACTCCACCAGGGACTCCCCACGGGGAGAATACTAATCAAGAGGGTGACGAAAGGATTGCTAACCTCGTAGCTCAGCAACTGGCCAACGCCATTCCGACTATCATTGCACAGATAAATGCAGACCGGGATAACACTACTGGGAATGAACGGCCGATAAACGCTGAGAGCCACGATGATGAAGCTGAGGAGTTAAGGAATGGGTGCTCTTACAAGACCTTTATGGCCTGTAAGCCCAAGGACTTCTATGGCACTGAGGGTGCTATAGAGACTTACAGGTGGATCGACGAAATGGAAGCCGTCTTAGACATCAGCGAGTGCAAGATGGAGCACATGGTGAGATTTGCATCACAATCTCTCAAAGGATCAGCTCTTGAATGGTGGAAGTCCATTACCCAGAGCCGTGGAAGAAACGTTGCCAATCGAATGGGTTGGACTGAATTCCGAGAGTTAATGACCAACAAATATTGCCCCATCAATCAACTCGAGAAGCTGGAGACAGAATTTTTAAGCTTGGAGATGAAGGGACCCAACTACACCGAATACATCAATCGTTTCTTAGCCCTGTCCCGACTTGTGCCACATTTGGTGACGCCAGAAGCCAAAGGTGTAGCACGGTTCATCTGGGGACTACACCCAAGAGTTAGGGGTATGGTTCGTGCCTCTCAGCCGATGACCCTACAAGCTGCTGTCGACCTTACCAGCAGTCTGACTGACGATCTTATTAGGGCTGGATGGACCGATCAAGGAAGGGCTGATGAGAGGAAGAAGTTTGTTGGAGACAAGAGAAGTGGTTTGAAACAAAAAGAGCGATTGGAAGTAGCAGTGGGTCGAGTAGAAGGAGTTCTGAAGGAATGAGACGTGATGATCAAGGAAGCAAAAACCGGAGATTGTATACGGGGACAAGCCCACTCTGCAGCAAGTGCAAGTTACATCATCAAGGAGAATGTAACCCGATGCCCTGTTTTAGGTGCAAGAGAACAGGCCATCTAATTAAGGACTGTACTTATGTACCGGGGAAACAATGCTACGAGTGTGGAGATCCAGGGCATATGAGGAACAAGTGTCCTAAGCTGGGTAGAGACAAGGATGCCAAGCCCAATAAGCCTAAGGGAAGAGCTTTCGTTATGGACCCAGCAGGAGCTCGTAAGGAACCCGACGTTGTCAACGGTACGTTCCTTGTAAATAATCATCCCGCTACTGTACTGTTTGATACTGGAGCGACTGCTAGTTTTATCTCTAGTACCTTTAGGCAATTGATTAACTTAGACGCGTGCACCTTGACTGATACATTTACCGTAGAACTAGCTGACGGTAATATTTTAGAAGCTAACGAAATCATTAGGGATTGCCCCCTGAATCTAAAAGGGAATGTGTTTAAGATTGACTTGATGCCCATTAAGTTAGGAGGATTTGATGTTGTCGTGGGTATGGACTGGTTAGCGAAGCATAAAGTTGAAATCGTATGCGATGAGCGACTGCTCAAGATACCATTGAGCGTTGAAGAAGTGTTAGTGGTAGAAGGAGAAAGGAGTAACACTTTATACCCTATGATATCTCAGTTGAAAGCTACCAAGAGCTTGAAGAGGGGATGTCCAGCTTTTATAGTCTATGTGATGAAAACCCAAAAAGAGAAGAAAATCAAAGAGATTCCCGTAGTTTCGGAATACCCAGAGGTGTTTCCGGAAGAACTACCAGGACTTCCTCCGAATCGACAAGTGGAATTCCAGATAGACTTGATGCCTGGTGCTGCACCAGTAGCCAAGGCACCGTACCGGCTCGCCCCACCCGAGATGAAGGAGCTAATGGTACAAATTCAAGAACTGATGGACAAGGGATTTATACGTCCGAGTGTCTCTCCATGGGGTGCCCCAGTGCTATTCGTGAAAAAGAAGGACGGAACGCTGCGAATGTGTATTGATTACAGGGAGTTGAACAAGCTGACCATAAAGAACCGTTACCCTCTCCCGAGAATAGACGACTTATTTGATCAATTGCAGGGAGCAAGTTACTTCTCCAAAATAGACTTGAGGTCAGGATACCACCAGCTGAAGATAAGAGAAGAAGATATACCTAAAACTGCCTTCCGAACTAGGTATGGACACTATGAGTATTTGGTCATGCCCTTTGGACTGACTAATGCTCCAGCAGCATTCATGGACCTCATGAATCGCGTTTGCCGCCCTTACCTCGACAAGTTTGTGATCGTGTTTATCGACGACATACTAATTTATTCTCAAACTAAAGACGAGCACGAGAAGCATCTCAGGCTAATCCTTGAATTGCTCAAGAATGAGCAACTATATGCCAAGTTCTCGAAATGTGAATTCTGGATGCGCCAGATCCAATTCTTAGGTCATGTGGTAAATAAGGATGGGATTCAAGTTGACCCTTCCAAGATTGAGGCCATAAAGAATTGGAAGATTCCTGAGACTCCTACGGAGATAAGGCAATTTTTAGGATTGGCTGGCTATTACCGAAGATTTATAAAGGACTTCTCGCGTATAGTGCAACCTTTGACCGCACTAACCAAGAAAAACACAACCTTTGTGTGGGAGCGAGAGCAGAATGAGGCGTTTGAAACACTTAAAGAGAAGTTATGCAGTGCACCTATACTTGCTCTTCCAGAAGGAGTAGAAGACTTCGTGGTCTATTGTGACGCTTCGCGTCAAGGACTAGGATGTGTATTGATGCAACGCAATAAGGTGATTGCTTACGCATCGAGACTGCTGAATGATCATGAGAAGAACTACACAACGCACGATCTGGAGTTGGGTGCCGTGGTGTTTGCCCTTAAGATGTGGAGGCATTACCTTTATGGCACAAAGTGCATTATCTACACCGACCATAGAAGCTTGCAGCATATCCTTGACCAAAAGATGCTCAACATGCGTCAGAGAAGATGGGTTGAGCTATTGAACGATTATGAGTGCGAGATCCGCTACCACCCTGGTAAGGCCAATGTTGTGGCGGATGCGTTAAGTCGAAAGGAAAGAGAGAAACCTCTTCGAGTACGAGCCTTAAGAATGAGTGTGTATACCAACCTTATAGCAAAATTGAAGGAAGCTCAAGGCGAGGCATTAAAGGAAGAAAAATTGAAAGAAGAAGGATTGACTGGAATGGAAAAGCGAATGGAGATAGGGGACGATGGTACATACAGATATGGTGGAAGGACTTGGGTGCCAAAACACGGAGGAATTCGAGAAGTAATCCTCGATGAAGCACACAAGTCTAGGTATTCAATTCATCCTGGAAGTGATAAGATGTACCAGGATTTAAAGACACTTTTCTGGTGGCCAGGAATTAAGAGATCAATCGCTGTTTATGTGGGGAAATGTTTAACTTGTGCCATGGTAAAAGCTGAGAACCAAAAACCATCGGGAACGTTGCAGCAACCTGAGATTCCCGAATGGAAATGGGATAATGTTACGATGGATTTCGTTACCAAGCTGCCTAGAACGTTTAAAGGTCACGATGCTATTTGGGTAATAGTGGATAGATTAACCAAATCAGCTCACTTCTTGCCAATTAGAGAAGACTACGATATGACGAAACTGGCCCAACTTTATGTCGACGAGATTGTAACAAGGCATGGAGTGCCTCTGTCGATCATCTCAGACCGTGATAGCCGTTTCACCTCTCGTTTTTGGAAATCGTTCCAGCAAGCTTTAGGAACCCGTTTAGATCTTAGCACGGCTTACCACCCTCAGACCGACGGACAGAGCGAAAGAACTATTCAAACGATGGAAGACATGTTGAGAGCTTGCGTGATGGACTTTGGCGGAAATTGGGATAACCATCTTCCTTTGGTAGAATTCGCCTATAACAACAGTTACCACGCGAGTATCAAAGCCGCTCCGTACGAGGTCCTTTATGGCAGGAAATGCCGATCACCCTTGAGTTGGAATGAGATTGGTGACAGCCAAGTGATGGGACCCGACATAGTGTTGGAAACCACCGATAAGATCTATAAGATAAAGGAACGACTGAGAGCAGCTAGAGACCGACAGAAGAAGTACGCCGACAGGAGGCGGAAACCTCTAGAGTTCCAAGTGGGCGACAGAGTGATGCTAAAAGTAGCACCGTGGAAAGGAACGGTGAGATTCGGAAAAAGAGGAAAACTAAGCCCAAGATACATTGGACCATTTGAGATAATGGCAAGAATTGGCCCAGTGGCATATAAGTTGAAACTACCCCCGGGATTGAGTCACATACACGACACTTTTCATGTGTCAAACTTGAAGAAGAGCATGGTAGACAAAACCCTGGAACTACCATTAAAAGAAGCAAGGATAAGCGACAAACTGAACTTTGTGGAAGAACCTGTGGAGATCACGGATCGTTTGGTCAAACAACTCCGGCGGAGCCGCATACCCAAGGTTAAAGTTAGATGGAACTCCAAGCGAGGACCTGAATTTACTTGGGAGCGTGAAGATGAAATGAGGAAGAACTATCCACACCTCTTCAAACCCACCCGTTCAGTCCCTAATCAGAGTTAAATTTCGGGACGAAATTTCTTAAACGGTGGGAGAATGTGACAACCGACCTCCAGGTTGTTACCCTAACCCTAGATTACTTGCATCATGATCCATGCTTTGAGTGCTAATAATTGAAACTATACAACCCTACTATGAAATTGGAATCAATTCTTGCTATTTGATGTAAATATGATTTCATGTGATTTTTACTTTTGATTTTAACCAAATTAGGTTTCTACCTTTTTAAAAAATTAGTGTCCGGGAATGTCAATTAGTCACCCTAGCTAGAATTAAGAATATTAATTGAATCAATTAAAAATATGTGTACACCCTCACACTTGGAAATTTCGGATCATGCAAGAATGATCCTACACATGTTATCAACTAACATCATCTACTAACTAATAATTATACACTACACACCAAATTAATACCCCATAATATTATTTCCTACAATAAAATTAAAGCAAAAATGCCTCACTAGAGGCCAAATTCGGCCCCCTCCCCTTGCCCAATACAATCTCTCCTACACCACCAACCCTTTCCACCACTCCCCTCTCATGCAACTCTCCATATTGCAAGACACACACACTACACTCCTCCTCTCTCTCTCATTTTCGAATTTCACCAGCTGAACACCCACATTCTCTCTATCAAACACTCCCTAATACTCTCCACCTCAAGCTCCAAAACCGCAAACAACAACAACAACAACCATCGGCCAGCAGCATACCGCAAGAAAGGTGACTTTTGGTGATGTTTTGAGGCTTGGAACGTGCAATACTTGAGGTTCCAGCTTTTGTTCGAGATTCTCCAGCCTCATCCAAGGAGATTTCATCCATTCACGACCATCCACACCTTCTAAACCGTGAGATACATCAAGTGTAAGCTCACTATGTTCGGTTTTGGTCATTTCTCAAGTTTAACTTCATTGTTCACCTAAAAACCTTACTTTTTCTTGTTGTAACAGAAACCTCTCACCCTCACCTTGTTCTTGAAGAGTTCCCAACGTTCTTGAAGGTATATCACATGATATAATGGTCAATCTAAGGGGTAGAACCCGATTTACCCCTTGAAAACCCTATTTTGGTGTTTTTGGCACTATCAAACTTGTGTATCTTGTAACCCTTCAAAACAAAACGTGTGACCTGCTCAAAATGACTTTTAAGACACCTCAATAATCTGATTTTTAAGTAAGATGAAGTTTTGGCAATGACTAAACTTAAGGTACCATGAATCACACATGTGTAATGGTCGGTTATGGCTTATTTTTACCTATTGAAACCTTTGTATGTGTAGAACACTTAGGCAACGTGTTGGGACTGTTATTTCAGTAAGTTTTAGTGCATATTATGTTTAATAACATGGTTTGACCTCTGGAACAAAAGACATAATGTGTTTAGACCCATTTTGGTCACTTTCGGGACCCGAAAACGTGTTAAAAGGACTTAAAAATAAGAAATCTTGAACTATAAACTTTTTAAAAAGTATTCCAGGTTCATTAAGGATTAATAAAGTGTTCTGGAGCTAATGAGAATTTTTAGTGGTCAAATGGTATTTTAAATGGATTTTAAGTGAAACCGGATGTAAACCGAGAGGCGTTTTTAAGGAAAAATATACGATAAATGGGTTAAATGTTACAAATTATAAAAATCATGATTTTCCAGTAGGTTAAAAGATAAAATAACCTCAAAAGTAAAATAGTTGGTCAAACAAGCTTTTAAAATGGTCAAACCCGACTAAAAACGCATTTTAACGGTTTAAACGTAAAAACGGGTCTTCCAACTTCTAGGGGCAAAATTTGTGATTTAAAAGGTTGGAAACTTATTAAAATGACTTTAAAAAGTTATCTACTGGTTTTAGACTCAAAAAGGCGAAAACTCATAGATAACCATTTTTAAACCGTTCGGTTTTACCGTAACCGGCAACGTTAAACGCGTAATTTGCAAACCGAGTCCATAAACTGAAATTTTGGTTATAAACTCTTAAAACTAAGTTAAATTAAGGTCTTGAACCTGATTTTTAAGTATAGAGGTCACTTAATGCAAGAAACTAATCTTAAGGGTAGAAAATGTCAATTTTGAAACTTCAGGGGCAAAACTGTAAATTTTGCAAAACTTCATAACCGACTCCCATAAGTTCATTTTCCCCCTTAAATGGCATAATTACTATATATTCTTGGTTTAGTAATGTAGAAACCCTTGATTTCATGAAAAACCATGACTTTCCATAAAAGGAACCTTTTATACAAACCCTAACGGAATCAAAGCCGAACCCGTCCATTTAAGTCTTAGGCACTATTATTGCTCCTTAAATAGGTTTAGAGCAGTAGCTAATCACTTAATATACTTATGTTAGGGTGCTAGACTTGAGATATTCCCGGCACGCGAAGAATTTCTTTTTGCTTGATATCTAAGGTGAGTTCTAGTGATCCCCCTTTTTACTACTGTTTTGGGATGAAACATGCTCTACTTTTATGAACTATGATTGTGCTTTTTGATGATACTATGTGGGATTGTGGTTACCTGCTAATTCTTATATCATGATCATTAATTCTTTCGTGAACCGCTTGATTTATATGGATAGATCTATTTGGGGAATCCCCCACACACAGTGGCTTCCGTTCCAAGAAGGTTACCCCACTGAGATCCTGAGGGATCGTTGTGGCATGTAACAAGTTTTGTTAAGATTCTATGGTGAACCATCCGGGCAGGTAGGGTTCACTGGTATGGGGCTCAGTTTCTTCCTTCGGGAATATCCGGTAAAACACAACTTTAGAAGAGGCTAACCGGGGACTGAGTGCAGGGTTGATTATGATTTTATTTCTCCCACGATGATAAACAATGATTATTTTCCTTTTAATCAAAGAAGGATTTATTAAGTCCTTTTGTTTTTGAACTTTAAGCACTTGAATTCACCAACTTTATAGTTGACACAATTTTCTTTTGAGCATGTTTCAGGTAATGTTTGAAGAGATCCTAGCTGTTTGAAGACCTAGACCTATCCCCGTGACATGGCATTGGCTTATTTCCTTGATGAAACATTGAACAATTAATATTTTGTGTTGAACAATTACAATTTCATTTTTATGGATGATTGTAAAACTTATTTGGGGCTTGATGTGTCTTTAGCCCTGTTACCTTTTTAAAACTTTAATGCCATGTGATATTCTCTCCTTTGAGCTCTTATAATGGTTTGTTTCCGCTGCCATATGTTGTTGCTAGTCTGTGACGTCCCACCCTATCTGGGCCCGGGGTGTGACAGGAACCTATGTCCTCTTCCTCAAGGGAAGACTACCATAGGAACCAAATGGGTTTTTAGGAATAAGAAGGATGATAGAGGACTTGTCATCAAGAACAAGGCAAGACTAGTTGTTCAAGGGTATACTCAAGAAGAAGGAATTGACTACACAAATGTTTTTGCTCCTTTAGCAAGACTTGAAGTTGTTAGAATATTCCTAGCTTTTGCTGCATCCAAGAAGTTCAAGGTCTACCAACATGATGTCAAGTGTGATTTTCTTTATGGGGTGATTGATGAAGAGGTGTATGTCAGACAACCACCTGGGTTTGCAGATCCTGATCATCCTGATTATTTGTACAGGCTTCATAAAGCTCTTTATGGGCTGTACCAAGCACCAAGGAAGTGGTATGAGACTCTATCTCAGTATCTCTGTCAACGTGGCTAAAAAGGGGTACTATAGATGGAACTCTCTTCATCAAAGGAACAGGAAATGACATAATGCTAGTTCAAGTACATGTAGATGACATTATCTTTGGGTCAACTAATCCAAAGCTCTGCAAAGACTTTGAGAAGCTGATGAAAAACAGGTTTGAAATGAGTGCCATGGGGGAACTTAATTTCTTTCTAGGAATTCAAGTGAAGCAAGTTGACAATGGTATCTTCATAAGTCAGTCAAAGTATGTACAAGACATACTTAAAAGGTTCAACATGACTGATTGTAAGGTTGCTAAGACACCCATAGCCAGAAATCACTCCCTTGGATCTGATCTTGATGGGGAGTGTGTTGATGAGCATCTCTATAGGGCAATGATTGGGTCTCTTATGTACCTCACAGCTAGCAGGCCAGATATCATGTTTGCTACATGCATTTGTGCAAGATATCAAGCCAACCCCAAGATGTCACACTTGGTCACTGTGAAAAGAATTTTAAGATATCTCAAAGGTGCTCCATCACTTGGCCTTTGGTATCCAAAGAATTCTGACTTTAATCTGTATGCTTATACAGATAGTGACTATGGTGGTTGCAACATGACTACAAAGTCTACATCAGGGGGATGTCAATTTCTTGGTGGAAGAGTAGTCTCTTGGCAATGTAAGAAACAATCCTGTGTGTCTGCATCAACTGCTGAGGCTGAATACATTGCTGCTGCAAGCTGCTGTGCTCAAGTGCTTTGGATTCAAAATCAGATGTTGGACTATGGATTCAACTTTAAAGAGACTCCCATCCACATAGACAACAACAGTGTTATCTCCATCATAGAGAATCTTGTGCAACACTCAAGGACAAAGCATATTAATATCAGGTATCATTTGATTAGAGATAACTTTGAAAAGGGATTAATCAAACTAGTCAAAGTTAACACAAATGAACAATATGCTGATCTGTTTACCAAAGCTTTGGATGAGCAGAGATTTAAATATCTTGTATCAGCTATTGGGATGATTAACTCTGAATAGCTTTACTTAAAACTTAATCATATTTATATTTAAAACATGTGTGTCCTAAGTTGTCTATTTTATCACCTTCATAAGCCCTTGTTTTCTTTGGAAGAAAATCTTTTCAAAAGACTTTTCTTAGATTTTTGAAAATTTTGATCTCTTTTCTTTTCGGAAGATTTAAAATTACATTCGGAAGAAATTTATGTCTTAGTAAACAAATAATTGCTTCAGTAATTTTACCTTCGGAAGAAATTTCTGAAATATCTTCCAAAGCTTAAAATCAACTTAAGTACTCTGTATGTTTTCAAAGAACAAGCTTCTTCCTAAAGCAATTTACCTTCGGAAGTTTATATTCTCCTTAGAATAAAAGTCTCTGAGTATAAATTATCTTCCAAAGCAAAATTCTCAAAAACCTTTGAAATATCTTCCGAAACCAATTTGCCTTCGGAAGCTTTTTCTTCAGAACTTCCGAAGCAAATAACCTTCGGAAGATTTCTCGACTTCTAAGAAAACTACTTTTTAGGCAAAAGTAAACTACTTTTCAGAGGTGGGACCGACATCCGGCTTTCAAAGTTTATCCTCTCTCATTAACTTTGTCTCAAATTCTTTTCACATAAATACCCAATGGTTCCCCCCTCTTTCAATATCTTCCTCAATTACACTATTCCTTAAACCTAAATTCTCCCAAACCGCCTTTGTTCTTCAACTTTCTTCATCCTTAAGCTTCTCAAATGGCCAACCTAAACCGCAGAAACAACCCAGATTTCTCCATGCAACTTCACAGGCAACACAACCAGGTTGCTCTGTTAAGCTCTGAGAAAGATGAAAGTTTCTCAGAGGTTTGCCGTTTCCTAGCTCTAGCCAACTACTTTACCTCCCTAACCATTGATCTTTCTCTCTATGAGGATCATCGCTTGAATTCTGGAAGACCTTCCAAGAGGTCATTATGGATGAAGAGAAGGCACTGTCTGCCACAGTGCAAAGAAGGACAATCTTCATCACTCCGGCCATATCAACACTCACTTGCAGCTGGATGATGAAGAAGGTGAGTTGTCCTTCCCAAAGGAAGCTGTAAATCATTCCTTTGGGCAGATGGGTTATGAGGGAGATTTCTCTGTAAAGACCTTCAAGAAAGGAAAGGTCTCATCCCAGTGGAAATACCTGCTTCATGTGGTTATCCACAAATTGTCAAACAAGCATGGAGGGTGGGATCAGATTCCTGAGGATCTCTCCTTCATAGTACATGGAATGGTTCAAGGGGTCAAGTTTAGGTACTCTCAGTTTGTTTATACAAATTTTCTTGCTAACTTGGACTCCTTAGAGTATTATATATCTTCGAGATATGTTCAACACATTCTTAACTGTGAACTGGGCTCACAGTTGAGGGAAACAGATAATATTCTTAAATTGGGACAGATGAAGCCCGACATCTTTAAAATTATAAAGAAGCCAACTGTAGGCTTCTCAGGGGTAGAAACAGCCCTTGTTCCAAAAATGTTAGAGCTCATTGCTCAAGGTGACAACCTAGCAAAACAAGCTAGTGTTGAACCCACACCTTCTACCTCCCAACCACCAAAAAGGCCACAAATCACCCTCACCTACCAAAGAAAATCCAAACGAACCCCTGCTTAAGATATTGAGTCTGTGCAGGCCCCCATATACTCACCCATACAGGAGGAAGTGGACACTAGAGCTCCCACTTCTCCTGAGGAGCAAACCACTCCCATCTCTTCAAGAATCAGGAATGAGGTTCCTCATGCTCACCCTGATGAGCTCATAAGCCAAACTGACTTAAGCCTTCACTCTGAGTCTCAACACTCAAGTGAACAACCTTCAGGGGACAGTTACCATCCCCAGCCTTTAGACTTAAATCAATCCATTCCCAACCTCTCATTCTATATGTAACACCCCGAAAAGTCGAAACGAGTCATTAAGGATAATGGGCTTAAATAATGGGTATTTAATAAAAGAAGGAAATGGGTTATGGGCCAAATTAGGTTTATGGACAAGAGCCTAAGTGATTAAGGCCCATAATCAGCCCTTAACCTACCCAAATCAGCCTCCATCTCCATCATTACAACCCTAGCCACCAAAATTCGTAGAGAGAGAAAGTGGAGAAAACTCAAGATTTGAAGCTTCCAAGGTGAAGAGATTGAAGATCTGGGTGTTGGAGCATCAAGACCTAAGAAAGAAGCAACAAATCCAGGTAAGAATCGACCTCTAAACCCTTCTGTAGATCAAACCCGGATTCTAGGGTTTTGGGTTTTGAAAAGTTGCAAAGAATCGCATAAAGGTCACATTTTTACGTATGAAAACATGTATAAAGCTTAGATTTAGCCTCATGGATGATAAACTAAGAGATTGGACGTAAAAAGTTATGATTTTGGGTTAAAAACGGACTGGTTCGTAATTTTTATGCGATCTGCGAAACTGTGTGTTCATCCAGCGAATTTGCATATTCAATCAGCGAAACTGTGGATCTTCCTGCGAAATTATGGTTTCGCAGGTAGTTTCGCAGACATGGTTTTCCAACGAAAGTTGGGCGAAACTGGCAGTGAAACTGGCAGCGAAGATGCCAGCGAAACTGCCAGCCAAGGTGCTAGCGAAACTAGCAGCGAAACTGCTGGTGAAACTAGTAGCGAAACTGTTGGCGAACCTAGCTGCGAAATTGCTGATCTTGCAGCGAAATTAGCAGCGAATTTAGGCAGAAATTAACCCCTTTAAGTGTTAGCTATTCTGCAGGCTGTGTAGAGTGATCCTAGCCTTGTAAGCTTAGCCTAGAAGTTATTCGTGGTATCCAGGTGAGTTCTAGATCCCCTATTTATAAGTTTTTCCATGTTTTGGGGCTATTATGCATACTAAATTTACGTTTTTAAATGACCAAGATTTTAAGGTGTTTTAACAGGAAGAACGATTTTCCTGTTTTAACAGCCAGGGGCGTTGCCCCTTGGACCCCACTAGGGGCTGCTGCCCCTAGGACCCCGCTGTCAGGGGCTGCCGCCCCCGAACCCCTGCTGTCTCGAGGCGGATCGGTTATAGTTTATGATGACTAGTACTTGGTATGTTGTGTATTCAATAAGTTAAGTATTATATATTAAAGTGGAAGATGATATTAATGAAAAGCGAAACTTAATGAATGTTACCCCCGGGCCCGTTTGATGATGTAAAGTCTTGCAAGCACTATGATAGACTTCACTTATGTGAGTCTGATGTATGATGATGGATCCGTATTCATGAGCGGGCTATGTGCCTTGCAGTGTGGATCAACTGTCGGGGGTTAGCTACCGTTTTCATGTGTACCGACAGGGATTGGCATTTGTTGTCAATCAACATGGAGCTCTTGCTTTGTGCAATCTCGTTTATGATGAAAGTGAAAGATAATGAAAGATAATGAATGAATGAAAGATAATGAACATGCTTATTATGATGCAAGTAATGTTATGTACTATGATGTATGCATGGTCATTATATGAAGGATAAAGTTTATATTTTCTTATATTATTTAAAACTAGAACTCACTCAGCGAAGCTGACTTTTATGCATAATAGTTGTAACATCTCGTATTTTCATTAAATTAAAAATTAACCTTGTTAAGTGTTTGTAAGGACCATTTATGAAATTTGTGGTTTTCTTATGCTCATTTCTTATTATGTCTTTATTTCCTTAATTTGAAGTTTAATAATGTTAAATATTAAATAGAATATAATTATGATAATAATAATAATAATAATAATAATAATAATAATAATAATAGTAATATTAGCAATAAATAATAACTAATAATAGTAATAAAATAATATTGTAATAATAATAAAATAAAATAAAATAATAAATTGTAATACTTACTAAACTTAACAATGCTTTAAAACTTTAAGTAATTAAAGTTTAAGGGGTTTTAATGTCAATTTAGAAACTTAAATATTAAAGTTTGTATATAAAAGGTTAAAAATGGAAACTTCAGGGACCAAAACTGCAAAATTTCAAAAATCTTTTCTTTTGGTTTTTCTCTTTCCCCGATTTTCCGGCCGGCCACCGGCCACCGCCGGCTGCGGCCTCCGGCGGGTTCCAAAACCACTTCAAGCGCCCGGTTTCAACCGAATTAAACACTTTTCTGCGAACATGGATCGATTCGAACTCGTAACCGTCTGTTAATTTGATCGAAATGATGGTTTCATTAAGAGGTTTCTTGAAACCGAAACACGTCAATCGAATTCACCTGAAGTTTGATGAATTGAACCGTTCGATTGATTAGAAACGTACCTCCAATCACTACGAAACTAAATGTGCAGTTAAATGCGAGATTAACAGCCAATTTATCACCGAATCATAACCGAAGCTAACAAGTAAAGACGGAACCCATTCGGGACTGAATCGATTACATGGAACCTATTTAACAGAGGGGAAACACCACATTCGATCCCTTTAAACTCGTTATACACGCAATTGCTAGAAAAATCCAACACAAACTCGAAATTGATCTCGTGTTCATCGCAAGTCAACCGAAGAAAAGAATCGAGCCTAAACCTTCAATTCGAAAGTAATCAAGTAAGTTAAACGCATGAATAGGCTCGGCTATACATGGGGAACAAAAGCCCCATGATTCCAACCATTTACGTAATCGATTTGCTTCTCAATTTTGGGTCCGATTGTTCTAGGGTTCATGTGAAATTGGGGGTTTTTAATTGGCAATGGTTTTAAGATTTAAAATGGGGTTATAACCGCGGCTGGAGGCCTTGGTAGAGTGGTCTGTATGTTGCATTCCATCCATGAGGTCCCGGGTTCGAACCCGGGCACCCTCATGCTATTTTTTTAAAGGGTTTTGGCCTTTAAAAAGGCTGTATAAAATTCTAAAAAAAAAAATTAAATTATAAAAAATTGCTAAAAATTATTTTATAAACTTTATTTATTTAAAACCCATTTAATTAATTTTCTGTAATTTATCCATAAAAATATTCTTATATTTTTTATTTAATATTCTAAAGCTAATGATATAGTTAGTATATTTGTTTTATAAAATTTAGACTTTAAATACTAGTTTAATTTACACAAACTATTATTTCAAATATTGCCTTTAAACTATTGGTTAAATCGTGTTTATTTTACTTAGTTACAAAACTTTGTTTAAACTTTATAAATACTACAAAATTATCATAAATGTTATTTTTATTTCACATCTTTATATAAAATATAAATATATTGCTCTCAAGAAAATATAATTGATACCCATTTGTTAAACATAATTGACAAAGTCCCAAACATCACATTGAACCTAGCTTATGTTAATACATCAAACTTATTGTAAAACATTAACCTTGTGAACATACATATTTAGGTATCTTGTGACGATACAACTTTGGAGCGACGCTTAATATTAATCTTATTAATCTCCCTTATATACTTATTTGTCATGTGAGTTTTCCTTGTCCCCTTTTTATAATTTCACACATATTTGGGGTGAAACATGATGCTTATATTTCATACACGTTTAAACTTTTGAGACTTGTAATGCACATGCAATTCTACTTATTTTTGGTCATGGTTATTTGTGTTTTGTGAGTGTTTATATGAGATACATTATTTGTTTACAATCATTAACTATTGCTAGCCTGGCGACGTCTTAGATCTTTGGGCCTGACAAGCCTATTTGGTGCTAAAGTCGAGGTATTGCCGACTCCTAGGGGCCGTACGCTTGTGCACTAGGGAACCAAATACACTTAGCCAATCTTATATACTTGTAATCAAGTCGAGGTTTGGTTGTAACGATATGTGTTCTATAACCTTACTAGCTTATAATCCATGACATGAATTGCTACTTGTAATCTTATTATGTATGAAAACTTGGAAACTCACCAACTATTTTTAGTTGACTCGTTATTTTCATCATGTTTCAGGAAATCCCCAAGTTTAAAGTGGACATTTGAAGCTTGCAATAAAACTAGGATTTGGACCTAGTTAATAAACAAAATGAACATGTTTGTTATTTCATGTTGAAACTTATTTCATTATTGAGACTTATGCTTGTAATGTAATTTTGAGACTTATGTTTAATATATTTGAATTTAAATATAGCGTTATGTGGCTGTGAACAATCTTAACCCTCACACCTCGACGTTTCCGCCGTCAAGGTTGGGGTGTGACAGATTGGTATCAGAGCCCATAACTATAGGGATTTAGGTTATTAGAAATGGTGACCTAGACTATAGCTTATGCATGAACCTCTTAGAATAATATTTATATTCTTGGTAATATATATATTGTTACATGCTACATAATGCTATACTTTACTTATGTGCAACTTGATGCCTTAGCATAGGCTTGCCTTGTAATTGTTTAAACTTAGTTACTCGTCTCCCTAAACTTACCTTTTGACACTTTGACTCTCCCCGAAAATGAAACTTCTTAATCTTATTCTCGTCGACACGTGGAATTGTATACTTATGCTTGTGACTTGAATCCTTAGACTTATGTCTAATCTATGTAAAATCTCATCAAGGTTTTGATTTCATGAACCTAAGATATTTGTGTGACACATAGACA
This sequence comes from Flaveria ramosissima, assembly GCA_025215565.1. Lineage (NCBI taxonomy): Eukaryota > Viridiplantae > Streptophyta > Magnoliopsida > Asterales > Asteraceae > Flaveria > Flaveria ramosissima. The sequence continues at coordinate 20,936,116 of CM046034.1, forward strand.
CCTGTATTCTGGATTTCCTGGCAAAAGGCCCTCGGGCTAAGGCAAGCATATCGCATAAATCCTACGGGACTAGTTATGCTTACCTGGGGATTTCTGGGGTGAGTGATAAACTATGGTCAACATACATAAATTTCTAAGGCAAGTGGGTCAACTTACCTTGACGTGTCAACGTTTCCAAATGGTAATGCGTTACCAAATGGAACCATTCCATGTGCCTTACAACTTTAGCCTTATCCTTGTTGAACTATGACCCTTGTTATACCAAATCTCGTATCTAACTCATTTTGTATATTCCAGCATGTCTCGACATCATGGAAAGCGTGGAAGTTCCGATCGTAAACTAGCCGCCATGATTGCTCGCCAAATGGCTGCTGTCATCCCGACCATGGTTGCTGAACTTAATAGCACCTTACTGACCAATGGTAGCAACAATGGTAATGGTCATGGAGAGAACAGCAACAACCAAAATGGGAACAACCAAAACGGGAACAATCGAACTTGCACTTTCAAACACTTTAGCTCTTGCAAGCCCACTAGTTTTAGTGGCAAGGAAGGAGCCACTGGTCTTCTTGAGTGGTTCGAAAGCATGGAGAATACTTTCATCAACTGCGAGTGTCCCGAGGCACTCAAGGTTCGTTATGCTACTAGTGTGCTCCAACAAAGGGCACTTACCTGGTGGAATAGCGAGAAGAGAAACCGTGGACCCGAAGCTGTGCAAGCACTTACTTGGGAGGAGTTCAAGAACATCGCTATCGCGAAGTTCTGCCCACGAAGTGAGTTGCAAAAGTTGGAGGAAGAATTCTGGAACTTGAAGCAAAATGATGGTGATCATTTGGCCTACTCAACTAGGCATCATGAGTTGAGTTTATTGCTGCCTCACATGGTCGACACTGTCCCCCGCAACATCGAGAAGTTCATTAAGGGTGTACCACCCCAAATTCAAGATGCTGTGGTGGGTAGCCGACCCACAACTTTGGAAGAAGCCATTACTATCACCGCTCAACTCACCGAGAATCATATACGAGCGGGCACCATGTCTGTGAAGGGTGCAAAGAAAGTAGAGAAGACGGCTACCGAGGCTGTTAAAGAAACCAAAGCTGAACCGTCTTACAACAACAACAACAACAACAAGAAGCGCAAGTTCACACCGGCGCGCAACTATGCTGTGGTTGCACCTAAACAACCCCAAAGACAACTTGTACCTACGGCTGCACCTGTGGCACAAGTGCCTGGGGCTAGGGCTTATGCTGGTCCCCAGCCTATGTGCAACATTTGTAGGTACCATCACCCGGTAAATCAACCGTGCCGTATCTGTACCTTATGCGGTAAATATGGTCACTTGGTGGCGACTTGTCACCGTGCACCTAAGAACAACGCCGCCGTGGTCACAAATCGTGTTTGCTATAACTGTGGGGAACCTGGTCATTTCCGCCCACAATGCCCCCGTCTTGTGGGTGATGTTCCACAAGCTCGAGGACGTGCTTTTAACATCAATGCAAATCAAGCACAAGCAAACAACGATGTGGTGAATGGTATGTTCACTTACCTTTAACTTTTGTGATCTAATTCTTTTCATGTGTTGCCTATGTCGTTAAATACCCTTAAAATTGAACAGGTATGTTCCTTATTAATAAAACTTATGCCTATGTCCTATTTGATTCTGGAGCCGATAAGAGTTTTGTTTCGTTAGAGTTTGAACCCATACTTGCTAAGCCACATACGAAACTAGGAAGACCTCTTACCGTTGAAGTTGCCGATGGAGAACCGATCACCGTTGATGTCATTATTCGTGATTGCATCTTAAGTCTTGACACACATGATTTCCTTATCGATCTTATTCCTATGAAACTTGGAAGCTTTGACGTCATAATTGGTATGGATTGGTTAGCCAAACACCATGCCGAGATCATTTGTTTCGAGAAGTGTATTCGCATACCGTTACCCTCTGGAGATACTTTGAAAGTGTTCGGTGAGAAATCTTCCAAAGGGCTTAAACTCATGTCTTGCACTCAAGCCCGAAAGTGCTTAAGCAAAAAGTATATGGCCTTCTTGGCTTACGTGGTCAACACGAAAGTCAAAGGGAAAGAACTTAAGGATGTCCCTATCGTACGAGACTTTCCTGAAGTATTTCCCGATGACCTTAGTGGTTTACCTCCCGTACGAGAAGTCGAGTTTAAAATTGACTTGATACCGGGAGCAAACCCCGTGGCTAAGTCACCATATCGACTTGCACCATCGGAAATGCAAGAACTCTCTAGTCAACTTCAAGAGTTATCCGAGAAGGGTTTCATCCGTCCTAGCTCTTCGCCGTGGGGTGCACCTGTTCTATTCGTGAAGAAGAAAGATGGAACGTTTCGTATGTGCATCGATTATCGTGAGCTTAACAAGCTTACCATCAAGAACCGTTATCCTCTTCCTCGTATCGATGATTTGTTTGACCAACTTCAAGGAGCTGCTATCTTCTCGAAGATCGACTTACGTTCTGGTTATCATCAATTGCGAGTCCATGATGATGATATCCCAAAGACCGCGTTCCGTACTCGATATGGGCACTATGAGTTTATGGTGATGCCATTTGGTTTAACCAATGCTCCTGCTGTCTTCATGGATCTCATGAACCGAGTATGCAAGCCTTATCTAGACAAGTTTGTGATTGTCTTCATTGACGACATACTTATCTATTCAAAGTCCAACACCGATCATGAACTGCATTTGAGATTGGTTCTTGAGTTGTTAAAGAAAGAGCAATTGTACGCGAAGTTCTCGAAGTGTGATTTCTGGCTCGAGGAAGTTCAATTTCTAGGACACGTGGTGAATAGCCAAGGAATTCACGTTGACCCTGCAAAGGTGGAAGCTGTGAAGAATTGGTGTGTTCCTACAACTCCTACTGAAGTTCGTTCTTTTCTTGGTCTTGCTGGTTATTATCGGCGATTCATTGCCAACTTCTCGAGGATCGCGAAACCGCTCACTACTTTGACACAAAAGAATAAACCATTCGAGTGGGGTCCCGAGCAAGAAGAAGCTTTTGAAGCGTTAAAGCACAAGTTGTGCAATGCTCCTATCTTAACCCTACCCGATGGAAACGACGATTTCACCGTGTATTGTGATGCATCTAAACAAGGCCTTGGTTGTGTTCTCATGCAACGAGGGAAGGTCATAGCTTATGCATCGAGACAGTTGAAGGTTCACGAGGTGAATTACACAACACACGATCTTGAGCTTGGTGCTGTTGTCTTTGCTTTGAAGATTTGGAGACACTACCTGTATGGTACGCAATGTATAGTCTACACCGATCACAAAAGCCTTCAACACGTTTTCAATCAAAAAGATCTCAATATGAGACAACGTCGTTGGGTGGAGTTGATTAGTGATTACGATTGTGACATTCGTTACCATCCTGGTAAAGCAAACGTTGTAGCCGACGCTCTAAGCCGAAAGATTCACAACAAGATGATCTCATTTCAAGAAATTCGCGATCGACGACAATGGTTTGATACTTTGGGTGAGTTCGATACTGAGATCCGACTTGATGTCAACGAGACCACCGTGTTGCTACAAAACCTGAGGATAGATAGTGACATCGAGTCTAGTATCCTGGAGGCTCAACAAATAGTACAACGAGAAGGAAGAATGAAGGATGAATTGGAGCATAATCTTCTAACCCGATTGGAAACGAAACCCAATGGGTTGATGTACTTCGCCAATCGAATTTGGGTTCCAAACCGCGATAACCTCCGTACCTTCATCATGAACGAAGCTCATCAAAGTCGTTATTCTATTCATCCTGGCTCCGATAAGATGTATATGGACCTACGTGGTCAATATTGGTGGCCTGGAATGAAGAAAGACATAGCGACTTATGTAGCTAAGTGCCTCACGTGTACGAAGGTTAAAGCTGAACATCAACGTCCAAGTGGATTACTTGAGCAACCCGAGATTCCAATGTGGAAGTGGGAACACATATCCATGGACTTCATAACAAAGCTACCCCGAACCTCCCGAGGTCATGATAGCATATGGGTGATTGTTGACCGATTGACTAAGTCGGCACATTTTATACCCATACGTGACACTTACAAGACATCAAAGTTAGCTCGTATTTACGTTGATGAGATTGTAAGTCGTCATGGGGTACCTCTGCACATCATATCCGACCGAGATGCTCGCTTCACTTCACATTTTTGGTCGTCTATGCAAGAACTCTTGGGTACACAACTAGATCTAAGCACGGCTTACCATCCTCAAACTGATGGTCAAACCGAGCGAACGATCCAAACCTTGGAGGATTTGCTACGCCTTTGTGTTCTTGACTTTGGTGGCGATTGGGATACGCATCTACCGCTCGCGGAATTTTCGTATAACAATAGTTACCACTCGAGTATCAAGATGGCACCGTTCGAAGCACTTTATGGTCGAAAATGTCGTTCACCGATCTGTTGGACCGACATTGGTGAAAACTTCATCACTGGTCCTGAACTTATACAAGAGACGACCGATAAAGTTTCTATCATTCGCAAGAACCTTGAAGTGGCGAGAAGTCGACAAAAGAGCTATGCTGACAAGCGACGTAAGCCATTGGAATTCCAAGTTGGGGAGATGGTTCTTCTTAAGGTTTCACCGTGGAAAGGTGTGGTTCGCTTTGGAAAGAAGGGCAAACTGGCTCCAAGATTTGTAGGGCCTTTCAAAATCCTGAAAAGGATTGGGAAAGTGGCTTATAAACTGGAACTACCTTCCGACCTTAGTGGAGTTCATCCTGTGTTCCACGTCTCAAACTTGAGGAAATGCTTGGCTGACGAAAGTCTGTATGTTCCGTTGGAAGACATCCAGATTGACGAGTCATTACATTTTGTTGAGAAACCTGTTGAAATTATGGACCGTATAATGAAGAAGACTAGAACCACAACAACCCCAATCGTCAAGGTTCGTTGGGAGAATAAACGTGGCGCTGAATTTACTTGGGAACGTGAGGAGCACATGAAGAAGAAATACCCGTTCTTATTTGTATAGTTTCATTTCTTTTAATTTCGGGACGAAATTCTTTTAAGTTGGGGAGACTGTAACATCTCGTATTTTCATTAAATTAAAAATTAACCTTGTTAAGTGTTTGTAAGGACCATTTATGAAATTTGTGGTTTTCTTATGCTCATTTCTTATTATGTCTTTATTTCCTTAATTTGAAGTTTAATAATGTTAAATATTAAATAGAATATAATTATGATAATAATAATAATAATAATAATAATAATAATAATAATAATAGTAATATTAGCAATAAATAATAACTAATAATAGTAATAAAATAATATTGTAATAATAATAAAATAAAATAAAATAATAAATTGTAATACTTACTAAACTTAACAATGCTTTAAAACTTTAAGTAATTAAAGTTTAAGGGGTTTTAATGTCAATTTAGAAACTTAAATATTAAAGTTTGTATATAAAAGGTTAACAATGGAAACTTCAGGGACCAAAACTGCAAAATTTCAAAAATCTTTTCTTTTGGTTTTTCTCTTTCCCCGATTTTCCGGCCGGCCACCGGCCACCGCCGGCTGCGGCCTCCGGCGGGTTCCAAAACCACTTCAAGCGCCCGGTTTCAACCGAATTAAACACTTTTCTGCGAACATGGATCGATTCGAACTCGTAACCGTCTGTTAATTTGATCGAAATGATGGTTTCATTAAGAGGTTTCTTGAAACCGAAACACGTCAATCGAATTCACCTGAAGTTTGATGAATTGAACCGTTCGATTGATTAGAAACGTACCTCCAATCACTACGAAACTAAATGTGCAGTTAAATGCGAGATTAACAGCCAATTTATCACCGAATCATAACCGAAGCTAACAAGTAAAGACGGAACCCATTCGGGACTGAATCGATTACATGGAACCTATTTAACAGAGGGGAAACACCACATTCGATCCCTTTAAACTCGTTATACACGCAATTGCTAGAAAAATCCAACACAAACTCGAAATTGATCTCGTGTTCATCGCAAGTCAACCGAAGAAAAGAATCGAGCCTAAACCTTCAATTCGAAAGTAATCAAGTAAGTTAAACGCATGAATAGGCTCGGCTATACATGGGGAACAAAAGCCCCATGATTCCAACCATTTACGTAATCGATTTGCTTCTCAATTTTGGGTCCGATTGTTCTAGGGTTCATGTGAAATTGGGGGTTTTTAATTGGCAATGGTTTTAAGATTTAAAATGGGGTTATAACCGCGGCTGGAGGCCTTGGTAGAGTGGTCTGTATGTTGCATTCCATCCATGAGGTCCCGGGTTCGAACCCGGGCACCCTCATGCTATTTTTTTAAAGGGTTTTGGCCTTTAAAAAGGCTGTATAAAATTCTAAAAAAAAAAATTAAATTATAAAAAATTGCTAAAAATTATTTTATAAACTTTATTTATTTAAAACCCATTTAATTAATTTTCTGTAATTTATCCATAAAAATATTCTTATATTTTTTATTTAATATTCTAAAGCTAATGATATAGTTAGTATATTTGTTTTATAAAATTTAGACTTTAAATACTAGTTTAATTTACACAAACTATTATTTCAAATATTGCCTTTAAACTATTGGTTAAATCGTGTTTATTTTACTTAGTTACAAAACTTTGTTTAAACTTTATAAATACTACAAAATTATCATAAATGTTATTTTTATTTCACATCTTTATATAAAATATAAATATATTGCTCTCAAGAAAATATAATTGATACCCATTTGTTAAACATAATTGACAAAGTCCCAAACATCACATTGAACCTAGCTTATGTTAATACATCAAACTTATTGTAAAACATTAACCTTGTGAACATACATATTTAGGTATCTTGTGACGATACAACTTTGGAGCGACGCTTAATATTAATCTTATTAATCTCCCTTATATACTTATTTGTCATGTGAGTTTTCCTTGTCCCCTTTTTATAATTTCACACATATTTGGGGTGAAACATGATGCTTATATTTCATACACGTTTAAACTTTTGAGACTTGTAATGCACATGCAATTCTACTTATTTTTGGTCATGGTTATTTGTGTTTTGTGAGTGTTTATATGAGATACATTATTTGTTTACAATCATTAACTATTGCTAGCCTGGCGACGTCTTAGATCTTTGGGCCTGACAAGCCTATTTGGTGCTAAAGTCGAGGTATTGCCGACTCCTAGGGGCCGTACGCTTGTGCACTAGGGAACCAAATACACTTAGCCAATCTTATATACTTGTAATCAAGTCGAGGTTTGGTTGTAACGATATGTGTTCTATAACCTTACTAGCTTATAATCCATGACATGAATTGCTACTTGTAATCTTATTATGTATGAAAACTTGGAAACTCACCAACTATTTTTAGTTGACTCGTTATTTTCATCATGTTTCAGGAAATCCCCAAGTTTAAAGTGGACATTTGAAGCTTGCAATAAAACTAGGATTTGGACCTAGTTAATAAACAAAATGAACATGTTTGTTATTTCATGTTGAAACTTATTTCATTATTGAGACTTATGCTTGTAATGTAATTTTGAGACTTATGTTTAATATATTTGAATTTAAATATAGCGTTATGTGGCTGTGAACAATCTTAACCCTCACACCTCGACGTTTCCGCCGTCAAGGTTGGGGTGTGACAATAGTTGGCAGGTAAACGCTGATGCTGAGGATGGCACATGGAGCTACTTGGGGAGCTATGGATGGCATTTATTTATGAAATCTTTATTGTAATTTAAGAACAAGTAACATGTTTTGTTTGAAATTAAAGGACAAATGTATGAGTACAATATGGTTTCTAAGTTTTAAATGAATGTCTAATTATTTCCGCTGCAATGTTTTATTATTAAACTGATTTTATGCTATGATTAACCAACTGTGAGGCTTCCCGGGAACGGGGCCTTACAAGTTGGTATCAGAGCCAAAGTTTAAGAGAATTGGGTAAACTATTTTCAAAACCTAAACTTAAACTGAAAATGGGACCGAATGAAGGATGCCAATCCAAGTAGCTACGTGCCATCAGGTAAAAGTTTCAAGTAAACTGGAATTATGTGCGTGTGCTATTTGTTTAATGTGCTTGTAGATTTGAATACTGATACGTGTTAGGATAGTGATTGCTTGGGACAGGAGGGTAAGGTAAGTGGTTAATCACACTTGGCCACTGTAATTAAGGACTTACCATACTTATAATGATCTGAGCAATTATCTTGAATAACCACTTTGGTGTTTGAATCTTATAGGAGTTAGTTATGGCTGGTAGAAAATCTGGAAAGGCAACCCGAGGAGGTGCTCGTGGCGGGCGTACTACTGAGCCACGTGTTACCCGGAGCAGAGCTAAGGCTCCCGAGACTGTTCATCAGGAGTCAGACCTCCAAAGTCACCCGGAGGGGGAGGGATCAGCCACCCTCAAACCCACTGTGAAGGAGGCTATCGCTGATGAGGTCTACAATGTGATGCAAAATGTCTTACCCTCAGTGGTGACCGAGGTGATCAAAGCAGTTAAGGATGGAGAGAGAGCTGAGAAGAAAGGGAAGGAAAGTGAGAAGAATTCAGGAAAGTCCACTGGGAGGACTGAGGAATCTGAAGAGGAGCCATCAAACCCTAGAGTGGTAGTCCATGATGACGACAGTGATGAGGAGTCCGAGAGAGAGACTACTAGAGGGTGCAACTATGGGGCATTTCAAAGGTGCAAGCCCCCAACCTTTGACGGTAACGGCACTGCTACTGCCGCTCATCGTTGGGTCAGAGAGATTGAAGCGGTACTGGAAATTAGTGAGTGCCGAGAGGATCAAAAAGTTAAGTTTGCCACTCATTCCTTCGTTGACTCAGCGTTATGCTGGTGGGACAATATTGTCCAGGCTGAGGGGAAGCGATCGATAGCCAAGATGAAGTGGTCTGAGTTGAAGGAGTTAGTACTGGAGGAGTATTGTCCCCATCGGGAATTAGACAAGATTGAAAAGGAGTTCTTGTATTTGAAAGCTGGGAACATGACTCATCAAGAGTATACCTCCAAGTTCAATGAACTTGCACGACTTGTGCCAGACATGGTGACACCTGCGTCCAGGAAGATCAAAAGATACATACAAGGTTTGCCTGTGGACATCAGGAGGCACATGATTGCAGCCAGACCGGGTACGTTTAGGTCTGTGGTGGATTTAGCTGGGAGGTTGTACGATGAGAGAGACCCAGTGCCTGTACAGAAGAAGGTGGAGAAATGGAATGGGAACAAGAATGGAAATGGGAAGAGGTTCGGAGGTGATAACTTCCGAAGTGGAGAGAAGAGGATGAGGGTTGAGGATCAGTCTGGGAGACACGGAAATACTGGGGAAGGAGGTGCTTGTAGAAAATGTGGAAAAGGTCATTCAGGGGAGTGCAGAGTTGGGACGGGAAAATGTTTCAAATGTGGAGGCGAGGGCCACTATGCTAGGGATTGCAAGGTGGGGAAGTGTTACCTGTGTGGCGAGATGGGTCATGCAGGAAGAGACTGTAAGAAAGGAAAACCAGAAGGATCAGGAACTGTTAAAGCTGGAGATAAGGGAAGAAGTGACGGTTCAAAGGCGAAGGCGAGGGCATTCAACATAACTCGCGAGGAGGCCAGGGCAGACCCAGAAGTAGTTTCAGGTATGTTTCTGGTAGACCATGAATATGCTTCTGTGCTCTTTGATTCTGGTGCTAGTAGGAGTTTTGTGTCTGCTGCCTTTTGTCGTTTGTTGCATGATAAGAGTAGAAAGTTAGATGAGCCTTTCTATGTAGAAACAGCCATTGGTAAGTCCACTAAGGTAACTGAGGTGGTTGAGGATTGCCTGATTGAGTTAGAAGATTGTAAGTTCCCTGCTAGGTTGCATGTTATGGCCTTAGGAGGTTTCGATGTGGTGTTAGGCATGGATTGGTTAGCTACCTATGAAGCCAATATAGTATGTAGTAAGAAGATAATTCGTCTAACAGCACCCGATGGTAGTTCTGTTACGGTTCGTGGAGATAAGGTGTGCTGTGTACCGAAGGTCGTGTCGATGATCATAGCTGAAAAGTACTTGAGACGTGGGTGCAGCGCTTACTTGGCCTATGTAAAAGATGTGGATGCGCCAGAGCCACAATTATCATACGTGCCAGTAGTGCGCGAGTTTCCTGACGTCTTTCCTGAAGACCTGACCGGTGTGCCGCCTGACCGCGAAATCGAATTCCAGATTGATTTGCTACCGGGAGCTCAACCTGTCGCTAAAGCACCGTATCGATTAGCTCCTTCGGAGATGGTAGAACTGAGGGACCAGTTGCAAGATTTATTGGATAAAGGCTTCATCCGACCGAGTATATCTCCATGGGGTGCTGCGGTTTTATTCGTCAAGAAGAAAGATGGTAGCATGCGGATGTGCATTGACTATCGCAAGCTCAATAAGCTGACCGTAAAGAATCGGTATCCGTTACCACGGATCGACGACCTGTTCGATCAACTTCAGGGTGCCAGCTGGTTTTCAAGGATAGACCTGCGGTCTGGTTACCACCAAATGAAGGTGAAAGAACAAGACATTCCTAAGACAGCGTTCCGTACGCGTTATGGACACTACGAATTCCTCGTCATGTCCTTTGGTTTGACCAACGCGCCAGCTGCCTTTATGGATCTTATGAATCGGGTATGTCGGCCGATGTTTGATAAATCGGTGATAGTGTTCATTGATGACATCTTGATTTATTCAAAAAGTGAAGAGGAGCATGCCGATCATATTCGAGAAGTATTGGAGACGCTCAGAAGTGAGAAGCTATATGCTAAGTTCTCTAAATGCGCATTTTGGCTACGAGAAGTTCAATTTCTGGGTCATGTGGTTAATCCCGAGGGGATCAGGGTGGACCCTGCAAAGGTTGAAGCAGTGATGCAATGGGAACCTCCAAAGACGCCATCTGAGATTCGTAGTTTCTTAGGCTTGGCAGGCTACTATAGGAGGTTTATCCAGGATTTCTCCAAGATAGCTTCTCCTTTGACAAAGTTGACCCGAAAGGACGTGAAGTATGAATGGGGTACTGATCAAGAGAACGCCTTCCTAGAACTGAAGATGAGGTTAACTCAAGCCCCTGTATTGACGTTACCTGAAGGGAACGAGGATCTGGTGGTCTACTCGGATGCCTCTTATGCAGGAAGGGAACGAGGATCTGGTGGTCTACTCGGATGCCTCGTATGCAGGATTGGGTTGCGTGTTGATGCAACGAGGGAAGGTGATAGCCTATTCTTCTAGACAATTAAAGGTTCACGAGGCCAATTATCCCACCCATGATTTGGAGTTGGCTGCGGTGGTGTTTGCATTGAAGATTTGGAGGCACTACCTGTATGGGGTGAAGTGCACCATCTTCACTGATCATAAAAGTCTAAAGTATTTCTTTGAACAAAAGGAACTCAATATGAGGCAGAGGAGGTGGTTGGAACTGATCAAGGATTATGACTGTGAAATTCATTATCATCCAGGCAAAGCCAATGTGGTTGCTGACGCCCTTAGCCGAAAAGGACGACCCGAACCAATTCGGGTGAGGGCTTGCCAGATAATCATGACGCCTGATGTTATGAAACAAGTGAGGGAGTTCCAGGATAAGGCACTAAGAGAGGATAGAGTCAACTCTGAAAGGATGAAAGGACAAGTTTCAGACTTGGGGGAAAACACCTGGGTGTTAGAACCCGATCTGGAAGAATGTGGATCCCTCTCTATGGGGATCTAAGGGAGAAAATCATGGAGGAGGCTCACAAAACTCGATATTCCATACACCCCGGTGCCACGAAAATGTATCATGATCTCAAGAAAGATTATTGGTGGCCGGGAATGAAGCGAGACGTGGCTAAGTACGTGAGCAAGTGCCTGACTTGTCTGCAAGTGAAGGCAGAGCACCAAAAGCCATATGGGAAGATCCAACCTTTGGATATCCCTGCATGGAAATGGGAACACATCACAATGGACTTCATCACAAAGCTGCCTCGCACGGCGAGTGGAAGCGACGCAATCTGGGTGATTGTTGACCGTCTAACAAAGAGCGCCTATTTCCTACCAATTCATGAGACGTATTCCTCTGAGAGGTTGGCAGAGCTATTTATCAAGGATATCGTGGCTCGTCATGGCGTGCCAGTGTCTATCGTTTCGGATAGGGACACGCGGTTTACATCCAAGTTCTGGAAGAGGTTTCACGACTCAATGGGGACTAGACTGCATATTAGTACGGCTTACCATCCCCAGACAGATGGTCAGTCGGAAAGGACGATCCAGACTTTAGAAGACATGCTACGAGCCTGTGTAATCGACTTTGGAGGAAGCTGGGATGAGCACTTACCGTTGGTGGAATTCTCATATAATAATAGTTACCATGCCAGCATTGGTATGCCACCTTACGAAATGTTGTACGGTAGGAAGTGCAGAACGCCGGTGTGCTGGGGTGACATCGGGTAGAAGGAATTGGGGAGTCTTGAAGTGATTGAGGTCACAACTGAGAAGTTAGATAAGATTAAGGCGTTCATGAAAGCTGCAAAGGACCGCCAGAAGTCTTATGCTGATAAGAGGCGTAGGCCGATAGAATTTGAGGTTGGTGACAAGGTTATGCTCAAGGTATCGCCCTTGAAAGAGATCATCAGGTTTCTAAAAAGGGGAAAGTTGAGCCCAAGATTTATAGGGCCATTCCGTATTATGGCAAGGGTAGGAGAAGTGGCCTACAGATTAGAACTACCTGATGAGTTGAGTGGAATTCACCCTACGTTTCACGTATCTCATCTCAGGAAATGTCTGGCAGATAATGATGCATTTGTACCATTAGAAGACATTGAAGTCGATGAACGGCTAAATTATATAGAGCAGCCGGTGGCCATCCTTGATTGGAAAGAGAAGCACTTACAGAATAAAGTGGTTCCACTAGTACGGGTACAGTGGAGACACAGAAAAGGATCAGAATCTACGTGGGAGACCAAGGAGGAGATGAGGAAATTTTATCCTCAGTTGTTTGATAACTGACAGGTTTCGAGGACGAAACCTAAATAGGTGGGGGAGACTTGTAACACCCCGAAAAGTCGAAACGAGTCATTAAGGATAATGGGCTTAAATAATGGGTATTTAATAGAAGAAGGAAATGGGTTATGGGCCAAATTGGGTTTATGGACAAGAGCCTAAGTGATTAAGGCCCATAATCAGCCCTTAACCTACCCAAATCAGCCTCCATCTCCATCATTACAACCCTAGCCACCAAAATTCATAGAGAGAGAAAGTAGAGAGAGAAAGTGGAGAAAACTCAAGATTTGAAGCTTCCAAGGTGAAGAGATTGAAGATCTGGGTGTTGGAGCATCAAGACCTAAGAAAGAAGCAACAAATCCAGGTAAGAATCGACCTTTAAACCCTTCTGTAGATCAAACCCGGATTCTAGGGTTTTGGGTTTTGAAAAGTTGCAAAGAATCGCATAATGGTCACATTTTTACGTATGAAAACATGTATAAAGCTTAGATTTAGCCTCATGGATGATAAACTAAGAGATTGGACCTAAAAAGTTATGATTTTGGGTTAAAAACGGACTGGTTCGTAATTTTTATGCGATCTGCGAAACTGTGTGTTCATCCAGCGAATTTGCATATTCAATCAGCGAAACTGTGGATCTTCCTGCGAAATTATGGTTTCGCAGTGTAGGATTCGATGTGCCCAAGACACTTAGAATATTGATGTGGTTAGTACGTTATGATCCAAGTCGGGTTATACCCAATAACAAGCTTAGCAAACACCAAATAATATTTATTGATGATATGATCATGCAATAAAATATTAACACCAATTTAGAAAATGGGTTTTCTAAATAAGTTGCATATGACATGGAACAATTTATTAAGATATATTGTTCAATGATATTATTTGTAATGTTATTTAGATGACATTACAAATTAATAATGGCTATATATGTTATACAATTAATGGGTTAGTTGTATACATTTTCTAAGAGGGACAAATTATAAGACCATTTTAACATGTGATTGTGTCTAACAAAAAAAAGGGGGGAAACCTCTTTCAAACCCCATTTCGGCCGCCCCCCCCCCCCCCCCCCCTTGTTGGTCATTGGACCAATTTTGTTGATTAGATACAACACATTAAAGGTCTTTGAATGCCTTCTTGGACCAGCAATCTTGACACATACATGCAACTAAACTCCAAGAAAAACTCTCTCTTCCATCTTCTCCAAACTCACGGTTTTGAAGGTGATATAGCAGCTTATTCTTGAAGTTTTGGTGACCAAAATCCTAGCAACTAAGGTGTTTGCTTGAAGGCTTGTGGGTATAGACGTTTGAGGACTTCTAGCTTGAAGTCTTGGCCATTAATCAGCCCTCATTCAGCACTTTGTTGGACGTTTTTGAAGCTTACAACAGCCCTCTCCTCGGTCGTTTCTTGCTGCTCAAAGAGTTAGAATCACAGCTCAATGTGGCTGTGATTTTATGTAGTTTTAGTACATTTTCATAGCTTGATCATTCACATATTATGATCCTTTTCTTTGGGTTTGTTTTTCATCTAAAATGGTCACTAAGGAACATTATTTTTCAGCTTATAAAATGGGTTTTATTAAGTTGTAACTCCGCTGCGTTTTTCAGAAAGTTTAAGTGGTTAAACATTGATTTTATGTTCTAGCAAACCCAATAATGGCATCAAGAGCCGGTTATGTGGATGACTTGCTTGATTTATCTTTTGAAATTGGTTTTAAAAGATGATATTAGACATGTTATAGGCTGATTTTGGGCTGTTATAGTTTATATGAATGATTCCCCAAACTTTCAAGGTCATATCACACATGCTAGTGATTAGACCTTGAAAGAAACATATTATGAATGTTGGTTGTTTGGACAATGATTAAAACCCAAAATTTCAGTTTATGTTGGCTGAAATTTGGGGTTTTAAATGGGGTCTTCATTATATGAATAAATGATATGATCATTGGTTGTTTAGTGCATAACCTAGCTTGTGGCCTTGTGTTGTTTGGATGATTCAAGTGGTTGTTTTATTCATTCAATTTGGTTGTAATATTTGTGTTTATTCATTTGGGTTGTAATTATTCATTCATTTGGTTATGTAATAATAGATTAGGTTCATTTCCTTTACTAGAAAAATGTATTAGGATACAATTTTGTAAAAGGAAGATGTACAAGATCAAGACCCAAAGATGGACACAAAGACACAAGAAAGATGGAGCATTTGGATGCGGTTTCTAGTGGGAGGTTCTTGGAACTTTTATGATATGTTTGACCCTTAGAAAGACCATAGACAACACTTGTGATGGCAAACAAGTGTTGTCAACATAAGGGCTATGGTTATGCACATATGATTGTTAATGTTTTATGCTTGGTTGATTGTTTGTTGTCTTGATTGTTTGGTTGATATTTGGATATTCAAAGCAAACTAATTAACAAACTTAACAAGCTGAAAATTGATGGTTCTTAAAGATTAATAAAAGGTTATTAAAATTATTTAATGATTTTAAGGATTAAAATAGGTTTTAATCAAAGAACCATAAGGTACCTTGTATTTGAAAGCATGCAAATACAAGTACATAGAGTTTTCTAAACTTGTATTTTGAAACCTCTAAAACTTTTTTTCCAAACAAGATCAACACCGTCCTTTTACACAACACTTGAGTCACTTGGGAACTCTTAATGGGATAAAGGTCACCTAACCATTTTGAGGGAACTTGTGACTTGAGGTGAGAATGCCTTATTTGTGGGATAAAGGTCACCTAACCACTTGTTTTGGCAAACTCACACGTGGGTGTAAGTAGGGTGTCTTGATTTGCAAATCATGTCAAATGGATCACCTACGATGTGGTTTCCAAATGGTGTTGATGGGATTAACATGCCGACTTTACATATGATGTTTTAAGTCGATCCCATATTTCTAGAAGTTGCAAATGGTTGCAATCGTCAAACGTTGACCACCTTATTAATTTAAAACGTGGGATAAAGGTCACCTAACCACGATTTAAATGTAATGTTGGGTTCTAGATTTTAATATGAAAAGACCTTAAAAGGCATTAAATATTAAAATTAGCAATATCGAAAATACTAAAATTGATCTTTGTTAAATTTTGTAGATGGCCACCAATAATGAAAATCACGATAACTCGTCCGCGTCAAACCAATCACTACGAGCGATCCTCCAAAAGGAACGTCTAAATCATAACAACTTTATTGATTGGTATCGAAACTTGAGAATTGTTCTCAAGCAAGAGAGAAGATCATATGTTTTAGACGACCCTATCCCCGATCAACCTAACGAGGATGATGAGGAGGCCTTTAACGATTGGCTGAAATACACTGAGGACTCCGTCCAAGTGTCTTGTCTCATGCTAGCGAGCATGACTCCGGATCTCCAAAAGGAGTATGAACATCACGGAGCTTACGACATGATAACCCAGCTGAAGGAAAAGTTCCAACAGCAAGCAAGGGTTGAGCGGTTCGAAACGGTTCGAGCGCTCCATGCATGTCGTATGGACGACAACCAATCTGTTTCATCTTATGTACTTAAGATGAAAAGTCATATTGACCGCCTCGAGAGGCTAAACTGCCCCGTCTCGAAGAAGTTGGCCACGGATTTGATCCTAAATGGCCTAACCAAGAAGTTCGAGACATTCGTGTTGAACTACAACATGAATGCATGGGACAAAAGCATTGGTGAACTTCACTCAATGCTCAAAACGGCCGAGGCGGCCATGGGTAAAAGGGTTTTACCCGTTCTCACCATCAATGAAGGTGGGAACAACAAAAGGCCTCATCCCGCACCCAAGGCAAAGGTTGCCAAGGGTAAGGGACATGTGTGGGGAAAGGGGAAAGGGGTGGTAAGGGTACCACCCAAACCACAAGAGAAGAAGCAAAAGGTTGCTACAAATGACCCATGCTTCAAGTGTGGGGAGATAGGACATTGGGCAAGGAATTGTCCTGTCCATCTCCAAGAGTTGAAAGCAAAGAGGGATGCCGGGCAGACCTCAGGTACAATATACATGATACATATTGATCTTAATGTTACATCTTCAAACACATGGGTATTGGATACCGGATGTGGAACTCATATTTGCAATTTGTTGCAGGGGTTCACAAGAAGTAGGGACTTCAAGAAAGGGGATGTTAGCCTCTTCATGGGCAATGGAACTAAAGTCTTAGTTGAAGCTCGTGGGGACTACATCCTAAGACTTCCAAGTGGCTTGGAAGTTATTTTGAAGAATGTTTTGTATGCTCCTAGTTTGACTAGGAACATTATTTCTGTATCTCAATTAAGACATTATGATTATGTATTATCCTTTATTGAAAATGATATTCATGTTTCTTTAAATGGTATGTTCTATTTTAAAGCTATACCAATTAATGGTATTTATGAATTGGTTCATGAAAATACTTTAAATAGTTTAGTGTACCAAACAAACACCAAGAAACTCAAGTTGGACTTGAGTGATACCTATCTTTGGCATTGTCGTCTTGGTCATATAAACAAGAAACCTTTACAAACACTTCAAAAGAATGGTCTCTTAAAAACAAATGAATGTGATTCATTTGATGTTTGTGAATCTTGTTTACAAGGTAAGATGACTAAGGCACCCTTTAGTGGAACTACCGAAAGGGCAAAAGATTTATTAGGAATCATACATTCGGATGTATGTGGTCCTTTTAAGCCAATGACTAGGAATGGTGAAAGATACTTCATTACCTTTACCGACGATTATAGTCGCTATGGGTATGTGTACTTATTAAGGCACAAAGATGAAGCTTTTGAAATGTTCAAAATCTTCAAGAATGAAGTTGAAAATCAACTCAACAAGTCAATTAAAGTTCTCCGTACCGATAGAGGAGGTGAATACCTAAGTGATGTTTTTCAAGATCATCTTAGGAGTTGTGGGATTGTCTCACAACTCACTCCACCTGGAACACCACAACATAATGGTGTGTCTGAGAGGAGGAATCGAACCTTATTGGATATGGTCCGATCTATGATGGCTAGAAGCACATTACCTCTATCATTTTGGGGTTTCGCTTTGCTCTCCGCGGCCCGTATTTTAAATATGGCCCCAACCAAAAAGGTGGAAAGGACACCTTTTGAGATATGGCATGGAAGAGTTCCATCCCTATCATACTTAAGGGTTTGGGGATGTGAGGCTTATGTTAAGACTCCCACCCCAAACAAATTGGAAGTCCGATCCACCAAGTGTATCTTTATTGGATATCCTAGAGATTCTATGGGATATTATTTCTATGATCCACTGGAACAAAAGGTGTTTGTTGCCAGAAAGGGTGAGTTCTTAGAAGCAAAGTTCCTTATGGAAGGAGATAGCAGTAGAACAGTAGATCTTGAAGAAGATCAAGAACCACAACCCGATGCATGTTTGGTTGAAAATAGCACTCAACATGAGGATGTTGAAGATGATCAAATGGTTGATCAATACACACAAAACGTTCGCAGAAGTGGTAGAACTAGTAATCCACCTGAAAGATACGGATTTTTCATGGATGGATGCTATATGGTAGATTCAGATGAACCAACCACATACCATGATGCAGTGTCCAATTTGGATTGTGACAAATGGCTTGAGGCCATGAACGTTGAGATGCAATCCATGTATGACAATCAAGTTTGGGAACTTGTTGTACCACCTCTTAATTCCAAAGTAGTTGGAAGTAAGTGGGTTTTCAAGAAGAAAACCGATATGCATGGAAACTTGGATACTTATAAAGCTAGACTTGTAGCAAAGGGTTTCACTCAAACTCAAGGGGTTGATTATGATGAAACTTTCTCACCTGTTGCGATGCTAAAGTCTATAAGGATATTGTTTGCCATAGCCGCTCATTATGATTATGAGATTTGGCAAATGGATGTCAAAACCGCTTTCCTAAATGGATATCTTGAGGAAGATGTCTATATGGTTCAGCCTGAAGGTTTTGTCGATCCAAAACATCCTAATAAAGTATGCAAGTTAAAGAAATCAATCTATGGATTGAAACAAGCATCGAGAAGCTGGAATCACCGTTTTGATGAGGAAGTAAAGAAATTTGGCTTCATCAAAAACGCTGATGAGGCTTGTGTGTATAAGAAGGCTAGTGGGAGCACAGTAACTTTCCTAGTATTGTATGTTGATGACATACTACTATTTGGAAATGACATTCCAACCTTGGAAGGTGTAAAAACCTGGCTTGGAAGTTGTTTTTCCATCAAGGATCTTGGTGAAGCCGCCTATATTCTAGGAATAAAGATCTATAGGGATAGATCAAGGCGGTTGATTGGTTTGAATCAAAGTGCATACATTGATAAAATCTTGAAAAGGTTCAAGATGGAGAACTCTAAGAAAGGTACCGTACCTATTCAAAGAGGAACGATATTGAGTACGACTCAATGTCCAAGCTCAAAGGAAGAGCAAGATAAAATGAAGGCAATCCCATACGCATCTGCTATAGGATCTATCATGTATGCAATGACATGCACTCGACCGGACGTGTCATGCGCCTTAAGCATGACAAGCCGTTACCAGCAGAATCCTGGAAACAGTCATTGGATGGCTGTTAAGAACATACTTAAGTACCTAAGGAGGACAAGAGATATGTTCCTGATCTATGGATCTGGTGACGAGGAACTCGTTGTAAAAGGTTACACGGATGCGAGTTTCCAAACCGATCGTGATGATTCTCGGTCACAATCGGGATACATTTTCATTCTAAATGGAGGAGCTGTCTCTTGGAAGAGCTCCAAGCAGGATGTGGTGGCTCTATCGACTACAGAATCAGAATACGTTGCCGCCTCATTGGCAGCTCAAGAAGCTGCATGGTTGAAGAAATTCATTGCCGATCTAGGGGTAGTCCCTTCCATTCAGGACCCCCTAGAGATCTTTTGTGATAACGAGGGTGCGATTGCTCAAATCAAGGAACCCCGTGCTCATCAAAAGACTAGGCACATTGAGCGGAGATTCAACTACATACGAGATGAAGTTGAAAAGGGAAAGATATGTATTCGCAAAGTTCACACGGATCAAAACGTTGCTGATCCTCTCACGAAGCTCCTTGAAAAGGCAAAGCATGAATGTCATACTTGTGCCATGGGACTTCGATATTCTAGTGATTGGATTTGATCTGTACATTTTGTATTTGGATATGTGGAACTCTTTATTATTTGAATAAAATTATTTGGTTATAATGTTTCAATTAATGTTCCAATTTAGCATGTTTAATCCATGAGTAAATTGTTTACTCTAAAATGTCCGTAGTCGCTCATACTTGTGGGAACAAGTGTGAAAGTAAGATTATTATGAACTTGGATTGGTTGATATTCATAAGGATGAATATAGAGCAATGGGTTGCTACCAAGGTTCATAGATATTTGTGGGATACAAATATTGGACTAACCCGCATCTCAAATTTTACTACATGGAATCTTATTGATTGATCATAAGTAAATTTGAGTAAAGGCGAATATCATTTGGTATCCTCCGACCTGAGATACATATTGGGTTTTGATGTTCACCAAGTATTATACCTTGAGCATATTCTTCACTGTCCTGAAATAGTGGACAGTACATAAGGATATGTCCAGGTATAACACGAGGTGTTTGTGAGAAACGTATGTAGTCAAGATGGAATTTGTTCCTCTTATTCGTTGAGAGTTAGATGTCTAAGGCCTGATTAAGTTAAATCAACAAGGAATGATCATTCTGTGTCCTTGGATTTAACATGACATCTGAAACAAAAGGATAAATGATTAATTCACCTAAATCATTTCAAGTAGGGCACTTGAAAGGGATGATGTTATTGAATGGCTATAAGTCATGCGTATTAAGGGTAGTAAACCGTTGTTAGGCGGTATTTACTGCTTGCATCAATCTTCTATGAATCTTGGGCAAGTGGGAGATTGTAGGATTCGATGTGCCCAAGACACTTAGAATATTGATGTGGTTAGTACGTTATGATCCAAGTCGGGTTATACCCAATAACAAGCTTAGCAAACACCAAATAATATTTATTGATGATATGATCATGCAATAAAATATTAACACCAATTTAGAAAATGGGTTTTCTAAATAAGTTGCATATGACATGGAACAATTTATTAGGATATATTGTTCAATGATATTATTTGTAATGTTATTTAGATGACATTACAAATTAATAATGGCTATATATGTTATACAATTAATGGGTTAGTTGTATACATTTTCTAAGAGGGACAAATTATAAGACCATTTTAACATGTGATTGTGTCTAACAAAAAAAAGGGGGGAAACCTCTTTCAAACCCCATTTCGGCCGCCCCCCCCTTGTTGGTCATTGGACCAATTTTGTTGATTAGATACAACACATTAAAGGTCTTTGAATGCCTTCTTGGACCAGCAATCTTGACACATACATGCAACTAAACTCCAAGAAAAACTCTCTCTTCCATCTTCTCCAAACTCACGGTTTTGAAGGTGATATAGCAGCTTATTCTTGAAGTTTTGGTGACCAAAATCCTAGCAACTAAGGTGTTTGCTTGAAGGCTTGTGGGTATAGACGTTTGAGGACTTCTAGCTTGAAGTCTTGGCCATTAATCAGCCCTCATTCAGCACTTTGTTGGACGTTTTTGAAGCTTACAACAGCCCTCTCCTTGGTCGTTTCTTGCTGCTCAAAGAGGTAGAATCACAGCTCAATGTGGCTGTGATTTTATGTAGTTTTAGTACATTTTCATAGCTTGATCATTCACATATTATGATCCTTTTCTTTGGGTTTGTTTTTCATCTAAAATGGTCACTAAGGAACATTATTTTTCAGCTTATAAAATGGGTTTTATTAAGTTGTAACTCCGCTGCGTTTTTCAGAAAGTTTAAGTGGTTAAACATTGATTTTATGTTCTAGCAAACCCAACACGCAGGTAGTTTCGCAGACATGGTTTTCCAACGAAAGTTGGGCGAAACTGGCAGTGAAACTGGCAGCGAAGATGCCAGCGAAACTGCCAGCCAAGGTGCTAGCGAAACTAGCAGCGAAACTGCTGGTGAAACTAGCAGCGAAACTGTTGGCGAACCTAGCTGCGAAATTGCTGATCTTGCAGCGAAATTAGCAGCGAATTTAGGCAGAAATTAACCCCTTTAAGTGTTAGCTATTCTGCAGGCTGTGTAGAGTGATCCTAGCCTTGTAAGCTTAGCCTAGAAGTTATTCGTGGTATCCAGGTGAGTTCTAGATCCCCTATTTATAAGTTTTTCCATGTTTTGGGGCTATTATGCATACTAAATTTACGTTTTTAAATGACCAAGATTTTAAGGTGTTTTAACAGGAAGAACGATTTTCCTATAAGTAAATGCTCTATATAAATCTTCAAATGACCAAGATTTTTCGCGCTGACCTGGCAGCCCGGCCCCAGCCAGGGGCGTTGCCCCTTGGACCCCACTAGGGGCTGCTGCCCCTAGGACCCCGCTGTCAGGGGCTGCCGCCCCCGAACCCCTGCTGTCTCGAGGCGGATCGGTTATAGTTTATGATGACTAGTACTTGGTATGTTGTGTATTCAATAAGTTAAGTATTATATATTAAAGTGGAAGATGATATTAATGAAAAGCGAAACTTAATGAATGTTACCCCCGGGCCCGTTTGATGATGTAAAGTCTTGCAAGCACTATGATAGACTTCACTTATGTGAGTCTGATGTATGATGATGGATCCGTATTCATGAGCGGGCTATGTGCCTTGCAGTGTGGATCAACTGTCGGGGGTTAGCTACCGTTTTCATGTGTACCGACAGGGATTGGCATTTGTTGTCAATCAACATGGAGCTCTTGCTTTGTGCAATCTCGTTTATGATGAAAGTGAAAGATAATGAAAGATAATGAATGAATGAAAGATAATGAACATGCTTATTATGATGCATGTAATGTTATGTACTATGATGTATGCATGGTCATTATATGAAGGATAAAGTTTATATTTTCTTATATTATTTAAAACTAGAACTCACTCAGCGAAGCTGACTTTTATGCATAATAGTTGGCAGGTAAACGCTGATGCTGAGGATGGCACATGGAGCTACTTGGGGAGCTATGGATGGCATTTATTTATGAAATCTTTATTGTAATTTAAGAACAAGTAACATGTTTTGTTTGAAATTAAAGGACAAATGTATGAGTACAATATGGTTTCTAAGTTTTAAATGAATGTCTAATTATTTCCGCTGCAATGTTTTATTATTAAACTGATTTTATGCTATGATTAACCAACTGTGAGGCTTCCCGGGAACGGGGCCTTACACTATAATAATGAAGACTTAGGTTTCAGTGGGTACCATGAGTCTCTCTACTCTTTCTCTACTCAAAGAGAGATGAGTACTCCTGAGTCTCCTTTGTCTAGCCCACATCAGTCACCATCACTGAGGTGGATACTTCTGAACCTATTCAGGATATACATATGGAAGAGGCTCTCAATTCTGCAAGTGATTACATCATTAAGACCTCAATCATGGCAACTCAGCCCATTGACACTTCAACTGAGGCTATCAATGTGCAGAGGAAATCCAGCAGCCAAGAACCTAAAGCTGGTAGTGAGAGAGAGGACCTTAGTCTAATCATCTCATCCCCCAATGATTCTTCTAATGAAGATGAGGGGAATCTGAGACTAAAGGTGCAAAAACTATCAAAAACATGCTCCTATTTAGTCTCTAAGGCTAGTCACCTTGAATCTCAGGTGACTACCCTGCAAAATAGGGTCAATGATCAGCAACTTGAGATATCTTATCTCAGGGAAAAACTAGCTGGGAGACCTTTAAGGGGAGCTTAACCAGGAACACAAGAACCTGTGAATGTGATTGATCTAACTCCTAGCTCACCTATACAAGAGGGTGATGCTACCAAAAAGGGGGAGAAAGTCATTACAGTCACAGAACCTGGGAGTTCTTCAGGGAGTATGGACATTGAGGACTCACCATCCTCACTTGCAATTGTGCATACTCAGCAACTTCCTCAAGTTCACATTAATGTGGACATTATAGACTCTATCATTAGGAGTCTCTTTGAGGAAGGCATTCCAAGGGCTATGTCATCTCCACCTCAAGGAACTTCAAACTACCTTACTGGGTGGAGGTATGATGCTTATAGAAGAGCCCTCATTCTTCACAGAGTTCAAGGGCAACAAGAAGTATTCAATTTTCAGACCTTGAACTACTATGAAAGTCTTGACATCAGGATTTGTAATGTAATGAACTTGTCTGTCTGTTTTTGATGTAATTGTAATTTGATTAATGAAATGATATGAATTGATTGTTACTTGTGATGTTTAATATTTCATTAATGAGTTGTGATTGAATTGATTGGGTTTATGATTGTTTGAATGATTGCACATTATGTTATATTAAATAGAACATTCAAACTTAACTTAATGAAGTTCTCATGCGAATGGCCCATGCGAATGGACCACACGCATGAATAACTTCATACGATTGACTCAATCGCACGACTGAACCAGGAGACTGGATCAGTCGTATGATTGACACATAAGATTGACTCAATCGCACGACTGAACACTCAGTCGTGCGGATGAATCAACCGCATGGTTCAATCGCACGACTGAACCATACTTATGGGCCCAGTCGCACGATTGACCAATACTAACCTATAAATAGACCCAATTCGTGGGAAAACGTAAGCATTCATCCCATTACGACTCCAGACGTACCCTAGCCGTCCAGAAGCCTCCCAAATCGTTCTCCAAGTTCATAGAACACATCAGATCGGTTCCTAATCGATTTCTGACGTTGAAATCAATTCTTGATTGATTCATCGTGTGTTCTCACTGATTGGATCGCCAATCAAATAGGATTCCGCACTATTTGAGTTGGTTTAACACGCAATCACTCGGTATTTCGTTCAAATACCAGGTCCTAACAAGTGGTATCAGAGCTTTGGCTCTTGATTTCGTGTTGATTCAATCAAGATTGCATAAAAGTTTGTGTTTTTGCACGAAAAACGCAATCTTTGCATCAAAAGTGATCTTGGACGTTCCCTGCTCATCAAAGTTCAGTTTCTACGAACTGAGACGATTTGGACTTGCAAAATTTCGAATTTTTACGGCTGAAACCCGTCAAACCTAGAAATTTTCGCAAAACAGCAGCTTCAGTCGCACGAGTGGCTCATTCGCACGACTAGACTCATTCGCAGTGTTCATTCGCACGACTGGACCTAGTCGCACCCTCATTCGCACGACTGAACCGTTTCGTTCGCATAGCTCACACGCACCAGATTCATTCGCACGACTGAACCATTCGCCCTGTTCAGTCGCACGGTTGGACCAATCGCAGAGTTCATTCGCACGAGAGGACCATTCGCATTCTTCAGTCGCACCAGTTAAAGTTGATTTGATTAGACTCTAAGTTTAGTAACCATGGAAGATCAGATGTCAGCCTTTACTGCGGGGAAGGACTCAAGAATACAGAACTTGCTGCTACTTGAGAGTGAGGTGGGTATTCACAATAAACCACCAAAGCTCTTGACTTTAGATGAGTTTCCTCACTGGAAGCAACGTTTTGAGATCTACCTCAATGGAGTAGATCCCAATCTGTGGGAAGCTATCGAAGTAGGGTATAGTACACCGGTGGGAGCAGATGGAGTGAAACTAACGTTGAGTGGGATGACTGATGCTCAGAAAGTTAAGTATAATGCTGAGAAAAGAGTTTATGCTATGATAACTCAGTCGATCCCCAAAGATATATTCCACCAGTACTCTGAGAACAAGCAGTCCAAGAAACTGTGGGATGAGCTAGAGAAAAGGTATGATGGGAATGCATCGTTAAAGGCTATCAAAGCAAAGGAGTTAAAAAAGGAGTTCGATAACTTCTCGTCAATTGGTAACGAAGGGTTAGATGAAGTCATAGACAGATTCTACCATTTGATGAGCGAGTTGCATACACATGGAGTGGAAACAACTATGGAAGAAAAAGTAAGCAACTTCGCTGATGGATTGCCTGACAAGTGGGCCTCATTCGTGTCTAATCTTAGACAGAATGGGATACTTATAAAGCTGGATATAAATGACTTTATTCTTAGACTGCGTGAAGAAGCACTAAGGATGAAGTATAGAGCACAGAAGTCATCTTATACACAAAACCCAGCTTTATACAATGCCACGCCCCAATCTAAGACTTCTGGAGCACCTCTCCAGACAGCATTTGTGTCTAGCTCGTCAGGTCCTTCACATGCTTCTACTTCTGGATCAGACACGTCTGGGTCATTATGTACCCATTATATTGGATCAGAAGCAAGTGCTACTAAATTGAAGACCGAGAACCTCGGTAATGTGACTGTAGAAGTAGCACGAGAGCATATGGATCTTCTCGCCGCAGTAGTTCATTCATATGATGGACTTGTGGCTGGGAAGATTGGAAACTGTCACTTGGCAGATGAAGACTACGAGCAGGTAGATGAAATGGAGCTGGAAAGGATGGATATAATGTGGGCCTTAGCTAGCGCTGTTCGAAGGGCGAAGAAGTTTGTTAAGAAGACTGGACAGAACCTGATAGCTACTAAGGATACTACATTTGGTTTTGACAAGAGCAAGGTGACTTGCTTCAACTGTGGAGAGAAAGGGCACTTCAAGAGGGAATGTGTCAAACCAAAGAAGACGGGTAATGGGAACCCGTTCTCATCCTTTACTCACCAAGACAAGCAAGCCTCTAGTTCTACTTCATCAAACAAGGACCCAAAAGCCTTGACCGCTCATGATGATGAAGGACAGGACTGGAGTTTTAGATTTGTCAACCCAGAATCCAACATTGCCAGTGTTGAAGATCTTAATGATGATTCTGCGAGTGAAGGTGATATAGCAGTTGATATAGCAATGTCACACAGTGAAGAAACAACTGCAGCTGAAGTCAGTTACACACCAAAGGAGGAAACTTCCAAGTCAGGTTCAGAAAAGTCAGAATCACCAGAACCAGAGACATCTGATGCTGCGTTGATGGCTAACTCCTCTGAAACAACATAGGTAAGTACAACTGACCAATTGTTTAATAATCATGCTTGTTCTAACTGTGATAAATTTAGGAATAGCATTGATGAAAAATTTGCTAGGTTATTAGATCACAATGATAACTTAGTAAAGGACTTACAACTATGCACTGAGGCCAATAGAGTACTAAAACAAAATGAGCATAGTTATAAAGAAAAGATAGACCTATTGACTAAGCAACTTAGGGAAACCGAAGTAGTTGCCTTTAATCAATCAAATGACATTAGGTACTATCTAAACTTTCTAGAGGACACTAAGAAACAAAAGGCAGTTCTAGAAGTAGAAGTTAATTCCTTAAAACAGAAACTGCATAGTTGGACTAGTTCTTCACACATAGTTCAACACTTAGTGAGAGAAAGAAATAATGGGGAGGGACTAGGATACAAAGTGGTTCCACCACCACCTGAGACCTTGATGAACACCAAGTCTAGACCAGTAAACAACAACCCAATCAAGGATCATGTGGTGACCACTCCTCTTGTTACTGATCCAGACACAGCATGTTCATCTACTGAATCTGGACAGAAACAAAAGGAGGCCACTTCAAAGGCAAAGGGTAAATTGCCTTGTGTTAATCTGGAAAATGAATTTGAAAAAGTTAACTTAAAGTCAGGGTCAAACAGAGTCAAATCAGAACCCAAAAAGACTTCAAATGTTAATTTTTCACATGCTACAAGTTTAAAACCAGTTAACCAAAAGGTTGAACAAGTTAAACAGGTAAAAACAGTTAAATTTGTTAAACCAGAGAAAACATCAAACATACAAGAGTTAAAACCTAAGAAAATTGATGTTACTAAAGTGTCACGCAGTTCTCCACAAAGAAAGTCAAACTATAAGGTTGATAGCAGATTGTGCTACAACTGTGGAGAATGTGGACATATTGCTTCCTATTGTCCTTTCTATCAGACACCTAGGAAGAAGATTGATCTTCAGGACTCTAGACCTAGGTCTTCTAAGAGGAGCTCTCTAACTCCACCTAGAAGATTTAGTGAACCTAAAGTTCAACCTGTAAGCCAGACGACTGTTTATCATAAACAGGCATTGCACAAATCTGGTTTATGGAAAGAGAAGACTACCTGTGTGACTGATACTGATGACAAGAAGGAATCTGAGTTACCCTCACCATCTAAAGGTCAATGGGTAGAGTTTATGATGTGTGATGCCTCTGGGAAACCCAAGACAGTAAAGGCTTGGGTTCCTAACCTAAACTAATACCTTTACTTGATATGTGCAGGGTGTTCTGTATAGCGCTGAGACTAACACGTGGATTATAGACAGCGGAGCATCCAGGCACATGACAGGAAATAGAGCCCTTTTATCAAATGTCAAACAAATAAAAGGAGGGCATGTTTCCTTTGCAGGAAACAAGGGAGGATACATCACAGCACAGGGAGAAGTGGGAAATCAGAAGGTGAAGTTTGATAAGGTGAACTATGTTCAACAACTTCAAAATAACTTGCTTTCTGTTTCCCAAATCTGCGACAAAGGATTTAAAGTCATCTTCGACAACAACAAGTGTTACGTGCTGAAGAAAGACTACATGATTCCAGAGGATCAAGTCCTAATGACTGCTTCAAGATATAAAGATCTATATGTCTTGGATCTGTCAACAGCTGCTCCAACGGATCAAGAGGTGCAGTGCTTTTATCAAAAGCTACTGAGAAGGACTCAATCTCCTGGCATAGGAGAATGGGACATATTAGTCAAAGGAAGATGAATCACTTGATTCAGCAGGAATTAGTGAGAGGAGTAAATGTCAAGAACTTCCAACTTCCTGACTTTTGTGTAGCTTGCAAGAAAGGCAAACAGACAAAGAAGTCTCATAAGGAAAAGAAAGTTCATTCAATAGAACTTCCTCTTGAACTTCTTCACATGGATCTGTTTGGTCCAGTCAGTACAAGGAGCATTGCAGGCGATCTGTACTGTTTTGTGGTCACTGATGACTACTCAAGGTTCACTTGGGTAATGTTTCTGAAATCC
Source organism: Flaveria ramosissima (assembly GCA_025215565.1). NCBI lineage: Eukaryota > Viridiplantae > Streptophyta > Magnoliopsida > Asterales > Asteraceae > Flaveria > Flaveria ramosissima. Next base: position 20,965,069 of record CM046034.1, read on the forward strand.
AAATCAGAAACATTTGAGTCATTCAAGGAATTAGTCACCACTCTGGAATCTCTCTACAAGCTAAAGGTTAGACAAGTACGCTCAGACAACGGGACCGAATTCAAGAATCAATGGATGGAGGCATACTGCAAGGAAAAGGGGATTGTTCACCAATTCACTTCAGCATACACGCCTCAGATGAATGGAGTTGCTGAGAGGAAAAATAGAAGCTTGATAGAGACTGCACGGACTATGCTAGCGGACTCGAAACTCCCTATCCAATTCTGGAATGAGGCAGTAGCAAATGCATGTTATACACTTAATCGAGTCCTAATAGTCAAGCGCCACGGAAAGACATGTTATGAGCTACTCCAAAGACGCAAACCGAATTTGGAGTATCTAGAACCTTTTGGCGCACCATGTACACTTCTGAAGAAGACGCAGGAAGGAAAATTCAGCGAGAAGGCAGATGAAGGAATCTTTCTAGGATACAACATACCGAATAAGCGAGTTTACAATAACTCAACGGGTCTTGTAGAAGTGTGGTGTAATGTCGACGTTCAGAGATATACCACACCACCTACAGGAAAAGGACCCGCCTACTTCTTCGATTATGATGGATTCTTCAAATCCTTCAACATACCTCTCTCTCCCTCGGATGATGAGCTAGCTACTAGGATGATGTATGATATTCTGAATACACCATCTAGCCCACAGGGAGAATCATCTACTCAGTCAGGGGGGGTAGTCAACGACAGTGACTCCTCTTCTGAAGATGAAGCTGAAGAAGATGCTCAGAACAGTCAGGAGGAACAGGTTCCAGTACCAGCAAGTCCACAAGCATCTACAAGTGATGCACCTTCGACTTCAGAACCTCAAACTCCAACTACCTCAGATGCAGAACCAAATGTTCATAATCTTGGCTCTGAGGTAGCTGTTCCTACTACTCCAGGATCACGACTAAATGTTTATCATCCCCTTGACAATGTCATTGGAGATGTCAGATCAGGAGTACAAACCCGAAATCAGTTGTACTCAGCTGATTACGCCTCGGTTATGGAGAAAGGTTACATTCATGATGGTGCCTATCGATGTTTTGTCTCGCAGGTTGAGCCAAAATATGTCAGTGAAGCACTCAATGATGAGGCGTGGGTGAGTGCCATGCAAGAAGAACTTCTGCAGTTTAAGAAGTTAGGTGTATGGACACTAGTTGATAAACCTAAAGGTGCTAAAGTCATTGGCACTAAATGGGTACTAAAATGCAAGAAGGATGACCAAGGGGTCATTATCAGGAACAAAGCTCGACTGGTGGTACAAGGTTTTCGCCAAGTCGAGGGATTGACTACAATGAGGTGTTTGCACCCGTGGCAAGGATGGAAGCGATTCGTATCTTCCTTGCCTATGCATCGTACATGAAGATCAAAGTCTACCAATTAGATGTAAAGAGTGCATTCCTTCATGGAGAAATCAGAGAAACAGTCTACGTAAGTCAACCTGAGGGTTTTGAAGATCCCTATCATCGGGATAGAGTCTACAAGCTTGACAAAGCTTTATATGGGCTTCATCAAGCTCCTCGAGCTTGGTATGAGAAACTCTCAACTCATCTTGTGAAACACGGCTTTCGCAGAGGAGTAATTGACTGTACACTGTTTATTAAGGAAAAGGATGGCGACCTACTGCTTGTACAGATATACGTTGATGACATAATCTTCGGGTCAAAGAACGAAGAGTTATGTAAAGAGTTTGAAGCAGTAATGAAGAAAGAATTTGAGATGAGTGCCATGGGGGAGATGAAGTTCTTTCTCGGGTTACAGGTGGATCAAACACCTAATGGGATCTTTCTACATCAGACCAAGTATGTAGGAGACATTCTCAGTCGCTTTGACATGGAGAATGCTTCTGCTGCTGGGACTCCACTTGCTACTAATCATGATATAGCACCGGATGATAATGGAGATCTAGTAGATGCCACCATGTACCGAGGAATGATCGGATCTCTCATGTATCTCACTGCCTCAAGACCTGATATTATGTATGCTACATGTCTATGCTCAAGATATCAGGCTAAACCAAAGGTCAACCATCTGATTGGGGTCAAGAGGATCTTTCGTTATCTGAAGGGTACACCTACACTTGGACTGTGGTACCCTCATGATGATGACTTTGAGCTTACCGCGTATAGTGACTCGGATTACGGGGGCTGCAAATGAACTACAAGTCTACATCAGCAGGGTGTCAATTCTTGGGAGAAGATTTTACCTGGCAGTGTAAGAAGCAGACATCGGTTGCCTTGTCAACCTGTGAAGCCGAATATGTTGCTGCTGCAAGTTGCTGTTCTCAAATCATCTGGATTCAACAGCAAATGCGGGATTACGGTTTAAAATTCTCATCTACTCCTATTTTTGTTGATAACTCTGCTGCAATTGCAGTAACTAAAAATCCGGTCCAACATCCTAAGACCAAACACATCGGTATTAAATACCATTTCATAAGGGATTGTTTTGAAAAGACTTAATTGATGTGGTTAAAATTAATACTGATTTTCATCAACGCGCTGACCTCTATACTAAAGCTTTTGATAAACCACGTTTTCAATATTTATTAGAGGTCAACGGTGTTAAAAAGAAAAGTGAGGTAATTCCTGATGATGAAAATGTGTAGTCCGTGTCGTGTACTTAAATTTTATTTTTATTTTTTTGATTTGTTTATTTGATTTTATTTTATTTAAACTCATGTTCTCTTGCTGTTTATTAAAATCCTAAAATAATTAAACCAGAAATGATTTTAGTATTTTAGGGGGAGAATATGTCAGCAAGATAACATTAAAAAAAAAAAAAAAAAAAAAAAAAAAAAAAACTGAGGGAGAAGGAGTAGAGAGCTGAAATAAGGTAGATTGTATTTGTGACATCGATTCAATACCTTTGGAAAATGATAGTACACAGGAACAAATCAAGAGGGACTTTAAAATTTAAGTTTTAGTAATATGCAAAAGTTCAAAGTAATAAATCTGTGTAGTCTAAGCAATACTAAAAGGAAAGATGATAGAAAACTGCAACTCCTAAGTTGACACAAAGAAAGTAGACTTAGAGGCTGCTAGACCATATATGATATGTGGTAGATTCAACACAATAGACAACTAGACTGATTGTTGATTTCAGATAAAACTAAAGTGTTTCAACTGACTGTGGGCGTCCATCTTATCACTGGTTAACACAATCAACAATATTCCAATAAGGGGTAATGAGCAAGTAAACACCACATGTGTGGCGGATGACCATAACTAGAGCAAAGCAAGAAAAAAAGAAAGACAAATGCAATAAAGCTAATGACTTATGTTGTTGGTGGCATTTAGTGCAAAATAAATAAGCTGCTCAACAAGGAGATAGGTTATGTGCCTCTCTGCTGTTGATGCACTGACCTGAGGATAAGCATAACCTAGATTTCTCGAACTGACCTGAGGACAGGCTTCTCTTTGAAAGCTCTAAGAATAGTCTCTTCTTGTAATAATACCCGTAGACCGCTCAAAAGCTCCTGAGGGATGTTGATTACCATATAAGTGTGGGATCCACAAGTGTTAGTTGAAATAATTACACCTAAATAAGTCACCAGTCTGTGTCAAAAGTCTGTGTATGGATTTAAGTGGACAAACATACTGACAATCATTGTGGCTACTTTCTCAAAGGTCCAAATCAATGTGAAAACCTAAGAGTTTCAGTATGATTTCCTTATGTTGCTAACGACTCTGGATGAACACCGAGAACTTGAGCATCAAAAGGTTTTATAACAAGTCTCAAATGATTTGAATTACCTGTATGATTCCAAAAATTGAATTGGTCCAGATGTGATCAACCTAAGTTGAAGCTATCTACTCCCGATCCAAATCCCGTAGATATCAATCTCTGGATTTATCTCTCACAAAAAGCCAAAAATATGTCTGATTATGTAATTAGTTTAACTTCTTAAATTAGTTCGTTTGTTTTAAGTTTAACTTTGAGTCAGTGTCGGACTACATCAGGAAAATCAGAAGGAATAAACTCACTAAAACGGTCATGTCTGAGATGACCATATGTTCTTTGAAAAATTATATCAGTCACGTCTGCGGTGACAAAGTATTTTTAAAAGGGTCACGTCTGAGGTGACCAAAGTGGTTAAAAGGATCACGTCTGAGGTGATCAATGTGTTTTCTAGATTAAAAGGATCATGTCTGAGATGATCAATAGTTCATAACGTTAATTAAACTAATATAAAAGAGTTAAAGGTAAATTGGAAAATAGCAGAAAAATTAACTAAGTATGACCCATTCGCACGAATGGACCATACGTATGGTCTAACCATACGAATGAAGTCCATTCGCACGAATGGAACATACGATTAGTCCAATCGGATGCTTAAATGCGAACGAGTGAGTCAGTCGCACGACTGAACTTCAGTCGGACGACTGAGAAGGGCGACTGACCCAATCGCACGACTGAGTCCCACTCGCACGACTGAAAGGTGCGAATGAACTCAGTCGCACGATTGGAACTTGAGTGGATATAAATAGAGGGGGAGTCGGTCGCAGAGACTCTCATTCGCAAAAATCGCCCTAAATCGCATATAGTACCGTTACTCTGCCCAAATTTTCTCTATTTGATTTTCTAGCTGATTCTGTGATTCTAACGTTCGCTCATCATATTACAGGTATATTGAAGTCTTATTCCATCGAAATCAGATAGAAATGAAACCCTAATTGATGAATACGACTGTACAGGCGAACCGCGAACTTCAAACCCTAATAACCTATTAAAACTAAGTAATATGTTAAAATTGGTTAAAATAGGTTATTAGGGAAGTATAGGCGACACTAAAGAACCGGTTAATTGAATGTTAAAACTTGTTCTGCGTGGATTTGATCTTGGGACGACTGAAACGAATGAGACAGACGACTGGTCGTCCGATGAACTTCAGTCGCACGACTGAAGGGTGCGAATCACTTAATCGCACGACTGAACCATGCGAATGAGACTCAGTCGCACGACTAGTGTAACCGCACAAGAGTTCATGCGCATGAGTCCAGTCGCACACTCAGTCGTGCGTATGAGGTCAATCGCACGTCTGAACCTCAATCGCATGATTCAGTCGCACGACTGGCTTCAGTCGTACATCCCCAATCGCATGACAGAAAATGTTTATTTAAAGTTTAAGTGTTGCTTTATACTCTTAGCCAATGAAACTAACGTTTATGTTATTATGTGTTACAGATGGCGGGTAATTGGAATATGAGCACTAAGCACAACATTGTGCTCACCTGGACTTGACTTCCAGGAATGCAGCCGACTTTGCTGGCATTATTACTTTCCTTCAGAGATCGAGGATCGCGTATGCTATATCTACTCCCTGCACACCTACAGATCAGTGCAGCAGGCCTTTTGGGCTGGGCATCAGTCGACCGATCCACCGAGCCACACTGCATCAGGAGCTCGATCTTCGGTGAGGCTATCACCATTTCTGAGGAGGATCTGAGGATAGTACTTCAGTTTGGGGACGATGCTGAGTGTCCCACACGTCTACACCCCCTCACTGTCCGTGGATGCTTCATGAGAGCCAAGTACTCTGGGGACATCATGCAGGGGTACTCAACAAGAGTAACCTCTGTCCCCAGTTTAAGTACTTGGCCCACGTGCTGCTGAAGTGTATAGCATCACGGAAGGGTGGATTTTGATGAGCTCTCGGACCAGATCCAGAACGCTTACGCAGCGTTGGTGCTGAACCATCCGTTCAGCTTCTCCAGGATGATATTCAGCTACTTAGTGGAGAACCTCGAGGGGAGGGGAAGGAAGGCTTCTGTATGTACCCTAGATTCTTACAGATGATCATTGATCAGAAGCTTCCTTCCCTACCGAAGGAGAAGGAGGATGCTGTTATCCTCGAGGTCATGGACGACACGACTCTTGGACGGATGAAGGTCTACAGGGGGAAGCAGGTGAAGCCCCCTGTCAGGAGGCTGTTTGGGCATCTGGCCCGGGTTGATTATGTGGCGCCAGCGAAGAGGAAGTGGCGCCACGAGGACAGTGACTCAGACGTGGAGCACATTGCTATACCAGAGTCAGACTCTGATGATGATGATAGTGGCGATGCCGGGGATGACACCTGCCCCATCTAGAGGCACAGATACAGAGATTATTCCCCCGGGTCAGCCACTGCCGCCGAGAGGTCGCAGAGATGGCCGGCTTCCATCAGGAGTTTGTCGCTGGTGACATTGAGGAGGAGGAGTCAGACGAGGAGCCCCTCACCAGGACTGTGGGAAGCAAAGTCGTTCCCACAGACCACGGGCTAAAGGTGGTCGGTGAGCACCCAAGGGACTCCTCGGCGAGAGATACTGACCCCAACTATGTTCCGGGGTCAGGTAGCAGAGTTGCAGGGGGAGCATCCACTTCCTCCGGGACCAGGAGGAAGCGGATGGCTCAACCACATGGGTTGAAGAAGAAGAAGCGTCGGTTGACCTTCGTGACTACCACTTCTACCACCACAGCCACCACTACCACCACTACTGACATACCATCCATCACCACAGCCACCACAGCCACTACTCCTACTACCACATCCACCACTTTACCCACCACCACTATATCTATCCCATCCATCACCAGACCATTCACCCCCACTTCACCACCATCGACCCACCGACCCATATTCACCACAGCCACTGCCACCACCACCACATATCAGGCTGGACCATCAGCCCAGCCCTCACAGGTACATGGATTCACTCTACCTCACATTGGGGTAGAGGAGCAGCTCTCAGCGCTTACCGAATGGTTATGCGTCTGCTGGCTGCTGACGAGGAGAAGGCGGCCCAGATCCGCAGACTGACCGACTTGGCTGCTGCCCAATCTCAGCAATTGGCAGAGCAAGCTCGGGTCATAGACCAGCAGAGAGTTGAGGTGTCCCAACTCCAAGATACTCAGGCTCAGTCCGCCAAACGTATTGAGGAGTTGGAGTCGACCAACAAGACGATCATGCTGAGGCTGAAGGGGTCGAAGGATGAGCCCCTGAAGCTAAAGGAGGGTGACGGAGACGACGGAGATGATGATGATGAAGATGAGGATGATGATGAGGGAGATGATGATGATGAGGAGACAGAAGAAGAGAGGACAGAAGGACACGATGATGATGACGAGGCAGAAGGAGGGGATGCGGCTGCATCGGCCTCTGCCTCAGGTCAGGAGCGCAGATCCAAACGTCGACAAGACCAGTCATCCACTACTTCTGCTCCTCCGAGCGACACACCACAGATTCAGGATCAAAGTACTGATTAGATGTTTTATTTGTTTATTTACTTTGTACTTGAATCATGTAATGAAAAACAATGTATTAAATGTTTATATATATTAAGTTAAGTTAATGTATGTCTGTTTGATTAATTACTAATGATTTATGTGTTGAATGTTTATATCAAACAGATCCAAACTTTCAGAGGGATGAGTTTGACTTTACACTCCCCTTCAAATGGTCAAGACTCAGTTAATATGATTCTTGACCTACAAGGGATAGTAAGACGGTCTGTGAGTTATACCCCTGAAGAAGGGGAGATAATTCACGACCTGTCCGATGAGCAAATAGCTGAAATGTTCAAACTCAATCCCGATGAAATCGTGAAGGATGCTCCAACAGTGGACTCAACCAGTGATGAGGAACTGAACGACATGATGAGGTTGAGATTGAAGACATCACTGCAGAAGAGTATCCTCAGTACGCTGACGCCGAGGGAAATGTGGTCCCCAATTGGGTGAATCCCTAGTCAGTGATACTTTTGAGGTACTCAACAAGATGGAGCAAGAAGCAGAAAAGACTGCAGAAACAGCCCAAGCCTCCAATGCAGATGTTGATATTCGTAAGGCTGAATGGGCTGCCTGTTTTGAAGAAGTTAGAGCCCAGCGGGCTGCACCAAAGAGAGATGCCTACACAAGCTCTACAAAGTCAAGAAACCCATAAGGTGTCGGGCAGGATTATCTCTTGGGCATATTTTGAAGACCTTAACGCTTATGCTGTTAAGAGGGAGCAGGGCATAGAGTACTTCAGGTTCCCACATGATCTGAAGACTCTACCTGGTTTTGAGCTCAACCAGCTGGCTAAACTTAAGCTGCTGTATGCTGACCCGAGAAGATGTCAGGCTGGTTTGAGGCTGCCCTGAGGAAAGAGTACCACACCAGGTGGGTCAACTTCAAACCTCAACAACCTACGAGGTATATCAGACGTTCTGAAGTTGATCCCAGGACTGGAAAGCCAAAGATAGTGCTGAAGTGGAGTCCTCCGCGCACTATGTCAAGAATCCCTCTAAGGGAAATGCCACAGGACTTCACTCCCCACTTCAAATGGTGGTACTACGATTGGAGAACAGCTGAAGCGGTCATAGTTCTGAACAAGAGGGCCAAATGGATACTATCAGGGTATTCGACCCAATGTGGCTAACCAACTTATCTGCTAATGATGTTTACACATTATATAAGTGGCCACTGTTCTATGACACGCAAGATATTGTACAAGCCCTCCAATTCCAAAACGTCATAAGACTCTGCTTTGCTTTTGAGATACACGCAGGAGTCACTAAAGAGGAGAAGTACAAGAGATATAAGGAGGTTATGCAGAAGACAAGAGAATAGATAGATCTAGGTCCAAGGGGGAGTTTGTTGATACATGTATGTCCCTAGATCATGATTTGTAATGTAATGAACTTGTCTGTCTGATTTTGATGTAATTGTAATTGATTAATGAAATGATATGAATTGGTTGTTACTTGTGATGTTTAATATTCATTAATGAGTTGTGATTGAATTGATTGGGTTTATGAATGTTTGAATGAGTGCACATTAAGTTATATTAAATAGAACATTCAAACTTAACTTAATGAAGTTCTCATGCGGATGGCCCATGCGAATGGACCACACGCATGAATAACTTCATACGATTGACTCAATCGCACGACTGAACCAGGAGACTGGATCAGTCGTATGATTGACACATAAGATTGACTCAATCGCACGACTGAACACTCAGTCGTGCGGATGAATCAACCGCATGGTTCAATCGCACGACTGAACCATACTTATGGCCCAGTCGCACGATTGACAATACTAACCTATAAATAGACCCAATTCGTGGGAAAACGTAAGCATTCATCCCATTACGACTCCAGACGTACCCTAGCCGTCCAGAAGCCTCCCAAATCGTTCTCCAAGTTCATAGAACACATCAGATCGGTTCCTAATCGATTTCTGACGTTGAAATCAATTCTTGATTGATTCATCGTGTGTTCTCACTGATTGGATCGCCAATCAAATAGGATTCCGCACTATTTGAGTTGGTTTAACACGCAATCACTCGGTATTTCGTTCAAATACCAGGTCCTAACACTGATCAACATGCCACTTGTCAACCCAAGTCAATCAAGACAAGCTGACAGGTTAGCACTCAGGATTCAAGACAAAATTACTGAAGAGTTCAGCCTTAGAAGAAGACAAATGCAATCAGGTAATGTCATTAGTCAACTGGATGTTGAGGCAGATCCTGAGATTAGCTTCAAAGGGAAAACCTTGGTTGAAGGCCCAGTGATAGAGCCTGAGAACCCTATCACACCAACAACTACTTCAGAAATTCATTCCCTCAGTAAAACACCTGCTGGTGAAGGTGTCTCACAATCTCTCTCTGGCCAGAGCTTAGATGCTACACCAAGCAATGAAGGCCAAAGCTCTCTCCACCCTGTGTCACAAAGGTCTATCAGTGACAAAGGGAAAAGGATTCTAACTCCTGAGGAGATTAAGGAAGAAGAGAGAGAGGAAGAGGAAGCTAATGGGAGAAAGTTCCTCTGGGTCTTCAGGCTTTATGCAAGCTGCAATCAGGGCTGCCCCCAGACCAAACACTCAAGATGATGAGTTGAGGGCAATCAGGATTACTTACCTGCAGACCAGGAACTATGACATAGATGAGATTATATCTCTCCCCTTAGAGCAATAAAATGAACTGGCTTACATGGAAGTGTCAAGAGAGATGAAAGAAGCAGAGGATGCAAGGATAATTCTCCAATTCAAGGAGGAGAAAAGACAGAAAAGGTTATACAAACATGTTCCAACTCTCTCCCCAGTTCAAGAAAGCCCTGTGCAAGAGGATGTGGCAGCTACACAAGAACCTCAGGTAGACAAGGAAACAGATAGGCAAAACATGATCAACTACCTGAGTGCCACATGTCTCTACCAGGCATCTGCACTTCTTCCCTTGTCCTTTGAGTACATTGAGTTTGAGTATCTCAAACAGCTTGAACTTCAAGTGCTCAAAGAACAAAAGGCAACAAAGAAAAAGATGAGGGAAGATGCTGCAAAGTCAAGAGCCATCATCCAAAAGAGTATGAAGAAGTCTGCTGACAGACAAAGGATGATGAGCTTCTTGAAGTTGTATGGATTCTCCGGAAGGAGACTTGGCCCTATGTCTCTATCCACAATGGATGAGCATATCAAGGTAATCAAGCAGAAGATCAAGAGTGGAGAGCTGATTGACTTACACATCCCCTCCAAGTCAAGTCCCACCTGAAGTGGAGGTTAAGGTCGAACAACCTGAGACAACACAACCTGGACCTCCTGCTGAGCCTCAGCAAGCTTCATCTTCTGATCCACAGCAGGGTCAAACTCCCTCTCCTTTTGAACATGTGAGGGAGGAACACCCAACTGAGAAAGACAAGGATGATCAACAAGTTGCTGCAGACCAGTCTTCTCATTTGAAGTCTTCTAAGAGGAAGAAGAGGATGGCTTCCAAACCAAAGTCAAAGAAGAAGAAGCCTGAATCATCCACCTCTACACCTCAGGCTGAGTCAGATCAACCTGAGGAAGTGCATGAAGAGGCAGTCCAATCAACTCCAATTCAAGTGGCTCCTCTTGCAGCTGAGAGACCCATCTTATATTGGACCTTCACAACTAATCCAGAAAGATGGCATGTGATCAGAGATCAAGGTGTTGAGAATGTCTACACATGGCAAGACTTAATCAACTTACCTCTGATTGATCTCTTTGAGATGAGAAGATATTATGAGAGTCTGAGTGATTCTGACCATCTGATGAAGATGGGTATGGTCAACATAATCCTGAAGACCACCAACATCTGAAGATCTTCTAAATGTTTTGGTAGCATCAGCCTAGGGGGAGTTTTTAAGGATTCCCATAAGCCTGATGCAGCCAAAACATCCAAAGTCTCTCTGCATGCATGCACTGAGGAACAGAAGTAGAAATGCTTTGGAAGTTTTAGACCATGCACTAAAAATATTCTAAGTGTAAAATCTTCCGAAGCCAAGACCAACATCTTCCAAAGCCAAAAGTGAAGTCATCCAAAGCTTCAAACACAAAGTCTTTCGAAGCCAAAGAGTGAAGACAAATTTCTTCCGAAGACTTTTAGAGACATGCTTTTATCTGATGTACTTTACCATAAAGCTAGACCACCTTTCCATTGCAACTGTGTAAAGTCACCGACTTACATGAGTTGGTGAAAGGTCCATGCTTTTGGTAACTGTACATTGAGGTCTTGAGTCCATGCTTTCTACTTTATGTACTTTTATCCTTTTTGTAATATATTAGGATGTGAGCTATGGCATGTCATAGTCACTAGTCAAATGGCAAATCTGCCTTTTGACTCTACATTTGATTTTGTAGTTGTCTAGTCAATTGTATCTAGCTGGCCTTCAAAGTATGGCCGACTGTAGGATGTAGTATATGTATCTCAAGTACTTGTAACTTTTCTTTATGCTTTGTAACATTTTTAATAGAGCTTGAGAAGCAATATACAGCATTCTTGAAAACAATTACTTGTGTTGTTTGCCATCTTGTTCTGTCTCATTCTTACTTGTGTCCTTAGCATCTTTCACTAAAGTTAACCAGTTCCCTATTTGATTTGTTAAGTGTTCTAAGCAACTCTCCTCATTGTGCTGTTGTGTTGTAAGTGCATACCCTTCACCGGTCTTGCAAATGTAATTCGACGTCAGTAGTAAAACTCAATGTATGATAAATGAATTACAAGCTAAATCATTCTAAAAAAAGAATGTTATATTTTCTTGTATTTAACAAACAATTTAGTAACTACATATTTATGCATCCATTTATTCACAAAGACTTAACAAAATGCATGGTAATGGAACAACGAATACAAAACACTAAACATTAATAGTTCTTGCATGAATAGTTTTTGCATTTGATAACAACCTCCAATCCTATGTGGTTGCGATTCTCATGCCTTTTAAACACACCTAAAATTATTTCATTAAATCAAAGGAAAATGATCAATGAAATCACACTAAATGATCACAAATGGACCATTTGTGTATATATTTAAACTGACAACAAAATCAAACACCAGACTACACAAATCAACCTTGAAATCGATACACTCCTCCCTAAACTCTTTTATAACACTCGACTACTGTCTTCACACACTATTGCTAATAAAATCCACTAGAATCATTCCAAATAAAAACTCTCAATCCAAAGAGTCCGTTATTACGCACCAAGGCAATGATTCTAGTTGTAAAAGATCAACAAACAACATGTCTTCACTCAATAAGAATTGAGAATCAGTTTACGGTTGTGGAACGAATGTAATTTGACTAACTAATGTTACTCAATGTATGATAAATAGATTAGAAGTTAAATCATTCTAAAAGGAAAAAGAATGTTATATTTCCTTGTATTTCACAAATAATTTATTAACTACACATTTATGCATCCATTTATTCACGAAGGCTTAACAAAATACATGGTATACAAAACACTAAACATCAATAGTTCTCACATGAATAGTTTATATTTTTAGGAACAACCTCCAATTCTATGTGGTTGGGATTCTCATGCCCTCTAAACACACTCTTTAATTATTTAATTAGATCTGAGGAAAATGATCAATGAAATCACACTAAACGATCACAAATTCATCATTTGTATCTACTTTTAAACCATAAGAAAATCAAACACGAGACTACACAATTCAACCTTAAAATCAATCCTCTCCTCCCCAAACTCTTACAAGATTTCACATGACTGACTGTAAGGTTACTAATACACCCATAGCCAGAAACCACTCTCTAGGACCAGATCTTGAGGGGGAGTGTATGGATGAATACCTTTACAGGGCTATGATTAGGTCTCTTATGTACCTCATAGCTAGCAGGCCTAATATCATATTTGCCTCATGTATTTGTGCAATATATCAAGCCAACCCCAAGATGTCACACCTTGTCACTGTACTATAAAAGTGCTCCAATACTTGGCCTTTAGTATCCAAAGAATTCTTACTTCAATCTGTATGCATATACAAATAGTGACTATGGTGGATGCAATATGACTGCAAATTTCACATCCGGGGGATGTCAGTTCCTTAGTGGAAGGATAGTCTCTTTACAATGCAAGAAACCATAATGTGTGTCTGCATCAACTGTTGAAGCTAAATACATTGTTGCTGCTTGCTGCTAGCTGTTGTGCTCAAGTGCTTTGGATTCAGAATCAGATGCTAGACTATGGATTCAACTTGAAAGAGCCTCCCATCCACATAGACAACAGTGCTATCTCTATTATAGAGAATCATGTGCATCACTCAAGGACTAAACACATCAATATAAGGTATCATTTGATTAGAGATAACTTTGAAAAGGGATTAATCAAAATAGCAAAAGTTAACACAAATGAACAATATGCTGATGTGTTCACCAAAGCTTTTGATGAACAGTGATTTAAATATCTTGTATTAGCTATTGGGATGATTAACTTTGAGTAGCTTTTCTTAAAAACTGAACTTATATTATTTCTAAAACCTGTGTCCTAAGTTGCCTATTTTATCACTTTCATAAGCCCATGTTTACTTTGGAAGCAAAATCTTTTAAATGATATTCCTTAGACTTTTGAAAATTTTGATCATTTTATTTCTCGAAAGATATATATTTACCTTCAGAAGAAAATTATGTCTTCAAAACAAATAACTACTTAAGTGAATTTACCTTCGGAAGAAATTTCCACAATATCTTCCGAAGCTTAAAAACATTCTTGAGTACTTATATGGTTTTGAAGAACAATTTTCTTCCGTAAACAATTAAGTCTCGGAAGTTTTATTCTCCTTAGAATAAAATCACTGAGTCTTGATCTCTTCCAAAGGAAACTTTTCTAAACTCTTTGAAATATCTTTCGAAGTCATTTTGGCTTAGGAAGCTTTTTATCAAAACTTCTGAAGAGAAAATTACCTTTGAAAGATTTTAAACTTCCAAGAAAACTAACTTTTTGTGCACTTTTTCAGAGGTGGGACTGACATTCGGATTTCAAAGTTTATCCTCTTTCATTAACTTTGTCTCAAATCCATTTCATATATATATATACCCAATGGTTCCCCCTCTTACTCTCTTCTTCATCTGAACTTTCTCTAAACCTAAATTCACCAAAAAACCGACTTTGTTCTTATCTTCGTTCACCTTTAAGCTTTCACAAATGGCCAACCTCAATCGTAGAACAACCCTGATTTCTCCACGCAACTCCACATGCAGCACAATCAAGTTGCCTTGTTGGACTCTGAGAAAGATCCTAGTTTCTTAGAGGTTTGTCGTTTTCTTGCTCTATCCAACTACTTCACCTCCCTTACCATTGATCCTCCACTATATGAGGATCAGCATTTGGAATTCTGAAAGACCTGCCAAGAGGTCATTATGAATGGGGAGAAGGCACTATCTACCATAGTGTAGGGGAGGACAATTTTCATCACTCCAGCCATCATCAACACGCACCTGCAGCTAGATTATGTAGAAGGCGAATTGTCCTTTCCCAAATCCGAAGTAAACCACTCCTTTGAGCAGATTGGCTATGAAGGAGATTTCTCTGTAAAAACCTTCCGGAAAGGAAAGGTCTCATCTCAGTAGAAGTACCTACTTCATGTGGTCATCCATAGCTTATCCAACAAGCATGGGGGATGGGACCAGATTCCTGAATATCTCTCTTTCATAGTACATGGACTGGTCTAGGGGGTCAGGTTCAGGTACTCACAATTTGTATATACCAATTTACTTGCTAATTTAGACTCCTTAGAGTATTACATTTTTCCTAGATATGTTCAACACATTCTCAACTATGAACTGGGCTCGGAATTGAGGGGAACAGGTAATATTCTTAAATTGAGACTGATGAAGCCTAGCATCTTTAAAACCATGAAGAAGCAAACTGTTGGCTTCTCTAGGGTAGAAACAGCCTTTGTCCCAAAAATTTTAGAGCTCATCGCTCAAGGTGACAACCTAGTAACACAAGCTAGTGTTGAACCCACACCTTCTACTTCACAACCACAAAAACAGCCACAAATATCCACACCTATTAGAGAAAATCCAAACGAATCCCTACACAAGATCTTAAGCTTGTGCATGCCCCCATATTACTACCCAAACAGGAAGAAGTGGACACTAGAGCTCCCACTCCTCCTGCAGAGCAAACCACTCCCATCTCACCAAGAATTAGTGTTGAGGTTTCTCATGCTAAGACTGATGAGATCATTAGCCAAACAGCCGTAAGCCTTCACTCAGAGTTTCAAAACTCTAGTAAACAACCTTCAAGGGAAAGCTACCATCCCCAGCCTCTTGATCTCAACCAACAAATACCCAACCTAGAATTCTGTGATGATGAAGACATGGGTTTCAGTGAGTACCATGAGTCTCTCTTCTCCTCCCCTACTCAAAAATAGATGAGTACTCCTGCCTCTCCCATGTCTAGCCTACATCATTCACCCACTACTGAGGTTGATATCCCTGAACCTGTTCAGGAGGTCTATATGGAATAGGCTCTCACTTCTACAAGTGAGTACATCATTAGGACCTCAACCATGGCAACTAAGCCCATTGACACTTAATCTGAAGTTGTCAGTGAGCAGGGGAAATCCAGCAGCCAAGAACACTATGCTGGTGGTGAGAGAGAAGACTTTGGTCATATGCTTTCATCCCCCCATAATTCTTCTGATGAAGATAAGGGGAACATGAGTCTAAAGGTGCAAAAACTTTCTAAAACATGCACCTATTTAGCCTCAAAGGTTAGTCACTTAGAATTTCAAGTGACTACCTTACAAAATAGGGTCAATGATCAGCAACTTGAGATTTCTTATCTCAGGGAGAACTAGTTGGGAGACCTTTAAGAAAAGCTCATCTAGGAACACTAAAACCTGTGGATGTGATAGACCTAACTCTTAGCTCACCTATGCAAGTGGGTGATGCTACCAAAAAGGGGGAGAAAGTCTCAGAAATCACAGAACCTAGGAGTTCTTCACATGGTATGACCGTAGAGGATTCACCACCCTCACTTGCAGTTGTCCATACTCAGCAACCTCCTCAAGTTCACATTGATGTGGACTCACTCATACATTTGTTTGAGGAGGGTATACCCAAAGCTATGCCTGCTCCATCTCATCACTCTGAGAATCCAATTATGGGATGGAGGTATGACACTGATAGGAGAGCTCTGGTAATCTTAAGAACTCAGGGACAACAAGGAATCTTCAACTTTTCAATCCTGAGGCTCTATGAGAGCACACATCTTATTGACCTTCCACTTGTCAACCCAAGCCAACACAGACAAGCTAAAAGGTTAACAGAAAGGATTCAAGATAGGGTGCTTGAAGAGTTCAAACTAAGATCAAGACTATACAGACAGAGGTTAGCAGGTAAGGCTATTGGTCAACTGGATGTTGAGGTGGACCCTAAGATTAGCATCGAAGGGGAAACCTTAACTGAAGGCCTAGTAGTTGAACATGTGAACCTTGAGACAGGAATCTCTTCATAACCTATTTCCTTCAGTGAGGCACCAGTTGGTGAAGGTGCTTCACATCCTCTCTCTGGCCGGAGTCTGACTGCTACATCAGACAATGAAGGCTAAAGCTCTCTCCACCCTGTGTCATAAAGGTCTGTGGGTGACAAAGGGAAAAGGATTATGACTCCTAAGGAGATTAAGGAGAAGGAGAGAGAGAGGAAGAGGAAGCTAAGGGGAGAAAATTCAACTAGGTCCTCAGGCTTCATGGAAGCTGTTATCAGGGCTGCTCACAGACCAAATATTTAAAATGATGAGTTGAGAGCAGCTATGATAAACTACTTGGAGATCAGTAACTTTGACATAGATGAGATTATATCTCTCCCCTTAGAGAAATTAAATGAACTGGCAGACAAGGAAGTGTCTAAGGAGAGGAAGTAGGAAGAGGATGCAGAGTTGCTCCTCAAGATTAAGGAAGAAAGAAGGCAGAAAAGGTTGTACAAGCATGCTCCTACCCTCTCCCCAGTTCAAGAAAGTCCTGCAAGAGAGCCTGTGGCAACTCAACAACCTCAAGTAGACAAAGAAGGTGACAGAAAAAACATGATCAACTACCTGAGTGCCACAGGTCTCTATCAGGCAGTTGTACTTCTTCCCTTGTCATATGAGTACATTGAATTTGAATACCTCAAGCAGCTCGAGTTACAAGTTCTTAAGGAACAAAAACCTGCTAAGAGGAAGATGAGGAAAGAAGCATCAAAGTCAAGAGCCATCATCGAAAAGAGTCAAAAGAAGTCTGCTGATAGGCAGAGGATGATGAGCTACTTGAAGCTGTAAGGATTCTCTGAAAAGAGGCTTGGTCCAATGTCTCTATCCACCATGGATGAGCACATTAGAGTGATCAAGCAGAAGATTAAGAGAGAAGAGCTAGTTGACTTACACTCCCCACCAAGTCAAGCTCCTCCAGAAGTGGAGGTTAAGGTTGAACACTTTGAGACAACACAACCTGGACCTCCTGCTGAACCTCAACAAGCTTCATCTTCTGATCCACAGCAGGTTCTAACTCCCTAAGATTAACATGTTGTCTTTAGTTGTCTTTTAATATTTTGTAATAGTATAGGGACTAGTTTTGTAATTAGTTAGTTCCTTTACTTCTTGTTTCATTATAAATAGCTTAGACTTACAGGTAGTAGGTAACTAAGAATTGTATTCGAACCTGCTTTCATACTTTGTAATTGTCTTAGCTTGATATTAATGAAAACTTGAATTTTGTTGATATCTTGTTTTGATTTGATTACTTGATGTGAATTTCATTGAATTGTGTTCATAAATCATCACAGATTGGTACATTTGATCCTATCAAATGGTATCAGAGCTGTTAGTAAGCTGTTAGTGATTGATTTTTGAAGTTTATCGAACTTTAAAAACTCAAAAATCTCACTGAATTTGTGATTGATATACAATTCAATTTAAAATTTATGAATTTCAGTTGGTTTCATCATCAGAAACATGATTTGAATCACAATTAGCAGTTCAATTCATCAAATTCATGTCAATTTGTTGAATTTGTGTTCGAAAAAGGTTTGAAGTTTTCGGACTGAAAATCTCAAAATTGAGTGATTTGTTGTTGAAATTGAATGAAATTGATGTAGAAGAATGATTATCGGCATAAAACTCACTTAATTGGAAAGTTTCAATCGAATTCATCAACATTTGAAGAATTCAGAAGATTTGAGTTAGTTACATTCATATGAACATGATGAATGTGGCGCATGAGCTGAGATTGACTGAAAAATTTGTCTAAGTGTTAGGCGCATTAACAATGTGTAGGCACATTAGCACTGTGTGGACGTTTTTTTTAGTTCAGACGTTTGACTACTGTTGAAGAGAAGAATTCCAGACATATCATCTTTGTTGAGAAAGATTACAAGTGTTTAGGCATTTTATAACTGTTTAGGTGCTTGAAAACTGTTTAGGCGCTTGACAACTATTTAGGCGCTTGACAACTGTTCAGGCGTTTTATAACTGTTTAGACGCATCAACCTTGGGCGTTTTGTAAAATTTTCTAAGGCATTCCCTTATACGTTTCTCATATCAGGAGTATCAACTGTTTGGGAGTATAACCACTGTTCAGGCGTATTACCTTGACACTTAGAATTTTTTTTAAAAAGAAATTTTTTCAAAAACTTTTGCATTTATTTTCTTAATTCAAAATCTAAAACAACAAAAATATAAGAATGGTGACATCAGAAGATTCTGAAAATAGAGTTCCAAAACTTAAAAATAGAGCTGATTTCAAAAATTGGTCTCTTAGGCTAAAACAACATTTTAATTCCATTGACACTAATCTTTGGAAATCTATAGATAAGGACCATACATTCCTATAATCACTGATGGGCCTGATAGAGGGTTTGTGTATACTAAAGATTCTCCAGAACCTTATCCAGAAGATGGTCTTCAAGGAGATGATCTGAAAAGAGTTAAGAATGATATTAAAGCATATTCATTGATGTGTAAAGGACTACCTTTGGAAGTTCTTGCAAGGCTTGATGCAAATCAAACTGGATACACTCTATATAAAGCCTTAAAGATCATTTGTGAAGGAGGCAAGGAGATTCAAAATCTCAAGAAACAAAAGTTGAAAAGACAATTAGAATTGTTTCAACATTTGTCTGGAGAAACAATAAATCAGATGATAAACAGATTTGTTCAACTTACAACTGAGATGTCAACAGCTGGTATTAAGCCTGATCTTGAAGATCTAAATCTCAGACTACTCAATGCTTTACCATCATCATGAAAACAAACTGTAACCCTACTAAAGCATACTGAGAAGTTACCTATGGATCTAGATCTTCTTATTGCAAAAATAGAATCAGTAGAGATTGATGAAAGCTCAAGGAACAATGATAGAGCAGCATCAATGTCTCAATATCATTTTGTTGCTTCTCCTGCAACCACTATAGAGAATGCATTCATGGCAAAGAGTGAGAAAAGTACTGAAGTAGAGCGAGACCTGTTTGTTGGAGCAGGATTTTTCACTGACTCATCATTTACCAGTGCACCTGCTTATACAACTCAGTCTCATTCTCAATCTCCTCCTAAATCTCAGTCCCAAACATCAAATGTTCAAACAGAGACTTCTTCATCTAACTCGGCTAAATCCAGCAAAGTTAAAGATGTGATTAACATCCTATTAGAGGATGAAGAGTCTAAAACTACATTCACTGCATTTATGGCTAGTTTCCAAACATATCAAGGTAGCCATTTAACTCAACTAGATTTTGTTTTGCAGGATTTATTTGAGATGGATCCTGAAGATGTTGAAGAGATGGACTTAAACTGGCAGATGGTGATGATTGCCTACAGGACTCAAAAACATTCTTATGTCAACAAGAAATACAAGCCAAGTGCAAACAAGACTGTTGGATTTGACAAGTCAAAATCTAGATGTTTTAACTATAACCGTTATGGACACTTCTCTAGAGAATGCAAAGCTCCAAGGAATAATGGAGGAAATGCTCAATCAAGCTCAAGCAATCAAAGGTTTCAACAAGCTCAGAAGACTTTTCAAAAGCCTTATCAAAGTCTTCCTATGCCTGAGCTTAAAGATGAAACCAAATCATCTGATGAAACAAAGAAAGCTCTAGTAGTCAGCATAAAAGATGGTTATGATTGGAGTGCATATGCAGATCAGTTTACAAATGATTTAACATCAAGTTTATCTCTTATTGCAGAAATTCAAGGAGAAGATTGGTCAGAAAACAATGATCCAAAGGTGGAAAGTGATGAAGAAGAAGAAGACTATGATTGGAGTGACAAGTCTGATCCTAAGGAGGATACAGATGAAGTAGCTTTAATGGCACAGTCTGATCAAATGAACCAAAGGTTGAATCTTCAACTTCAAAATCTGAAACCACAGCTCTGAAAAATCTCTTGAAATCCACATCTGAAGAGGATGAGATTGAAAAATCATCATGCATGATCTGAACACTGTTGAAATTACTCATTCAAAATCTGTGAGAAGCTAAAAACAAGAAGAATCTATGCATAGCAAACTTAATCGATCATAAAACAGCAGATCAAAAGATTATCTCTCTTCAACTTCATGGAACAAAACAATAAAAGATTAGAAATTATTTCTAAACAATTGGAAGAGATGACCAAGAATCTTGACAGGAGAGAAAATAGCACATGCTGCTACTCAAATGGATCTTGCAAAAGTAAAAAGTTCAAAATGATATTAGAAAAACTGGTAAGTGAAAGAAAAGATAAACAAAAAGCAGGGTTAGGTTTCACTCATGAACTATGCCTGAATCTATACAAACACACTACCAGAGAACTTCAATACTCATGATCATTCTCCTGAGAATAAAGCTAAACTTAAAGCCTTCCAAATAAAAAACAAGAATTCAGAAGAAGAAAAAAAAATGTTGAAAGTGTTTGTGAAAAAGATCAAGAAAAGATAAAAATGGTCATCCAATCAAGATAAAATCTTATGAACCAAAACAAACAAAACAAAACACTTCTGATCAAATTCATGTTGTAACAGAAGAAGAGTGAAAGTTCAAAGCAAAGATAAACAACAGGTAGGAACATCAGAAGATTCAAACACCATTAATCTAAAACAAGTTCAATCAGAAAAGAAATCTTCTTCTGATGATGTTCAATCTGAAAATAAACCAAGTTCTTCTAAATCAAAGAATCAAAGAAGAGAAAGAAATCATCAAAAGCAACATCTGAACAAAACAAAAGTTCAGAAAATTTGATTATAAAACAACAAATCAAAACAACACAAACTTAAACCAATAAAATTGTGTCAGCTGGTTTGTTAATATGAATTCTATTCAAAACAAAAATAAATATTATGAACAAATCACACTCTGATCTGAAATCAAGTTCAGATTCAAAGACTTCCGCTATAGCAAAAAGATTTGTTCCTAATACATCCAGAAGGAAGTTCATGTTAAACAAATGCATAATAATTTGACACAAAATCAAACTATGAAAAATGAAAGACAAAAGAATAACTATTTGACACCAAAATCAAACATTGTGTCAATGTCAAAAGTGAACAAAAAGCTGTTTTAACTCCACAAAAGTACTGTGAAATTTGTGATATGAAAAATCACAATACTGCTAAGTGCTACTTCAACAAGTACTGTCACATATGTGACATGAGAAATCATTCGACAGCAGATTGTTATTTTAACAAATATTGTACTTATTGTGATGAAAAGTCTCACAATACTGCAAATTGTTACTTTAGAAATAGATCTCTTACTAGAAACTTTGCAAAATCAAACATGAGCAAAGGATTTCACAATATTTGAGAAATCAAACTAATGGATTTCAAAAAGTCATTAATCAACCTACTTTAAGTATGAGATCTTTTCCAAAGAACAATTATGTGAGATCAAAACAAAACATGCAAGAACATTTCATACCAAGATTTGTAAGGATGACTAATAAAAATGTTAGTCATCAATACATTTCAAAAGTTGATCAATCAAATGATATGAATGTTCTCAAAAATAAATCAAACAATTTTCAAAACAATTTCCAAAATAAAATTGGTAAATTCATCAAAAATAAACCTGATTTGAATAATCTCCATTACAAACAATTTACAATTGTTGATAAATTTGGAAAACCCAAGACCATCTCGGCTTGGGTAGATATCTCAACTTAATTTTCTTGTTGTGCAGGTACGCCCAAAAAGACCACTCAATACATGGTATGTGGATAGTGGGTGTAGCCGGCACATGACAGGCAATCCTGCCTTGTTACAAGACTTTAAGTTAAAAGATGGAACTCACGTCGCATTTGGTGGTGATGCTGGAGGAAAAATAACCGGAGAAGGAACAGTATCAAATGGGATAATAAGCTTTGATAAAGTCAACTTTTGTTCACAGTTGAACTTTAATCTTTTAAGCGTATCTCAAATATGTGACAAATCATATTCTGTTCTATTTGATGATTTATTGTCTTATGTTTTGAAGCCAGGTTTCAAGATAAGCAAAGATTGGGTGATTGTTACAGCTGAGAGAGATAGAGATGTATACAAGTTGGATATGTCTCAAGTTGATCCTTCAACTGAAACAACATGCCTAATTGCTAAGGCATCAAATGATGAAAGCCAGCTTTGGCATAGACGTCTTGGTCATTCAAATTTCAAGAATATGAACAAGCTTGTAGCAGGGAATCATGTCATTGGACTTCCATCTAAGAAGTTTGCAACAAATGATCACTGCTCAGCATGTTTGAAGGGAAAGCAACAAAGAGCGTCTTATAGGTCCAAGCCTATAAACTCAACATCCAAACCTCTTCAGATGTTACATATGGACCTTTTTGGACCAACAAACGTCAAGAGTATTGGACGAAAATCATATTGTTTAGTTATCATTGATGACTACACAAGATTTTCATGGGTTTTCTTTCTATATGCCAAATCTGAAATGGCTGATTTACTAAAAGAATTTATCATTAAAGTTGAAAATCAATTAGAAAATAAAGTGAAAATAATAAGAAGTGATAATGGAATAGAATTCAAAAATGCTAACATTGAAATGTTTTGTGCACAGAAAGGGATAGCTCATCAGTTCAGTGCTCCCAGAACTCCTCAACAAAATGGAGTTGCTGAAAGGAAGAATAGAACACTGATTGAAGCTGCTCGTTCTATGTTAGCTGATGCAAAAATTCCTATCACTTTTTGGGATGAAGCTATATCAACTGCGTGTTTCGTTCAGAATCGAATCTTAATTGTGAAAGATAAAATGAAAACTCCATATGAGTTAATGTTTGGCAGGAAACCGAACATAAAATTTTTAAAATCATTTGGTTGTCCTGTTATGATTCTTAATTAAAGTGATCAATTAGGAAAATTTGAAACAAAATCTGATAATGGATTTTTCGTTGGATACTCATTTGTTTCAAAAGCCTATCGAGTTTACAACTCTAGGACAAATATAATTCTTGAAACATTCAACGTTAAATTTCTGGAATATTCTTTTCCATCAGTTTCAAATGGTCCTGCATGGTTATTTGACTAAGATTCATTATCAAACTCTCTTCAAACTAACTTGTTTAATCAACCAAATTGTCTTGATTCTACAGGTAAGAAGAACTCAAGAGGAGATCTTGGATCTTTCAGTGAGGATTCAGATTCTGATGACCCAGATGATTCTAGCTCAGACTACCCATATTTATCATTCGTCAAGGATTCAACAATACAAAATCATGATAATACAGTTTCAGGTCATTCAACTTCAATTGATCAGGAAGGATCACAAAATATTCCTAGTGATGGTAATGAGTTTGTGATACCTGAGTCTGGAACATCATCCATCTCTGGTGATGTAGTTGATACTAGTAACTTTGATTACTTTATCAACTCACCGACTCAAGTTCCAAACTTCAATCCACATTCTTCTACTTTGATACATGAGCTTTCCAACTTGAACCAAACAAATCTGGATGTTAATGTTCAATGTGGTGAGATTCCAACATCTCGTATTCACAAGAATCATCCAATTTCTCAGATTATTGGTCCATTGAATGAAAGAACAACAAAGAGTAAATCAGAACAAGCAAACATATGCTTATACTCTTGTTTTCTTTCTCAAATTATTCCTAAAAATTTTACCAAAGCATTAAAGGACAATGGTTGGATATAAGCCATGCATGAAGAATTACTTCAATTTCGCAAACAAGAAGTGTGGAATTTGGTGGATCTACCTGAAGGAGAAAATTCAATAGGCACGAAATGGCTATTTAGAAATAAGACTGATGATCGTGGTGTTGTAATAAGGAACAAAGCGAGACTTGTTGCACAAGGATACACACAGGAAGAAGGAATAGATTATGATGAAGTATTTTGCACCAGTTGCAAGACTTGAATCCATTCGAGTTTTTCTGGCTTATGCTTCATTCATGAAATTCAAGGTGTATCAAATGGATGTAAAGGGTGCATTTCTATATGGTCCTATCACTGACGATGTGTTTGTGAAGCAACCTCCAGGCTTTGAGGATGCACAATTTCCACATCGAGTATATAAGCTGAGTAAAGCTTTATATGGACTTCATCAAGCCCCTAGAATTTGGTGGGAGACGTTATCACAACACTTAATCCAACATGGATACACAAGAGGGAAAATTGATCCAACTTTATTCATAAAGAAGGATAATAATAATCTTTTATGTGTACAAGTATACGTTGATGACATCATATTTGGTTCTACCAGTCCAAAATTGTGCAATGAATTTGAAGAAATCATGAAATCTCGGTTCCAAATGAGTTCTATGGGAGAGATTAACTTCTTTCTTGGACTTCAAGTCAAGCAAACTGAAGATGGAATCTTCATCAATCAAGAGAAGTTTGTTGACAAGCTCTTAAAGAAATTTAAGTTGCAAGACTGTCAATCCATACGAACACCAGCAGATGTTAACACCAAGATTGAACCTGATCCAAAAGGAAAATCTATTGACCAAAATTTATACAGATCAATGATTGGCTCTTTGATGTATCTTACTGGATCTAGACCGGACATTATGTATGCTGTTTGTGTTTGTGCCAGGTATCAATCAGACCCGAAAGAATCTCACTTAATTACTGTCAAAAGGATATTCAGGTATCTCAAAGGTAAACCAGCCTTAGGGCTTTGGTATCCTTACGAGGGTAACTTTGAACTATATGGATATACAGATAGTGATTATGGTGGATGCTATCAAGATAGAAAATCTACTTCGGGTGGGTGCCAATTTCTTGGTCCCTGATTAGTCTCGTGGCAATGTAAGAAACAAACAAATGTATCTGTTTCAACTGCAAGCTGAGTACATTGCTGCATCAGCAGGATGTTCAAATCCTTTGGTTGCAAAATCAACTACTGGATTATGGGTTCAATTTTCTTAAAACACCAATTTACATAGATAACACAGCTGCTATGTTCATAACAGCTAATCCTGTTCAACACTCCAAAACAAAACATATCGAAATTCGATATCATTTTCTTAGAGATAACTCTGAAAAAGGATTAATCATATTGATTCAAATTGCAACAGAAAAACAATTGGCAGATCTATTTACTAAAGCCTTCCTACCAGGACGGTTTGAGTATTTAGTAGAATCAATTAGTCTTATAAATCATATGTGAACTCCCTAAATCAAACGATCATAATAAGTGATCCTCTCATTGTTAATTGCCTGTTTATATTTTGTGTGTGTGTGATTCTTGTTTTCCTTAGAAAAATCAAATACAAAAATATAAATCAAAACTACAAAAATAGAGTCTTTTTCTAATTTTAGAAAAATAGAGTCTTTTAGAAAGGATTATGTTATGCAACATGTGAAAAATGATAGTACATTAGTGAGATCAGTTGCATACTTCACTCATTAATAAAGTCTAGACATGATCAGATATGATGTGTAGACAATATTTGACTATTATGCTGAAAAAGTAAATTCTTGTGATCAAGCTAAATATTAATGCTTGTGTGTATTCATCTGAGTACTTTTGAGTTGTTTTGGCTTATCAGATTGAATGCTTTTTAAGTTACACCACTCACACCTATTGATAATGTGTTTAATCATGAGATCTGTTACAAAGCATCATCTCACTTCTCTGTTATGAGTCATCATAGACCTGAAGTGCTGAGATATCCTTAGTTGTAAGTGATTACAGACCTGGATTCTCTCTTTGATGCAAAAGATGCCAATGTGCACAAACTATTCAAATGAATAGTCAGAGCTGATCAAATGGTTATCCATGATCATTCTCTATTAATTTAAGTAACATGAACTCTGGTGATACATATGTTTCAGGTAATAAGTTGAGTATGTGTTCTTTCTTGCATATCATGATGATGGTTGAGCTCTCTTAGTCTCTGTATGATTTACATCATGTCATATCTAAATCTACCCTAATCAATCCAAGTATTAAAAAGTAAGTGAGTTGATAATTTGTCAAAACCACTCATTGTCTGTCCTTAGATCTCGTGTCTCCTTTGCTGTGATATCACTGACCTGGAACACACTTGATCAGGATTTATTCATTGTCTATGACTATTCATATCTTTTTTTATTTTAATGTGCTGATCTTCATTAATATGATCTCACTGCAGATATTAATTCTTTTGTTTATATTAGATTTTGATTCTGCTTTCATTTTGCTTTTATGCATGTTTTTTTTTTGTGTGAAGGCAATGTCACAATGTGATGTGTGATCTTATTATCTTTCCTAAGAAACTTATAAGTTTTTCAAACTTAAAAGTTTAGGGGGAGTAATAAATGAAAGAGTTGTTCTCAGAAAATAATCAAAATCAAAATTAAAATGTTGAATTGAAAGGATGATGCTATATGTTCAAAGTATTTGTGTAATCTGAAAATGTAATTTTTGAAAAATATAATATGAACCTACATAAATTTGCAAATGAAAATGCTTCTGTCATAAATTGAAAATTAGATGATAATTGATTTTATGTTGAGACTAAAATGAAGGGACAAAATAAATTTAAAAATAAAAATAAAATAAAATTTTGTGAATTGAAAGTGCAAAATGCAAAAAGTTCAAAATTGAGGGACTAAAAGGTTAAAAGTTTGAAAAATTCAAAATTATGCTTCAAATGTTTTAAAAATTAGTATGAAATATTACTAATATTTTTAAACAGTGTGCAGGTGAAGAAATTGGAAATCACAAGTGTTAAAATCATGAAAGTCAACTCAAAGTCAAAGTCAACTTAAAGTCAACTCAAAGTCAACTCATGCATCTAAATAGCGCACATACGTCTAAATAGGAGCATGATGAAATTTTCAGGAATTATACAAGTGTTTGGATGTTTGACACATTCCCATGCGTCTAAATAGTTGTTATAAGTCCATGAATTTAATCAAGTGTTGGGCGTTTGTGATAATCCCATGCACCTAAACAGTGAATGAGTTTGATTTTGACCAAGTGTTAGACGTTTGACATGTCTCATGCGTCTACATAGTTGAAAAGTTTCAAAATTACAAGTGTTAGACGTTTCAAAAAGTCCATGCGACTGAACAGTGCAAATCGCCTAAACAATGCTTATGCGTCTGAACAGTTCCCATGCGTCTGAGTCAAAACGCACAAACAGTGCTCATGCGTCTAAAAAGTTAGTGAATTTTAGGGTTTCATACGCCCAAACAGGGCTCATGCGCCTAAAATTTCACTTAATATAAATTGAACACTTACGCTTATTTCCTCATTCACACTCAAATTTTCACAGACGAAGACCCCTGAACTTGCGACTATCACTTATCATCATACTCTCATTTCATCTGCGATTGCATTAAATCCTGTTGATTATAGATAGTATTTGGATCTATAAATGTAAGTTTGTGATTCAAATCTGTAAATTTTTGGTTAAATCAGATTATTGGTAAAGGCGTTTGAATGCTTTTTGTGCGTTCGAACCCTATATAATTCAAAGTTTAACTAATCAAATGTGAATCATATCTAAAAATTGACTCTGGATTATTGATAAGAATTTGATTGCGAGTATGTTGATGTAAAGTTCTTAATCTAAAAGTGAAAATGATTTGATGATTGTTCAATCAGTCGGTTCTTCAATAGAAGAAGAAGATGATGAACAGACAGATTTAAGTTTGAATAAAAAAATAAATTAATAAATAAATAAATAAATAAATTTTTTTAAAAATAAGTAAATCAAAATTCAAATGTTAGATAATGAATTCAAAATGAATAAAGATTAATGTTTTACAACTTAAAATCTCAATTCAAAAGTCAAAATCAAAAGTCAAAATCAAAAGTCAAAATAATAAGTCAAAATTGAATGAAAAAGTTATAAGTTAAAATTGCTAAGTCATATGTAGAAATGAATTTCATTAATCAATATTCAATGTTCTCATAATACTTTCTTTGTGTTTTGCAGATGGCAGAATTGAAGTTTGAGCCAAAGCATAATGTGGCTGCCTACTTAAATGATGAAAACAGAGAAGCCATTAGATATGAAGAAATTATTAGATTTGTGCTCAGAACAAAATATGTATATGCTATGTGTGCAAGACCAATGATCAATGGAAGACTGATTAAGAGATTCTGGAGAACTGCACAAGTTGAAAGAGATGATGAAGGAAACAAAGTTCTAAGAGCTTTTATTACAACAGAAAGAATGCTTGAAGTTTCTGAAGAAGCAATCAGAATAGCTCTAAGACTTGGTGACAATGACCCTGAAGACTTATCAGAATATACCTTGAATGAATGTAGAGAGGTTTTTCTACAAATGGGTCATCCAGATCATTTCCCCAAAAAGCAATTTTTCAGAGCTCGAGTGTATAAGCATTGGAAGCTTTTATGCTACATTTTTCAACATTGCATGTCTAAATGAAGTGCTGGTTGGGATTCATTCCCTGTAGACATTGCATCTCCCATTATTGCCTTAGCCATAAATAGAAGATTCAATATGGCTAAGTGGATAATGAATGGCTTTATTTTCAATCTTGAAAGAGGAGTAAGGAATAAATACTTGATGTACCCAAGATTCCTCCAATTGCTCATTAATGAAGCAAATCCAGATCTGTATGCTGAAGGAGTTACTACAGAAAAGCTACAGTTAGAGCACATGTCAGATGTTGTTTATAAAAGACTGGCAATGATCACTGGTGCTCAAAACATTCCAGTATTTGAGTATATCAGGAATGTATCAATGAATGAAGTAGATATTAATCAGCAACACTTTCATCTATCTGAAGAAGAACCAATAAATCCAAATGATCTCATTGAGGATGTAGAAGATGATGAAGAAAGTGAGGATGATGTTACTGAGAGCTCATCAGAAGAAGATGATGATGATAACAATGAAGATGATGATAATAATGATGATGCTGAAGAAAGTGAGGATGAAGCTTCTGAAAGCTCATCAGGTGAAGAAAGTGATGACAATGATGATGATGATGGAAATGATGGTGCCACTGAAGCACATCAGGAAGAAACTGAGGAAAGAAATGAGAAAGATGCTGAAAATGAACCTCAAAATATGGCTGAAGAAACCAATATTGATGACATTCATGATGATACTGTCAATGAACCACAAAATATGGATGAAGGAAATGTTGATGACATTCATGAGTAAGCTGTACATGAAATAGATTCACAAAATCAAACCTTTGATTTTGATTTTATGAATGATATATTATACAATCCAGTATTTGAAGTTGATTTTAACGAAGGAGTAGAAGAAATTCCTGTGAGTACAACACACAATGTGTCTGTACAAACAGAGGAGACAGTGGACATTGATGAGATGGAAATATTGAAAGAAGAAAATCTGGGTAAAGAGAAAGAACTTGAAGAGTTGAAAGTGGAGAATGAAAGGATGAAAGAGATAAACATATCTCTTGGAAAAGAAATTCAAAAGCTTAAGGATGAAAACTTGAAGCTGACTGAAGAAAATGTCTCAAAAGATGAAAAGATTGTGAGGTTTGCTAAAGATAAAGAAGATGTAATCAAGAATTTTGAAGTTATGATCAAAGACTATGACATTCTTGAGGAGAAGTTCAAGAAACTAACCGAAGAAAATGAAAAACTCAAAGATGATTTGCAGAAAGAAAAAGAAGCTCAGAAGCCTATCTCACCAGTACAAGTGATAAGTGTTGATGAAAATCTTGAGCAGATTAAAGGCAAAAGAAAAATTGATGAAGTAGAAGATACAATTCTAACTGAATCATCTTCTAAGATGCAAAGAACTGAAGAAACTATTGAAGAACAAAATGTTCAAGAACAGATTGAGGCTTTAGAAGATATTGAGGAAGTATACAATGATGATTGGTATGATGAAGTTCTGGATGATGAAAATATTGATGAAGCTCAATTTGTATCACATTTCTCTTCACAAGAACATACTCATGAACAAGATGAAGTACCACAAGACTTTGAAGAAAGATATAATTATCTTGTGAAGATGAAATAAATCGTGTATATTTGGATGGACTGACTGTTTCTCAGATTAACGATGAATATGAGAAATGTATTTCTGCAGAGTCAATTGCACCAGTATATCCAAATGAGATTGTTATTGAGCATGGTGAATGGACTAGAGCAAAAGAAGTGATTAATGTAGAAGAATTATCTAGCTCTGAGGTGCACCATCCTGATCCAGAAGATATGAGTATTCCAGCTCTAAGATCATGGTTGCAAGCTAGAAACTACCCTTGGAGGAAACTAAAAAGATTACAATCTGTATCACTGAGGAACCTTGTCAGAAGTTTTCAAGAGACGGAGAAACAATTGAAGAAGATGATTATACTTGATACAGATAATCCTCAGTATCTTGAAATAACAAAAAGAACAAGAATTTTAAAGCCACAGGAGATCAAACAAATGTCAAGAATTGCTGATGCACATGTTCACAGAAAAGAGTTGATTGAAATGTTTGCTGATCCAGAAAGACAAGCTTACAAAGCCTCTACTGAACAAAGGCATATTTTTGATAATTCAAGATCAACTAGAGACTTGGTAAGAAACGTACTACAAAGAGGACAATCAGTTGCTGAACTGTTGAATGCTATGATTGCTCCAGATTTTACCAACCAAGTAAAGATTATCGCATGGAAGTATGATGAAGTATTCGATGCATTTTTGATAAAGAGAGTAAATACTGTGTGTGATGTATATCACTTTTACTCTAGCATCATAAAACTTTCAGTGCAAGATCTGAAAGAGCTGAATAGATTACCTCTGATCAATCCTTCTGATTCAAAACGTGGCAAGATGTTTGTAGAATTATTAAGAAGAGGATTGGATCGATCAAGTAATTTTCTTAATACAAGATGAGCAAGAGAGCAAGAGGATAAAGAGTATTTTGTTACTATGAAGAATAATAAAAAGCTCAAGGGATTACAATCAGAGGATGAACATTCTATGATTGAATTTTGTGACAAGTATTTTGAGAAGGTTACAACTCCTGGTCTGAAAGTGATAGATGGTAATCAAAACTCAAAGCCAATCCTCAGATGGTTTTATAACACTGAGACGTTTAAGCTTAAGTTGGTCCGAAATCTAGAAAGATGGGATGAGGACATGATTACTTTATTTTGAGTTTTTGAGCTAAAGCTTTTACATCCGAGTTATATCTCATTTTTGTCTTTACAAAAATTTGAGAAAGTATCTCCTGAGGGAGCAAGACAAGAAATATTTCATTTCCATTATTAATGTGATGAATGTGGCTATGGAAAGAACATCTCTGAGAAAGGCTCTTGCTTATGCCAACATTGTCAAGAAAGATATTAAAGATATTGAATTCATGAGAATATCAAGAAAAGGAGTACTAGAAGTATACTCAAAGGAAAGTCAAAAGCCTATTGAGTTATATGCTAACATTGATATCTCATATCTTTCAAAAGATATGAACCAGATGGAGATTAAGACGAATGAAGCTAAACCCGAACAAGGCATTCTTGCAAGTAAATTCAAGTCTGCAATTTCAAATGCTTTGAAAGAATTAGAGATGTACAAACAGAAGCCGATGTTTAAGGTCAAAGAAGAACCAGAAGAGTTTTTTGAATGACGAAGACAAAGAGTTGAAGATAAAGGCTGAAGATAAAGCTGAAGATGGAAGAAAAGACAAAGAAGACAAAGATTGAAGATTTTGAAGACAGAAGACCATGTCAATCTTAGGGGGAGTATTGTTAGTGCTCTAAGAAAGATTAACATGTTGTCTTTAGTTGTCTTTTAA
Organism: Flaveria ramosissima; assembly: GCA_025215565.1. NCBI lineage: Eukaryota > Viridiplantae > Streptophyta > Magnoliopsida > Asterales > Asteraceae > Flaveria > Flaveria ramosissima. The sequence continues at coordinate 20,997,528 of CM046034.1, forward strand.
TATTTTGTAATTAGTTAGTTCCTTTATTTTTGTTTCATTATAAATAGCTTAGACTTAGAGGTAGTAGGTAACTAAGAATTGTATTCGAACCTGCTTTCATACTTTGTAATTGTCTTAGCTTGATATTAATGAAAACTTGAATTTTGTTGATATCTTGTTTTGATTTGATTACTTTGTGTGAATTTCATTTAATTGTGTTCATAAATCATCACAGATTGGTACATTTGATCCTATCACTTTCCTTCTGAACCTGTGAGGGAAGAGGACCCAACTGAAAAAGACAAAACAAAACAACCTGGTGCTGAAGGAAAGTCTTCTCAGTTAAAGTTTCCAAAGAGGAGGAAAAGGACGGCTGTTAGATCTACATCAAAGAAGAAGAAGAAATCAAAGGTATCCACCTCCAACCCTCAGGATAAGTCAGATCATCCTGAGGAAGTTCATAAAGAGGCTGCTCAACCAACTTCAATTAAAGTAGAGCCTCTTGCATCATAAAGACCCATCTTGTCTTGGACCTTTGCTGCTTATCCAGACAGATGGTATGTCACAAGAGATCAAGGTGGTCAAGATGTCTACTTCTGGCAAACATGCTTAACTTACCTCTGTATGATCTCTTTGACATGAGAAGATACTTTGAGAGGCTGAGTGATCCTGACCAATTAATGAAGAAGGGAATGGTCATGATCATGATGAGGACTGTCAATATCTAAACACTTCTCTGTTTGGTAGAATCAGCCTATGGGGAGTTTGTAAGACTTATTGAAAGGCTGAAGCACCCAAAACAACCCAAGTCCTTCCTGCATGCATACACTTAGTGCAAAATAGAAGTTGCTTTAGAAGTTTTACACCCTGCATCAGAAATATTCTAAGTGTAAAATCTTCCAAAGCCAAGACCGATATCTTCCGAAGCCAAAAGTGAAGTCTTCCAAAGCTTCAAAGAAAAAGTATTCCGAAGCCAAAGAAGTGAAGATAGATTTCTTCCGAATACTCTGAAGAACATGCTTTCTCTAATGTACTTTTCATAAAGCTGACTAACTTTTCGCTGTAACCCTGAAGACTCACCAACTTATACAAGTTAGTGAAAGGTCCATGCTTTTTGTAACTGTACATTGAGGTCTTGAGTATGTAACTTTCTACTTTATGTACTTTTATCATTTTTGTAATATATTAGGATGTGAGCTATGGCATGTCATAGTCACTAGTCAAAAAGGCAAATCTGCCTTTTGACTCTTTATTGATTTTTGTTGTCTAGATTAATGTTTCCAGCTGGCATTCTAAGTATGGCAAGCTGTAGGATGTAGTATAAAGTATCTCTAGTCTTTGTATCTTTCTTTATGCTTTGTACCACTTTTAAAAAAAATTGAGAGTAGTATACAGCATTCTTGAAAACCATATACTTTGTTGTTTGTTCTTAGTTCTGTCCCACACTTTGCTTGTGTTCTTAGTATCAACATAAGAGTCCCGGTTCTCAATTTGATCTGTTAAGTGTTCTAAACACTCTCCCAATTGTGTGATTGTGGTATTGACCATCCCTTAAACGATCCTGCAGAAGTTAATATGGAATAAAATCAGTCCATGATATAAACAAAACAACTCATTTTTATGAATCAAACTTGATACAAATCAATTTGGATCAAAACAACTTGAAATTAACAAGATTCACATGATCAAAATTGATCAAAATTTGACTTTTATTGGTCAAAATGAATTGGTAATTAAAACAAACAAACACTTTGTCTTAATCATTGTGTTCAACATACATGATTCATCATTTTATAACAATTGCAAATGACCTGTGAACATATACTCAACATTTAATTCTATCAACATCATACATTATCATCTTACAAGTTACTAACAAACTCTTCTTATTTGCAGATATGGCAAACTTAGTGTTTTTTCAGAGATCATAATCACTATGCATTCCTCAAGTTATGATTTGTCTAAACTCTGCACATCAATGTTGCTAACCAGTGTGATTACAACATAATAGCCTTTCAAAATCTCAAGATTGTTTTTTTATGATATTCCCATCCGTGTTATGCCCTCAATGTGTGAAATGGTTGTTGTTTGGTTTCCAATCTTTGTTTCAGAGCAGTGTTCACATAGACTGTTCCTAAAATCCTTAATATATATATATATATATGTATATATCAAATAACAACAATCTCCCTTGAAAAGAACATCTTCTATAGCAGGGAATGTCTTTGTATTCAAAAATGAAACGTATGATGGATGGAGAAGCTTTATCTCAACAAGGTCAAAAAGCCTTATGTCAGTTGCTTCTTTCCCTTCTAACTTTCTCTCCAGCACCACTTCAAAGTGGGTTTCATCATAGTACCACCTTGTGATTGGATGATTGTATTGATTACCATCAATCTTCTTCATAATAAATTTCAAGTCAGATGGCCACATAGGGTAACCAACCCTTTCCAAAATATTACCATCAATCTGAGTGGATGTTTCTTCACTTGTTTTCCTTGGTCTGATTGCCAACTATTGCTCTCTTCATAGCTTAGCCAAGTGAAGTGTGCTTGCTTCTCTTTCTACTTTGCCTTCATTTCATGATGATGTTTGTTCATATAAGCTTTCATAATATGATAGAAGTCTGCTCCTGGGATTGTTTGTATGGTTGATGTAACACCCAAAAAATTGTTAAAGGAAGAAAAACCGCACAAAAAAAATAGAAAAGGCAATAAAACCCAAGTCGAGGAGTTTAGAGTGTGCAAAGAGCAAACTTTTATTTTATTTTGTACAAAAGTGGGCATGGCCGCCCACTCTCTTGTACCATCAACTTTATCATCGGATTATAGAGAGAGAAAGAGCTGAATTCTATGGGTTTTAGAGAGAAGAAGAAGAGAAGATCAATTTTAAGTTTATTTTTCTGATTTTTGGGTTGTTCTTGGCTAATTTTCAGCCTCGGGTATGTGCTTATGTGTTTGTGTGTGTTCGGTGTGTGTATTTTGGTATGTTTAGGTGCTTGAACTCATAAGCTCTCGGGTTTGAAGAAGTCTTACTCGAAGGATTGCAAGAGATGAGTTCTAGATCCCCGGTTTAAAATGTTTTTAACTTATTTTGGGGCTTATAATACATGTTATAATGTTTTTATTAAGTTGGATGTGTACGCGTATGTATGTGTGTGTGCCCGGTTAGGTAGATGTATGTTCAGGAATGATTTTTGGCTATGATTCATGATTTATGCTTGTTATGATGTTTAGTATGCTAGAAACTAGGCTAAATTCTAGTTAGAAATTGATTTGGGGTTAAAAAATGATTTAAGTTGAAATTTGGTTGCTCATCTGCCCAAATAGTGTCCATGAGCCTAGTATTTTGCCCAGGAGCCTAAGTGTTCCCACGCGCCCAAAGTTCATGCGCCCCAATAGTGCCCAAACGCCTGTGTTGTCTATACGCCTAAGTCAGGCCCATGCGCCTGCATAGTGCCCATGCACCTAGAAAGTTGTCCAGATGCCTAAGTGTTAGCCATGCGCCCACTTTCCCCGTGCGCCTAAGTGCTCATGCGCCTAAGTGCTCATGCGCCTAAGCAAGGCTCATGTGCCCCAACAGTACCCATGCGGCTGAATTGCTCATGCGCCTGCATAGTGCTCATGCACCTGCATAGTGTTCATGCTCCTGTATAGTGCCCATGCGCCCAAATGCCTTAGAAAATATTCAGAAAATTTGGAAAGAAGGATTTTTAGGCTATGACTTGGGATGTTTTTGGTGACGATGTATGTTGATGTTATGCATGTTTATGGCTTGTTTCTTTATGTCCTTATTATGTAGTATTCTATGACTTTATGTGGTATATTATTGTTAATTAACGTAAAGTATTATGTAATGAAAGCGGAAGTTAATGATAATAAAAAAATGGAACGTAAAGAAGGAAGGAATGAATGAATGAATGAATGAAAAGTCTTGCAAGCAAAATGAAAGGAGGATCACACCCAATGAAGAGTGTTAGCTCAACTGTGTGCGGTTTAGCTAACCCGTGAGGATGCACACACGGGTCTAATCCTTGTGATTGACAAAATGTATGGGACCCTTTTCGCTTGCCCTAGGTATTGGAGTCAGCTTTGTGCATAACGTTAGTGGTCTATTTATAGACTTTGACGCAATACTAGCTTCGTGCACAATGTTTGGGGTATAGCACATGGCATTGGTCCTGATGAAAGTGAAAGATAATGATGAATGTACGAAACGTACGGAAATGGATGATGAATGACAATGATGAATGATGAAGAAGGATGAAGAAAGATAATAATAAATATTATCTATGTGTACGTATGATGTGTGATCACAAATGAAAGTAAATGAAGGTTTTAAACAAAAGAAAAGTATATTATACTTATAAAACTAGAACTCACTCAGCAACGCTGACTTTTATGCATTTTCAGTTAGCAAGTAATGTTGCGAGGATGGCCCGAGGATAAAGCTACTTGGTGAATAAAGACTGGCATCCATTTTAAGCAGAAATGATGTTTTTGTGTTGTAATGCAATCAAATCATATTTTGTACTGTTAACAATGATGTATTATTTGGCAAAAGCAATTATTAATGCAAGAAATGGTTTTTTGTTAAATTATTCCGCTGCGTAGTTTTAATAAACTTTAATGTGTTTTTATATATTATGTGCGATGAATGTCCAACTGTAAGCGATTCGAGAATAGGGACTTACAAGTTGGTATCAGAGCCAAAGTTTAAGGGAAATGGGTAAATTATTTCAAAAACCTAAATTTAAACTGAGAATGGGACAAATGGAAGGATGCCAACCCAAGTAGCTACGTGCCATCAGGTATTTTCTTTAATGTTAACTGGTATTATGTGTGCATGTTATTTGATCTTTGTAATGTTAGTAGATTTGGATACTGATGTAGTTGGGATAGGAAAGGCTTGGGGTATGAAGAGTAAAGTAAGTGGCTAATCACAACTAGCCACTGTAATTAGGGGCTTACTATACTTAACATAAACTGAGCTATTAACTTGAATGACCGTGTTAGTGTTTGAATCTTATAGTGTGTGTAAGGGATGGCCGGTGGTAGATCTTAAAAGGCTTTTCGAGGTGGAGGTCGTGGTTGACGTGGTGCTGGACCCCGTGTCACAAGAGGCAGGGCTAAGGTTGCCGAAAGGGAACCTGAAGAGCCCGAGACTCATCATCTGGAAGACAATGACAAGAGTGCTAACCTGAGGGCCTTAGTGAAGGAGGCTGTTGTTGAGGAGGTTCACCAGGTCATGCAGACGATTCTGCTGTGGTGACCGAAGTGATTAGGGCTGTGAGGGAGGATGAGAAGAAGGAAAAGAAGAGGACCTCTAAGAAAGGAGAAAGGGAGCAACCGGAGACTGAGATGGTTGTTTCTAATGATGAGGAGGAGGAAGAAGTTGTGCTAGAAATAGCATGGGGCTGTAATTATAGGGCATTCCAGAGATGCAAGCCCCCGACTTTTGATGGTAATGGCAACGCTGTTGCCGCTCATCAATGGGTGAGAGAGATGGAGGCTGTGTTAGATATCAGCGACGGGAGGACTAGAAGGTGAAGTTTTCTACCCACTCATTCGTGGACTCTGCCTTGTGTTGGTGGGACAATATTCTCTAGGCCGAGGGGAACACGGCTATTGGAAAAATGAAGTAGAGTGAGTTGAAGAGATTGGTGAACAAGGAGTTCTGACCTCACAGGGAACTTAACAAAGTTAAGAGGGAGTTCCTGCAACTGGAGGCAAGAACCATGACACACCAGCAGTACACCACTAAGTTCAACGAGATGGCGAGACTGGTGCCAATTCAGGTGACGCCTGTGTCACGAAAGATAAAGAGGTACATCCAGGGTTTGCCGACGGATATCCAGAGGCACATGATCGCTTCCCGACCAAGCACTTTTAGGTCGGTGGTTGATCTGGCAGGGAGGTTGTATGATGAGTGGGAGGTGGCGGTGGTTGAAGTGAGTAAGAAGGGTAATGGTGACAAGAACTGGAATGGGAAGCGGTTTGGACGTGGTGGTGCCCCTCCAAGCAACAAGAGTGCATGGGTGGATGACCGACGTGTAACTACACCCAGTGTGGGGACGAAAAGGTGTGGTAAATGCGGAAAGGAGCATATTGGAGAGTGTAGGTGGGGATTAAACGTTTGCTTTAAGTGTGGGAAGCCCGGTCATATGGTGAGAGAGTGTATGGTGGTGAGATGTTATAACTGTGGTGGAGAGGGTCACTTGAATAGAGACTGCAAGAAGCCGAGGGTCGAAAGTTCCAGAGCAAAGAAGACGACCAGAAACGAAGGGCAGAGAACGAGCGCTAGAGCTTTCACGATGACCCGAGAGGAGGCTAGGACGGACCCCGATATTGTGTCAGGTACGTTCTAGTAAACCAAACTCATGCTTTTGTGTTATTTGATTTTGGTGCTAGTAGGAGTTTCATTTTTGCTGCTTTCTTTGTTAAGTTGCCTATTAGGAGTAGCAAGATTAATGAGCCCTTCGATGTAGAAACTACCATAGGTAAGTCTACCAGGTTTCTGCTCTTATAGAAGGCTGTGACATAGAATTAGAAGGTCATAGGTTTCCTGCTAGACTGTTTGTGATGACCTTAGGCGGGTTTGACGTAGTCCTAGGGATGGACTGGCTATCAGCCGATGAGGCAAATATTATGTGTCGCAAGAAGATGATCCGACTGACAGCGCCAGACGGGAGTTCGGTGACGATCTACGATGATCAAGTTACTACCATTCCGAAGGTGATTTCGATGGCGGTGGCGGGAAAGCGCATGAAACGTGGATGTAGCCCCTACCTGGCCTATGTGCAGGACGTGGACACGTAGGTACCACAATTGTCTGACGTACCAGGGCACCGTATCGTCTAGCTCCCTAGGAGATGAAGGAATTGATGACCCAACTGCAAGAGTTGCTTGATAAGGGGTTTATTTGACCGAGTATCTCTCCAAGGGGTGCTTCGGTCTTGTTTGTAAAGATGAAGTATCGTAGTATAAGGATGTGTATCGACTACCGTTAGTTGAACAAGTTGACGGTGAAGAATCGGTATCCATAACCGAGGATTAATGACTTGTTTGATCAACTCCAAGGTGCCAGTTGGTTTTCAAGAATAGATCTTCGATCTGGCTACCATCAACTGAAAGTGAAGGAGCAAGATATTCATAAAACAACTTTTCACACATGTTATGGACATTACGAGTTCCTTGTTATGTCTTTTGGTAAAACCAACGCTCCATCTGCTCTTATGGATTTGATGAATCAGGTGTGTCGGCCGATGTTGGATAAATCGGTGATTGTGTTCATCGATGATATCTTGATTTATTCAAAGAGCGAGGATGAACATGCTTGTCACATTCGAGAAGTGTTGGAGACGCTTAGACGGGAGAAGTTGTATGCCAACTTCTCCAAGTGTGCGTTCTGGTTACGCGAAGTTTAGTTTCTAGGTCATGTGGTAAATTCCGAAGGGATTATGGTAGGCCCGGCTAAAGTGGAGGCGGTGATGCAATGGAATTCTCCAAAGAAGCCATCTGAGATTCGTAGTTTCTTGGGATTGGCAGACTGTTATAGGAGATTCATCCAAGAATTCTCCGAGATAGTTTCTCCACTGACCAAGTTGACTCGTAAGGACGTGAAGTTTTTATGGGGTCAAGATCAAGAGAATGCTTTTGAGGAGCTAAAGACGAGGTTGACGCAAGCTCCAGTCTTGTCATTATCTAAAGGAAGTGAAGACTTGGTAGTCTATTCGGATACCTCTTATTCGGGGTTGGGTTGCATGTTAAAAGCAACGAGGAAAGGTTATAGCCTACGCATCCCGATAGTTAAAGATCCATGAGGTTAATTACCCTACTCATGACTTGGAGCTAGCCGTTATGGTCTTTGCATTGAAGGTTTGGAGGCACTACTTGTACAGGACGAAGTGCACTACCTTCACCGACCACAAGAGCTTGATGTACTTCTTTGAGCAGAAGGATTTGAACATGAGACAGAGGAGATGGTTGGAACTTATCAAGGATTATGAATGTGAAATCCATTACCATCCAGGCAAAGCCAAAGTAGTGGTAGATGCCCTTAGACGAAAGGAGTGACCCGAACCGATCCGGGTGAAGGCTTATCAATTGGTTATGACCTCCGATGTGATGAAGCAGGTCAAGGAGGTTCAAGATGAAGCGTTGAAAGAAGACTAGATTAACTCCGAGAGGATAAAAGGCCTAGTCACAGAGTTGGTGAGAACACTCTCGGTGTTAGAACCCGATCTGGGCAGATGTGGATTCCTCGTTATGGAGATTTACATGGAAAGATCATGGATGAGGCTCATAAGACTCGATACTCTATTCATCCCGGTGCTACAAAGATGTATCATGACATAAAGAAGGATTATTGGTGGTCGGGGATGAAACGTGATGTGGCGGAGTATGTGAGTACGTGCCTTACTTGCTTGCAAGTGAAGACGGAGCATCAGAAGCCATATGGGAAGATCCAACCTTTGGATATACCCGAGTGGAAATGGGAGCACATCACCATGGACTTCATTACGAAGCTACCACGAACCGCCTGATGAAGAGTGCTCACTTGCTGCCGATCCGAGAAACGTATTCGTCTGAGAGGTTAGCTGATCTGCTTATCAAGGAGATTGTAACTCGTCATGGTGTACTGGTGTCTATTGTGTCTGACCGCGACACCCGGTTCACATCCAAGTTTTGGAAGAGATTCCACGATGCAATGGGGACGAGGTTACATATTAGTAAGGCTTATCATCCTTAGACGGATGGTCAGTCAGAGAGAACCATCCAGATGCTTGAGGATATGCTCCGAGCATGCGTCATTGATTTTGGAGGAAGTTAGGACGAACACTTACCGTTAGCTGAATTCTCATACAACAACAGTTATCATGCCAGCATTGGTATGCCACCATATGAGATGCTCTAGGATAGGAGGTATAGAACGCCCGTATGTTGGGTGACATTAATCAGAAGGAGTTAGGGAGCATTGAAGTAACTGAGGCTACGAGTGAGAAGTTGGAAAAGATCAAGGCCTTTATGAAGGCAGCCAAGGATAGGCAAAAGTCGTATGCTGACAAGAGACGTAGACCGATTGAATTCAAGGTGGGTGATAGGGTTATGCTAAAGGTCTCACCTTGGAAGGGTATCATTTGGTTTAGAAAGTGGGGCAAGTTGAGCCCGAGGTACATTGGGCCTTTTCGAATCATTGCTCGACTAGGAGAGGTGGCCTATAGGTTGGAGCTGCCCGATGAGTTAAGTGGAATTCATCTAATGTTTCATGTATCTCATCTGAGAAAGTGCTTAACTGATGAAGATATGGTTGTACCACTGGGTACATTGAGGTAGACAAGCGACTCAATTACGTAGAGCAACCAGTGGCAATCATTGATCGAAAGGAGAAGAGGCTACAGAATAAAGTGGTTCCCTTGGTGTAAGTAAAATAAGAGCATAGAAAGGGATCCGAGTCTATGTGGGAGGCTGAAGAAGAGATAAGGCAGAATTACCCACAACTGTTTGAGGAGTAACAGGTTCCGGGGACGAAACCTATATAAAAGGGGGTGGACTTGTAACACCTAGAAATTGTTAAAGGAAGAAAAAGTGTACAAAAAAAAAGAAAAAGAAATAAAACCCAAGTCGAGGGGTTAAGAGTGTGCAAAGGGCAAACTTTTATTTTATTTTGTACAAAAGTGGGCATGCCTGCCCACTCTCTTGTACCATCAACTTTATCATCGGATTATAGAGAGAGAAGATCAAGTTTAAGGTTAGTTTTCTGATTTTTGGGTTGTTCTTGGCTGATTTTCAGCCTCGGGTATGTGCTTATGTGTTTGTGTGTGTTCGGTGTGTGTGTTTTGGTGTGTTTAGGTGCTTGAACTAATAAGCTCTCGGGTTTGAAGAAGTCTTACCCGAAGGATTGCAAGAGGTGAGTTTTAGATCCCTGGTTTTAAATGTTTTTAACTTATTTTGGGGCTGAGAATACATGTTATAATGTTTTAATTAAGTTGGGTGTGTACTCGTACGTATGTGTGTGTGCCCGGTTGGGTAGATGTATGTTCGGGAATGATTATTGGCTATGGTTCACGATTTAAGCTTGTTATGATGTTTAGTATGCTAGAAACTAGGCTAAATTCTGGTTAGAAATTGATTTGGGGTTTGGAAAATGATGCATGATTTAAGTGCCAAAATAGTGTCCATGCGCCTAGTATTTGGCCCAGGAGCCTAAGTGTTCCCATGAGCCAAAGTTCATGCGCCCCAATAGTACCCAAACGCCTATGTTGCCCATACGCCTAAGTCAGGCCCATGCGCCTGCATAGTGCCCATGCACCAAGAAAGTTGTCCAGACGCCTAAGTGTTAGCCATGCGCCCACTTTCCCCATGCGCCTAAGCAAGGCTCATGTGCCCCAATAGTACTCATGCGCCTTAATTGCTCATACGCCTGCATAGTGCTCATGCGCCTGCATAGTGCTCATGCGCCCAAATGCCTTAGAAAATATTCTGAAATTTTGGAAAGAAGGATTTTTAGGCTATGACTTGGGATGTTTTTGGTGATGATGTATGTTGATGTTATGCATGTTTATGGCTTGTTTCTTTATGTCTTTATTACGTATTATTCCGTGACTTTACGTGGTATGTTAATGATGAACGTTAAGTACTATGTCATGAAAGCGGAAGTTAATGATAATAAAAAAATGGAACGTAAAGAAGGAAAGAATAAATGAATGAATGAAAAGTCTTGCAAGCAAAATGAAAGGAGGATCACACCCAATGAAGGGTGTTAGCTCAACTGTGTGCGGTTTAGCTAACCTGTGAGGATGCACACAGGGGTCTAATCCTTGTGATTGACCAAATGTATGAGACCCTTGTCGCTTGCCCTAGGTACTGGAGTCAGCTTTGTGCACAATGTTAGTGGTCTATTTATAGACTTCGGCCCAGTACCAGCTTCATGCACAATGTTCAGGGTATAGCACATGACATTGGTCCAGATGAAAGTGAAAGATGATGATGAATTTACGAAATGTATAATACGTATGGAAATGAATGATTAATGACAAATGATGAATGATGAAGAATGGTGAAGAAAGATAATAATAAACATTATCTATATGTACGTACGATGTGTGATCATGAATGAAAGTAAATGAAGGTTTTAAACGAAAGAAAAGTATATTATACTTATAAAAGTAGAACTCACTTAGAAACGCTGACTTTTATGCATTTTCAGTTGGCAGGTTATGTTGCTGAGGATGGCACAAGGATGAAAAAAAAAAGCTACTTGGTGAATAAAGGCTGGCATCCATTTTAAGCAAAAATGTTGTTTTTGTGTTGTAATGCAATCAAATGATATTTTGTACTGTTAACAATGATGTATTATAAGTCAAAAGCAATTATTAATGCAAGAAATGGTTTTTGGTTAAATTATTCCGTTGCGTTGTTGACTTTTTATATATTATGTGCGATGAATGTCCAACTATAAGCGTTCCGGGAACGAGGACTTACAGTTGACCATTCTTAGCTGCATCAAGTCAAGTCTGTCTTTATAAGTTAGTGATCCCCATTAGGATATGTATGATAAGAATTGGACAAGGCAAGATACTCTTTTGATGTGCACAACATCCCATATCTCATCATATTTCCAAGCCAATATTTTTCTTTCATCTGCTAATGCTGTGAGAGTTATTCTGTCATAAAGCTTGACAAAGTTTGTGTTTTCATTGATCATCTCTCTCACTTCATTTCCCTCTGGCCATAATTTGTGGGGCATAAACTATCTGGGTTCCTCAATTGTGTAATGCTCAGGAGGAGCTTGATAATATGTAAATAGAGAAGATGCAGGATCAGGTCCAAATGTATGTGGCTTAACTGCATTTGCAAGCATATTCTTGTATATCTCCCTAGCAATTTCTTTTATTTGATAAACAGATCTGCCTGCATATGACTTGTGTGGTATTCTTGTATGACTCAACCAGCTTTTAACCTAGGAGTAGATCATCTTCTCTATTTGTGGATCTTTAGGTAGATTTTTCTTTTAACCTGGGAGTAGGTTATCTTCTCTATTTGTGGATCTTTGGGCAGATTCTTCTGAAGCTCTTGTTTGTCTTTAATTTTCTTGTATCTTTTGTATATTTGTTCTGTTTCATTTTTCATGACTTCTTGAAAGTCTATGAGCAAGTCTTTAACCTTAGATAGGTTAAGATGTATGAATGAGTCATAAAGAAATCCTTTGGTTGTTAACTCACTTTCCATTAAGCTTTGAGGATCATTAGTAAAGAGTTCTTGTGAACTCGAGTTATGCATAACATTGGGTGTGTAGTAGTGATTACTCACCTCGGTGCTGGTGCCAGGCTATGTGCAGTGTGGAAGTCATTTATGATCTTCGACCCAGTACTCCAGTTATGCATAATGTTGGGGGTGTAGTATACAGTTGGGATCTTTGTCGCTTACCCCGGTGCTGGTGCCAGGCTATGTGCAGTGTGGAAGTTACCGAGGATGGCACGGGGTGGCTACTTGGCTCTTTTTGGATGGCATCCATTTGTATAACTATGACGTTTTTGTGATGTAATGCAACGATAATATTTTGTAACTGTTAACAATGGTGTATTATTTTGCAAAAGCAGGCATTAATATATGAGATGGTTTAAAATTATTCCGCTGCGATGTTTTTCATAGATGTAAATGAATACCTAATGTTTTATGTCCGATGATGGTCCAACTGTAAGTGTCCCGGGATCGGGGCCTTACAATGATGATGGGTTCATTTTGTTGATCTTGTGATTGATCTATTTCTCCTTCTTCAAGAACAGAAGCCTCAGATATTGTCTGTTTAGGCTCAGTTTCATCAACTGGTTCAACTTTCACTTTCAACAGCTTTAGAGGTAGAAAATCACGTTCTTCTTGTTCTTGAACTGGTTGTTTTCCCTTCTTCAAAAGATGCTAAATACAACCTCTTTCTCTTTCTGTCATATGTTCTTAATTGAGGCTTTGATGATGATGAAGCTTAATCTTTTGATGGCCTAAATGGTGCTATCACAAATTCAGCAAACTATTTGATTAGCTCCTTTTGTTTTTCAGAGAGTGGATTCACAAGAAATGTCTGATTGAACTAATTGTATGTCTGGAGTATGAAAGTGTTTCTGAGGATGGGTGAATAATCTATGTTCTCAAATGGATTTGACTCACTAAACAGTTGTTCCGTTCAGTATGACTACTCAGGGATAATAATTGCTAGTTCTGTATGTTGTTCGAGAGAGCTAGTTTCACCAACAGGTAACATGATCTATTCACCATATTCATCACTAAAGTCTTGCTCTAGACCTTCTGAATGATCTTTTTCATTTAGTTATGAGTCTCTAAATTCCATCTCTCTGTTTAGTCTTTGGATTTCTTCATTTTGAGCAGCAATGATCTTTTTCAATTCCTATATTTCACTATCCTTTGCATCTATCTACTCAATTAGATATGCAGCATCTAATCTTGTACTGTTAAGATGTAAGGCCCCGTTCCTGAGACGCTTATAGTTGGTCATTCATCGCACATAAAATATAAAACATACATTTACATTTGCTAAAACATCGCAGCAGAATAACTTAATAAACCATTTCATATATTAATAAATGCTTTTGCAAAATAATACAACATTTTTAATCGTTACAAAATATCATTTGTTTGCATTACATCATAAAAACATCATTGTTACACAAAATGAATTCCACCAAAAATTTGCTAAGTAGCTGCACTTGTGCCATCCTCAGCAACAATCACCTGTCAAGTGTAGTAAGTCTCTAATTTCAGTGATTAGCCACTTACTTTACTCTTCATACCCTAAGCATTTCCTATCTTGACTACATCAGTATCTAAATCTACTAAGAGCACAAAGATGAAATAACATGCGCACATAATACCGGTTAACATTAAAGAAAATACCTGATGGCACGTAGCTACTTAGCCTGGCATCCTTCCATTTTGTCCCATTCTTAGTTTAAGTTTAGGTTTCGGAAAATATTTTACCCAATTCTCTTAAACTTTGGCTCTGATACCTGTCACACCCTCAAAATCCACGTGCGGAGTTTTACCGCGAGGCGTGTGAACAAACCAGGATCACAGTCAATAGTTACTCAGAACGACACTATATGCCACATTTAAAATTAAAACCAACCAAAGATCAGACTTTAAAACCATGCGGAAGCGTTTTATAAATAAGACAAACCGAAATATAAAAATGCATAATTTGGCAAAACACGCGCCAACCCTATCTTTAGAAACCAATAAATGAAAACCAACAAATAAGTCTTTAAAATAGAGTCTTTGAATGCATGCTGGACCCGTGTTGTGCTTCTAATGGCAAGCAGAGTTAACGACCTGAGAATAGCATACTAAAATGTCAACACATTGGTTGGTGAGTTCAAAAGTTTGCGTTTATTATAAATATTAACAGTTGTATAACATAAGAAGTGCATTGAAATAGATAGCTAGTCTATATTCACATGTATTAACAATAGTGATTTCGCGATCGAAGCTGACTATGTTGCGTTTGTTGCCTCCCGTCACGACTTACCAGGTCGTGACGAATGTTTGTGTCAAGGACAATATTGCACCCGCTCGACCTCCAGTCTCACGGGTGGGGCTCGTCAGACCCAGTAGTACTACCCAAGATTCCCCGCTAGTTACCATTATTAACGATCCGAAAGTGTGAGGACTTTCCATGGTATTAAGCAGTATGTTAAAAACATACACAACTTATAATAATAAAATAGCGTTTGAGTACAAGTATGCTACCTCCCCCAGAAGAAGGTTTATAAAATAGAGGGGCAAGAACTCACCTGGTGTGTAAAGATAATGAATAAAGAGACTGGTGATAGGTGCAAAGACAACCCTTCAAAGGTTACTTAGAACACACAAGTACATAAGTACGTGTACACAGAAAAACTTAATAATCCTAGGTGACCCCCAAAAGTGATCTAGCATCAAATTCAACCATAGTTTCATCAACTTTATACCTAATCAAGTTCATAGCATTCACTCTAACATGCTAGTCATCACCAAATCATCCAAATTCCCAAACATCATACACAAAAGTTTCTACTTTTAGTAAGTCATGATCAACATCTCAATTTCATGAATTTTCTTGCACAATTCAATTAAACCAACATCCAAGCATTGTATCTAACACCATAACATCATCAAATCATGAATTCCAAGAACAAAAAGTTTCCTCTTAAGGCAATATATGAACTAGATGATCAATCCATGGATTTCTTGCGTAATCAACATCATCCAACATTCATACAACCTAAATAACATCATACTAATATCTAACAATCATCAATTTCATGCTATCAAAACTATGAACAACATGATAAAACATACATCTAAACGTGTAGAAATCAACAATTGGACTTGTAAAACACCTTGTAATTCTTGGAACCTACCAAAATCGAATTGTATGTGTGTAATCTTGATCAAAATCGCAAGGGTGGGGGTTTGGGTGAAGGTTGCGGCCGAAAATGGGGTTTGGGGGGGATTAGGGTTGTATTTTAGGTAAGTTTTTGGTTTAGAACAATTACAAAGTAAACCCTTTTGTTTAAACTTTATAAAAACTAATCTTTTTAAAAACTTTTTAAATAATTTAAATACAAAACACAAGCATTATTAACCAACAATAATAATCATAAACATTTACAACAAGTCACATAACACATAAAATATATATAACACGTTGTCACGTTATCGCGTAAAATTCACAAAATAAATATTTAAAATTCTGTAAATTCATGAACCACATAATCACAACTAATAATCAACATTATTAATTACATTATTATTGTTTATCATAGATTATTATTATTAAGTCACCAACGTTCACCAACAACTAGTGTGTGCCCACGACACGTGTATGCAAAACCTAACGGAACTAACGGAGTTTGGTAACAGAAAATTACCGAATTTCACAATACCAACTTGTAAGGCCCCGTTCACGAGACGCTTACAGTTGGTCATTCATCGCACATAAAATATAAAACATACATTTACATTTGCTAAAACATCGCAGCGAAATAACTTAATAAACCATTTCATATATTAATAACTGCTTTTGCAAAATAATACAACATTGTTAATCATTACAAAATATCATTTGTTTGCATTACATCACAAAAACATCACGTTACACAAAATGAATGACAGCCAAAATTTGCCAAGTAGTCAGCAACAATCACCTGCCAACTGAAAATACATAAAAGTCAGTGTTGCTGAGTGAGTTCTAGTTTTATAAAATATAATATACTTTTCTTTCATTTAAAACCTTCCTTTACTTTCATACGTGATCATACATCATACGTAGACGTAGATAATCTTATTATTATCTTTAATCCTCATTCGTTAACATTATTCATTCATTCGTCATCAAACGTCATCGTTATCATTCGTTCTCATTCATTATCTTCCTTACCGTACATTTTGTACATTCATCAGTCTTTACTTCCATTCCGGACCAATGCCATGTGCTATACCCCAAACATCATGCACAAGGCTGGTACTGGGCTGAAGTCTATAAATAGACTTCTAACATCATGCACAAGTGCTGGCACCAATACCAGGGCAAGCGACAAGGGTCCCATACATCTGGTCAATCACAAGGATTAGACCCCTGTGTGCATCCTCATGGGTTTGCTAAACCGCACACAGTTGATCTAACAATCCCTCAATGATTTGTGAACCTCCTTTCATATTGCTTGCAAGACTTTTCGTTCGTTCATTCATTCTTCCTTATGTTCCACTTTTCAACATCATTAATTTCCGCTTTAATTACATAATACTTTACGTTCGTTGATAATAACATACCACACAAAGCCAAGGAAATAATACGTAATAAGGAGCAATAAGAAAACATAACATAAGCATGCATAACATCATCACACATCATCATACAACATCATATAATCATCATACATCATCCCCGGGAACATCCCAAGTCATAGCCTAAAACTTCCTTTTTCCCCAAAATTTCAGAAATAATTCTAAGTGTTTTAGGCGCATGGGTACTATGTAGGCGCATGAGTACTATGCAGGCGCATGAGTACTATGCAGGCGCATGAAGACTTAGGCGCATGGGATGTTAGGTCTAGGATCAGTAGATCTAGTCCATTTTGTATAGGCTTAGTACTTGAATTAATATCTGTAATGAATGGTTGTAATTCATTATTGTGTATGCATTATATATATAGGTTAACCCATTTATATGTGTGTTGATTTATGTATGGTTGCAGGTACAAACATTATACTTGGTCAATTTCTGAAATTGACCAAGTGTAAGAAACATCTACGGATGAACATTTTGTTCTTCCGTAGATATGTTTCTTACAAGTAAAATGCATCCAAAGATCTTCTGTGGATGAACAACCACACTGAGGTTGGAAGAACAAGATTGCTTCGGAAGAACAAGATTGCTTCGGAAGAACAAGATTGCTTCGAAAGAACAAGATTGCTTTGGAAGAACAAGATTTCTTCGGAAGAACAAGATTGCTTCGGAAGAACAGGATTGCTTCGGAAGAACAATGTACCCTTGGAAGAACAAGACTTCTGCGGAAGAACAAAACATCAAAGGAAGACAATATTCATGCGGAGTCCAAACACTTGTATAATACAAGTGTTACAAGTCAACAAGTCAACAAGGCAGTTATGCGAATCCCGAGAAATCCGATGATTCCTCAACAGAAACAATTCAAATCCCAAGAGATCCGGTGTTTCCTTTAACAGAAACATCATTGTCTATATAAATGGATCCTAGGTTTCGAATCATGGGCGGCTTCCACAGCAACTGCAATAGCAATACGACAATTCCACAACAGCAAACATCACATAAAATCTCACAATCAAACCCTAGCAGCCATCGCATCATTCATCACAAAATTTAATATCATTCATTCATTCTTTGTAATCATTAACATGTTTTAATGAAATACATATTATTCATTAATTGTGTTTCTTTTAGTGTGTTCTTGAATCTTTATTCATATTGAAATTTACTACAAAACAATTAAACCAAGCCAACGTTGATTCCGCAAACGTTGACTTGCCTTCAACCGACACTGATAATTCCTGATTGCGATCCTTGGATTCACAGGTGGTGTCAGAGCCGAGTGCTCATTGATTTAGATCGATTGATCTATCAGTGTTAGTTGTGTTTAATTGCTTTGAATTCTGTAGATTTGTCAGTTTTTACTGATTAGATCTATTGTCTTTAAAAGGGATTTGTGTGAAACTTGTTTGTCGTTCATCAGTAGTCGGTTAGATTAACTTGGATCTATATTCAAATCAATTGAATAGCAGATCCTATTGATCATATTCATCAATTAACATCTCAGATCTTAACTAATCATGAGCAACTTCAGTGGATCATCTTACCAACCATCAAAGTTGGAAACAAAAGCAGACTTCAAATCATGGAAAATCAAGTTTAGGAATCATGTAAATTATACAGATTCTGACTTATGGGTCTCTATAACAGAAGGTCCTTATATTCCACCCACCCTTGGGTCGGATTATAATGATAACAATCAACCCATAAGCACAAAAGATCTTTCACCTGATGATATTAAGAAGGTTAAAGTTGATATCAAAGCATATAGCTTGCTTAGTATGGCTTTGCCAGAAGAAATATTGATCAGATGTGAAAATTATAAAACAGCAAATTCCTTGTGCAAGATTCTTCATACACTTTGTGAAGGGAGTGATGAAATCCGAAGCATTAGGAAGGACACCCTTCGTTCACAATATGAAACTTTTCATCATATTGAGGGTGAATCAATTCCTCAACAACTCCACAGGTTTATGCAACTTGTCACAGAAATGAACATTCTGGAGTTGAAATACACAAATGAGGAACTGAACAAGAAAATGCTCCACACTTTACCAGAAAGTTGGAAGCAAACTGTATCCATGTTCAAGAATACCATAGATCTTAAAGCAGTCGGACTAGACACTCTAGTGGCTAAAGTTGAGGCTCTTGAACTGGATGAGAAATCAAGAAACAAGAGTTTAAGAACTCATGTATTGCCATATCACTTTAAAGAAACAAGAAGTGCTGGAAGTGCTTTCATGTCCAGTAATGATGGTGATAACTCTTGTACTTTGAGTGAAGATGAAGAGGAAGTAAGTTTCTATGCTTCAAAACCTCCTAAGAAATCTTCTCAAAGTAAGTCAAGAAAAGAGAAAGAAAGATCTAATGATCAAAGAGATAAATCATCTGAAAAACCATCATCCAACAATCAATCAGAGTCTATCACTGTCATTCTAGACTCTGGAGAACAAAAGGCAGCTTTTGCAGCCTTCAGTTCAAGCTTTCAAGCTTACCTAGGAAGTACATTGCCCACTGCCAACATGTGCCAACAAGATTTAGAAGAACTGCCTCCGGATGTAGTGGAGGAAATGGATCTACAATGGCAAATGGCAATGATTGCCTATAGAGCCAAACAATATCTGAGAAAAAACAAGAATTTGGCTGCTGCAAGTAAATCATCACGTATAGGAGTTGATAAGTCAAGGGTAAGATGCTTCAAGTGCAATCTCTATGGACACTTTTCTAGAGAATGCAATCAACAAAATTCTGACACAACACAACATTAGAATCATCAGGCCAAACAACCCTCATCAACTCAAAGATGTTTTAGACAGCCACAACTGACCAAATCATCCCCACTAGCCACCAATTCACCAGCAGGAACTAGCAACTCTAAAGACTCTGGGTTGATCATTCTTCAAGATGGAACCTATGACTGGAGTGTGTATGAGAAGGAAGTCTTAGAAGAAAATCAAGCTCTAGTGGCTCACATGGAAAACAAGGTTCCACCCGTGGCAAGTGAGGTAAGAGACAGGTTATGTTCATCAATATGTGTTGATGAAGTAGAAAGATATAGAGTCCATGCTCAACAATTAGCTGATAAAGTTAAAGAAACAATGATTTTGAATGAATCTCATGTAAGAGAACATAAACTATATCAAATTAAAATTAACTCTTTACAAAAGGATTTAGACAAAATTGTTTCTGAAAATTATAGTTTGAAAGCACAAGTTGAGCATCTGACCAATTCCTTAACCAAATCCATGGCTGATCATGCATCAACTGAAGTGAAACTTCAGAAGTTTCAGCTCTCATCTCAGCAATATGAGAAATTACTAAATTCTCATATTGAATCAAAGAAAAGGTCTGGGTTGGGATACAATGTTGTGGCACCTCTAGTTAACAATAACTATGTTTCTTTGCCTGACTCAATGACAAATAATCTGTCAAAACATTTTCTGCCTAGCACCAATATAGGAACTAGCTCAAATCAACAAAACATTGATAATGAGGTGAATGAAACTGAGTCTTCTGAATCAGAAAAGATTAATCAATTTAATTCAGAATTCGACTTAGATGAGTGGGATGACTTGGATGATTTTGATGAACATGATGCTGATCTTTTAAATAAGGGTAAGAATGTTGTGTTTGAAACAAATATTCCAAAAGTGCTTGAAGAAACAAAGCTGCCATACCCTCCTAAACAAAGAAACATGCTGAACACCATTTGCAAGAGAATAGCTCAGCTGAATGAAGGTCTTCAAGAGCTAAATCAGCAACAAACCTCCTCCAATAAAGTAAATGAGAAATCTGCTTCTACTGAGGAAAGAGACAAATTTATGGAAAAAGGAAAGAAAAAGGCATCAGCAGATCATCAACGGAAGAAGAACCTCTTTCCAGTACCAGATCTACGGAAAAAGAAAACTTCAGTAGAAGTTAATGTTGATTCAGTAGATGATCTACGGAAGAGGAATTCAGCAACAAACAATCAAAAGATGCATAAAGTGGAAAAAGAAGAATCTCATCCAAAGCTGAAGAAGAATGAACAACATCAAAAGTTAGCAAACCATAAGAATGATTCCGAGAAAGAATCAGATGAAAAGTATTGCAAATGGTGTGACATGAAAAATCACAATACTGAAGATTGTTACTTCAGTAGCTACTGCTCTATTTGCAATATGAACAATCACATGACTGCTGACTGCTACTTCAATAAACATTATGCCATCTACAACAAAAATAACCATTCCACTCAGGAATGTTATTTCAACAAAAAGAACAAGACAAAAGGCACAAAGAAGAAAGAATCAGATAAGTCTGAATCAGATACTCAATCTACTGATTGTGAAAAGGGTTCAAAACTGAAGAAGTCTGAACTAAAATCAAAGTCAAAAACAAAGGACAAAACATCATCAAGTACTCATCCATTGAAGAAAAGACCAACTTTCTAGCAGTCAAAATCACCTCACAAAAGGGTAGATTTGACTGATAAGGAAACAAAGGATGATGATGCATTCTTTGATAAATTTGAAAAGGGAAATCATATACCTCATTCAAAAACAAAAGATTATGAGACATTTAATCATAAAGTTTCTTTATCAAAACCAAAGTCTCAAATGAACAAAATTAAGTTGAATCAAGAAGAAATTAGGAAACAAGAACCTAGTTCATCAACATCCCATTCAACAGAATCATCCTCATTTGAAACAACTCAGAATGAATCAACCAAAACTAAAACTGAAACTTCAAGACTTGTTCATGAAGGAGTAACTATTTTAGACACTGTTGACAAACCCAAGATCATTAAGACTTGGGTTGTCAATTCTAACTGATTTATTTCTGAATGCAGGAACAATATTGGAGAGCTGACAACAAGTGGTATGTTGACAGTGGTTGTTCCAGGCATATGACAGGAAACTGTTCACTTCTCCATGATTTCAAACATAAAAATGCTTCTTATGTGGCATTCGGTGGGGATAAAAAGGGAGGTAAAATTGTTGGTGAAGGAATGATAACAAATGGTGTGCTCAAATTTGAGAAAGTAAATAATTGTGAAAATTTACAGTATAATCTACTAAGTGTGTCTCAAATTTGTTATCAAAATTATACCACATTGTTTGATAATACTAATTGTTACATTCTTAAGCCAGGGTTTACTGTTCCAGAAGAATGGGTCCTCCTTAAAGCAGCAAGAAAAGGAAACACTTATGTTTTGGATATGAACAACACATCACTCACAAAACATGAAACATGCCTTCTATCTAAGTTATCAGAAGATGTATCTCAATTATGGCATAGAAGGCTTGTCCATTCTAACATGAAGAACATGAACAAATTGGTGAAAAATGACCTGGTCATTAGATTGCCAAACAAAGAGTTTCATTGCTCAACTCACTGTTCTTCTTGTTACAAAGGAAAACAACATAGAGTGTCACATAAATCCAAAATTATCAATACTAATACTACACCACTCAAATTGCTTCACATGGATCTGTTTGGTCCTACCAATGTGATGAGTATTGCAAAAAGGCAATATTGTTTGGTGATAGTTGATGATTTCACAAGATTCACATGGGTCTTTTTCTTAAAACAAAAGAGTGAAACATCAGAAACATTAATGGACTTTGTGATCAAGATTGAGAATCAACTTGATACAAAAGTTAAAATTTTTAGGAGTGACAATGGTACTGAATTTGTCAATTTTGAACTGGATTCCTTTTGCAGGAGCAAAGGTATTGCAAGGCAATTCAGTGCACCAATAACTCCACAACAAAATGGAGTTGCTGAAAGAAGAAACAGAACTCTCATTGAAGCAGCCAGAACAATGCTAGTTGATTCACAATTGCCCATCACATTTTGGGCTGATGCAGTGAATACTGCATGTAATGTTCAAAACAGAACATTAATTGTTAAAGAACATAACAAAACTCCTTATGAGCTCTTGTTTAAAAGAAAACCATACGTAGGATATCTTAAAGTCTTTGGATGTCATGTATCTGTTTTAAACATAAAAGGGTCATTGGGAAAATTTTCAGAAAAAGCATATGATGGTTTCTTTGTTGGATACTCTTCAACATCTAAATCTTATAGGATTTATATTCCACAACATAACATTGTGGAAGAAACTCCTAATGTATCCGTTAATGAATCTATATTTACTAAGTCAGTTAAAGGTTCATCATGGTTGTTTGACATAGATGCTCTAACTAAATCATTTAACTATGATCATTTGAACACTACAGAATCTGATGAAGTATGTTATCCATTTGTTCCACCTCATATGACTGAAGTAACATTATCTGCTGATCCTCCAAGGATACACACATCCTCGGGTGGAAACACATCAGCAGCAGCTGCAGACACTACATGTGGAAATGAACATGGTGCATCCGGAGATGTGAATGTTGTCCCTTCAACAGATCCATGCTCTCAAGTGAATACAACAAACATTGGAAATGTTTCAAGTCCTCACTTATCATCCGGAGAAGTTCCTGTAACTCCTACGTAAGAGCAAAATTATTCCGGAGAAGTTCCTACGGAAGAGCAAAATAATTCCAGAGAAGTTCCTATGGAAGAGCAAAATGATTCCGGAGAAGTTCCTACGGAAGAGCAAACTGATACTTGAGATGCTCCTACAGCTCATACAGAAGACACTCATGATCCTACACCTCATGTTGAACATTTTGATTATTTTCTAAACTCTCAACCTGGGTTGGATCAGTCTGAGGCAATGGAAATGACTAACCTGGAATCATCTATGCCAGTTGAATCAACTCCATCAATGAGAATCCACAAGACTCATCCAGTCAACAGCATCATTGGAGATCTTACAAAGAGAACTACAAGGAGCCAAAGTGGTACTGCCAACCTTTGTCTCTTCAGTTGTTTTCTTTCACAAGTGGTCCCTCCAAACATAATCGCTGCTTTAAAAGACAATAGTTGGATTAAAGCTATGCAAGAAGAGCTTCAACAATTTAGAAAGCAAAAGGTATGGTCTCTAGTTGATTTGCCTGAAGGTCAACATCCTATTGGAACAAGGTGGCTATTCAAAAACAAACTGGATGATAGAGGGATTATTGTAAGAAACAAAGCAAGGTTGATTGCACAAGGATACACACAAGAAGAAGGAATAGACTATGATGAAGTTTTTGCACCAGTTGCAAGAATTGAGGCCATAAGAGTGTTTCTAGCTTAAACATCATATAAGAAGTTCACTGTGTATCAGATGAATGTCAAGTGTGCATTCCTATATGGGAAGATTGATGAGGAAGTTTATGTGTCACAACCCCCCGGTTTTGAAGATCCTCATTATCCTCATAGGGTATACGAGCTAGATAAAGCCTTGTATGGTCTTCATCAAGCACCAAGAAGTGGTTGAAACACTATCATATTTCTTGCTCAAGCATGGCTACAAAAGAGGAACCATTGATCAGACACTCTTTCTCAAACAAGAACATCAAGATCTTTTAGTTGTTCAAATATATGTTGATGACATTATATTTGGCTCAACTAAAAAGAGATTGTGTGTAAATTTCGAAAAGCTGATGAATTCTGAATTTCAGATGAGTTCAATGGGTGAATTAACCTTCTTTCTTGGTCTTCAAGTTCATCAAAAACCAGATGGGATATTCATCAATCAAGAAAAATACATACATCAAATTTTAAAGAAATACAATATTGCTGAAGTATCCTCATGCAAAACACCAGCATCAACAATTGATAAGATTGTTCCTGATCCTTCAAGAAAATCTATTGATAAAAAATTATATAAATCAATGATAGGTTCACTTATGTATCTAACTGCCAGTAGACCTGACATTATGTTTGCTATGTGTGTGTGTGCTAGGTACCAATCTAATCCAAGGGAGTCTCATCTGAATGCTGTAAA
Organism: Flaveria ramosissima; assembly: GCA_025215565.1. Classification (NCBI taxonomy): domain Eukaryota; kingdom Viridiplantae; phylum Streptophyta; class Magnoliopsida; order Asterales; family Asteraceae; genus Flaveria; species Flaveria ramosissima. The sequence goes on from CM046034.1 coordinate 21,022,216, forward strand.
AAGGATTTTCAGATACCTCAAAGGAAAACCAGGACTTGGTCTTTGGTATCCAAAGGATGGTGACTTTACACTCTACTCATAATAAGACAGTGACTATGGTGGATGTAACAGTAACAGAAAATCAACAACTGGTGGATGTCAATTTATCAAACCAAGGATAGTATCATGGCAGTGCAAGAAACAAACCAAAGTATCTGTATCCACAGCTGAGGCTGAGTACATAGCTACTTCAGCTGGTTGCTCTCAAGTCCTTTGGTTGCAAAACCAATTGCTTGACTATGGTTACAACTTCCTTTAAACTTCAATTTACATAGACAATTATGCTGCTATGTTTATAACTGCTAATCCTGTGCAACATAGTAAAACAAAACATATTGAGATAAGATATCATTTTCTGAGAGATTGCTCCGAAAAGGGTTTGATTAAGTTAGTCAAAGTGGATACAACAAATCAGCTTGCTGATTTATTCACTAAAGCCTTTGATTCAGTCAAATTTAACTTTCTAATTGAATCTCTAGACATGATTAACTTAGATTAATCAATTTGAACAAACAAAATATTGTGTGTAATGATGCTTCAGCATGACATATGCTTGGGAAATGATAGTACACTATATCTTTGCTATAAATAACATTAAATCTAAGCAAGTTTCTTGATATGTGAGTAGATTCATCTTGAGTGGAAACTACACTGATTGCATGCCAAACATAATGCTAAGTGATTGTTTGTGGGAAACTTCATTTTGAGAATACAAAGTGAGTCTTATTCTGATGTGACCAAATCACTCATCTAAACACACTATGTACCAACACTTTATAATATCTATCTTTGCAAATCATACTCCCTCTGTTTTGTGTGAACAAAGACCTGGGTGTATGATCACCATACTGAATATCAGTTACAAAAGGTGACAAGATCATGATCCTCATCATCCCTCTGTTTTGTGTGAACAAAGACCTGGGTTAAAGGCACCTCTGTTTTACATGAGTAAAGACCTGGTGACCTGATGATGATCATATCTAAGCTCTCAAAAGAATCCTATGTGATCAATTTTATATTAATCTAGAGCTTTTACATCATTTCATTAATAAGATGCCCAATGCATCTCAAGATAGAACTTATAACTTAAAGTACATAGTTCTTAAGTGTGAAAAAGTGATGATTTGACTTGCAAAGGGAGGACAAAATCTTTGTGAATTGAATGTGAAGCCCATAATAGTTATTTCCAAATCAATATGAAAACATGAGAAACAGCATGCCTAGTTGGTACATGAGCTCTTGTATGGATTTAAGTGGACAATATACTTGCAATCAGAACTTTGTTCAGGTATCAATTCAACAAAATAACTCATCAGGAAGAGGCTTAGTATTATAGTATGATCCCATCATATGTGTATATATGTCTGAGCATCATCATACAGTTAAATGTCACTCATGCTATTCTTCTTAGAAATTTATGATAAATGCTTAATGTCATCATTAATCACAAATTTAGGGGGAGTAGAATTCATGAAGTTAAGTTTATCAATCAGCAGCTTTGTCTATTTCATTATCAATTTGAAGGAATTGGAATCTGAGCACCATCTTAGCTCCTGGATACATGAAATTTTATTTAAAATCAATTAAACTTTCTTGTGCTACATTGTCATGAATACAAAGTCAACAAGGTCCAAAAGCAATAAATGGTTCTAAGCAATGGACTTGGACCATACAACAATATTTATTTGCATTGTGCCATCTTAAGCATCAGCAGAAGCTACAGTGTGGAAAATTTAAATGTTTATCCGTAGATTGGTAAACTACGGATGAGCAAAGATCAACAAATATAATTTAATTTCATAGTTTGGTAATCTGTGAAAATTTAAACTACAGTGTGAAAATGTTGATGTGCCATCTTAAGCATCAGCAGAAGCTACAGTGTGGAAAATTTAAACTATTATCCGTAGTTTGGTAAACTACGGATGAGCAAAGATCAACAAATATAATTTAATTTCATAGTTTGGGAGCCAACATTGAAGAAGTATCAGAATTAAGAATCTCAGAGGAAGATGAGCTCGAGATAGTGCACAATGAAAGTGTAGTGGAAACACTCACCACTGAAGAAGACATTTTGGGCCTAAGTTTTGAGACTCTGCAAAGGATATGCAGAATGGAGATCAAGTACAAGTACGATGATCAAAAGGATGCAGTATCATACTTCAACAAAAGGATGGTGGAAAGATTGAAAGAACTTTCAGTTTTGAAGAGCTGATTACAAGTATCTAAGCCTAAGAGGGAGTATTGTTAGGTCTAGGATCAGTAGATCTACTCCATATTGTATAGGCTTAGTACTTGAATTTATATCTGTAATGAATTGTTGTAATTCATTATTGTGTATGCATTATATAAATAGGTTAACCCATTTATATGTGTGTTGGTTTATGTATGGTTGCAGGTACAAACATTATACTTGGTCAATTTCTGAAATTGACCAAGTGTAAGAAACATCTACGGATGAACATTTTGTTCTTCCGTAGATATGTTTCTTACAAGTATAATGCATCCAAAGATCTTCTGCGGATGAACAACCACACTGAGGTTGGAAGAACAAGATTGCTTTGGAAGAACAAGATTGCTTCAGAAGAACAAGATTGCTTCGAAAGAACAAGATTGCTTCGGAAGAACAAGATTGCTTCGGAAGAACAGGATTGCTTCGGAAGAACAATGTACCCTTGGAAGAACAAGACTTCTGCTGAAGAACAAAACATCTACGGAAGACAATATTCCTGCGGAGTCCAAACACTTGTATAATACAAGTGTTACAAGTCAACAAGTCAACAAGGCAGTTATGCGAATCCCGAGAAATCCGATGATTCCTTAACAGAAACAATTCAAATCCCAAGAGATCCGGTGTTTCCTTTAACAGAAACATCATTGTCTATATAAATGGATCCTAGGTTTCGAATTATGGGCGGCTTCCACGGCAACAGCAATAGCAATACGACAATTCCACAACAGCAAACATCACATCAAATCTCACAATCAAACACTAGCAGCCGTCGCATCATTCATCACAAAATTTAATATCATTCATTCATTATTTGTAATCATTAACATGTTTTAATGAAATACATATTAGTCATTAATTGTGTTTCTTTTAGTGTGTTCTTGAATCTTTATTGATATTGAAATTTACTACAAAACAATTAAACCAAGCCAACGTTGATTCCGCAAACTTTGACTTGCCTTCAACCGACACTAATAATTCCTGATTGCGATCCTTGGATTCACATGGGAAAAGTTGGGCACATGGGCACTATTTGGGCGCATGGCCAACACTTAGTCATCCGGGCCACATTCTAGGTGCATGAACACTATGTAAGCGCATGAGTCTGACTTAGGCGCATGGGCACTTGGGCGTTTGGCAGGTTGGCGCATGGGAAAAAACTTAGGCGTTTGGGCATGATTCTAAGCGTATGGGTACTATTTCGGCGCATGAACATCCTGAATTTCTACTTACATCATTTTCTATCCCAAATCTGATTCTTACATGCTCATAGCCTAGTTTCTAACATTCAAAACATTATAAACATGCATACAAACATGAACATAACCATAAATCATTCCCAACATACAATCACCCACAAAACACACTCACATATACATACGTGTACACACACCCACAATAAGTAAAACGTTATAAAATGCATTTCCAGCCCCAAAACAAGTTAAAACATGTAAAAACGGGGATCTAGAACTCACCTCTTGCAACTTTCATGTATGACTTCTTCAAACCCGAATGCAAATGAGTTCAAACACCTAAAAAACCATAAAACACAACCGAACACAAACAACACACATAAGCATATACCCGAGGCTAAAACCAACCAAGAACACTTCAAAACATTGAATTCATACCTTAAATCCGACCTTCTTCTTGTTCTTCTCCAAAAAACCCGAAATCTTCTCTGCTCTCTCTCTAAAACCGATTGCAAAAGTTGGTGTAACATGGAATGGGCGGCCATGTTACCTTTTGTACATAATATATTATATTATCTTTTCCTTTTTACACCTTTAACCCCTCAGCTTGGGTTTTATTACTTTTCTTTCTTTTTATTCTTTTTTTCTCTTCTTTTAAAATTTCCGGGTGTTACATAAGATCTTGATCTTTTGCTTTCACCTCTTCCTTTGATTGATCTAGTTGTTTTTCTAGGACTTGAACAATCTACTTTTTAGCTCTTTGATATTATGTCAATTTCTTAATTTCTTCATCTTTTTCTTTAAGTTTATCTTTCAGCTTTCTTCCTCTATTGTTTGACTTCTCAATCAGCTTATTATACTCAGTAAATGAAAACACTTTTGAGTACTCAATTTCATCCTTAGTTGGCATTTCACTTGTTTGCTCCTCACCTTGTATTTGCTCATCATGAGAAATTTGTTCGGTTTGATCTTGCTCATGTTGTGATGATGTGCCAACTTCTTCTTCGTTCAGTTGCTTGTTCTTCTAGTGAATCATCAATATCTCTCAATAGAGATGATAATGTTTGTTGATAAGAAAAGGTTGAACAGTTTAAACTTAAAATTCAATTTTAAGTTGTATGCGCTCATCTGGAGCAAATGGATGATCAACAAGTTGTTGTTGCTATTGTCCATGATAATTAGATTATTGTCTCAGAAGAAGTCAAAAGGAGGGTATTACAGCTTGGTGATGAAAATGCTGAAGATCTAGTTGAATTTGATGAGAACTATGTTCTACATGTATTCAGACAGATAGGATATATTGGTTCCATTGAGAGAAAAAAAATCAAAAGTCCTGTATGTGTGCTCAATTCAAATTTCTTATGCATACATATCAGAAAACCATGAGTAACAGGAAGACTATCTGGGATGCCACTTCATTGAGGAGTTCTTCTGCAATTGCTAGTATCATTGCAAGAAGGTCATTCAACTTTGCTGCCCAAGTGCTGAATGGTATGATATACAATCTGACTAAAGTGAGAAATAAGTTTCAGATGTATCCTAGATTCATCCAAATGATCATTGATGATCAACTACCAAACATCCCAAGGGAAGGAGCTATATGTCAGCCTGTTCATTTTAATGAACATGTGTTCAACGCAAACAAGTCAAGTTTGTATCAAGAAGATGAAGTTTATGTTCCTCCTCAGATGATAGACCATGATTTCCTATTCCAGGAGTGTTTATGAGAATTCCAGGCAAAGGAGAACCACACATGTTGTTTCAGAATATTATGCAATAAGACCCTATCATCCAGCTTGCACCAATCATACATGAAGAAGATCCAGTTGAACCTAAACCAATACGAATCATCCAACAAGAACAAGCACCAGAAGATGTACAAGAAGAAGAACATTTTAATTTTGAGCAGTGCATGCCTTCTTCACCTTAAAGCCCTTATCTACCAGATCAGCAGACCCTATAATCTCTTTTAAGAGATAAAGATGCATCATTGGCTGAACAAGCCATTCATCATGAAAAGGTTGGAACATCATCTTTGCATGAGTCTGAACATGAGGAACAAAGTACTCATGTTGAGCATTCAGAAGCAGAAGAACAAGCAAGTGCAGTACCCATTGAGGAAGAGATTGAGTACTCAATAGTGTTTTTATTCACTGAGTACAACAAATTGATTGAGAGATCAAACAATAGAGCAAAGAAGTTAAAACAGAACCTCATGAGCAAAGATGAAGAGTTAGAAAAGCTCTCTGTAGATCAAAAAGCTTAGAAGTTGATTGTTTAGTTTCTAGAACAACAACTTGAACAATCAAAGGAAGAAATGGAGGTAAAAGATTTAGATCTGAATAGCACAAGACTTGATATTGCTTATTTGACTAAGCAGAAAGATGCTAAAGCTACTGAGATTGATGAGTTAAAGAAGATAATCTATGCTCAAAATGAAGAGATCAAGAGGCTGAACAGAGAATTGGAATTTGCAGACACTCAACTGAATGAGGAAGAACATTCCAAAGGTCAAGAACAAAACCTGAGTGAAGAATTTGTCGATCAAGTCATGTCTCATGCCGAAGAAACTAGCATAGAGGAAACTATACAAGCAATCATTATCCCTGAGGAGACTTATTTGATGGATCAGCTATTTGGTGAAGCCAATCCATTATTATTCACCCATTCTCAGACAGTATTTTCATAATCCTGACATCAATCTTCTCAATCAAGCATCATCCTTATAAACCCATTATCAGTGAAACAAAAGAAGTTGATTAGACAGGTTGCAGAATCATTGAAGGTGCAAACTAAAACATTTAAAGATCAAGCATCATCCTCATCACAGCCTTAACTGATAACTTATGAAAGGAAGAGAAAGAGACTATACCTAGCTTCATTGAGGAAGAGAAAATAAAAGGTTCATGAGATGGATGAACCTGAATCTCCACCATTAAAGCTTCTTAAAGTTAAAGCTGAACTAGTTGATGAAGATGAACCTAAACAGAAGGAATCTGAGGCTCCTATTTTGGAAGAAGGAGAGCTAGACCAATCTTATGATCAGCAACAAGAGCTAATAATCATCCTAAGTGATTCTAATGATGAAGATGAAGAAAAGGATGAAGATGAGATGCACAACATTCAAGACTTATTCCCGGATGATCCAGAAACTCTTATGGAAATTTAGTTAGCATCAAGAGGCTTTCCATATGAATACATTCATGCAGCTTAACCTATCTAAGGTGAAAGACTTGCTCAAGGACTTCCAAGAAGTAATGAAAAATGAGTCTGAGCAAACATACAAGTGATACAAAGAAATCAAGGATCAACAAGAGTTTCAAAAAAATCTGCCCAAAGATCCTTAGGTAGAGAAAATGACCTACTCCCAGGTGAAAAGTTGGTTGAGTCACACAAGAATGCCATACAAGTCATATGCAGTTAGATCTCTATCACAGATGAAAGATCTTGCTAGACAAATCTACAAGAAAATGTTGACAAGTGCCTTAAAGCCATATGTTCCTATACCTCATCTAGCATCATCATTATCCACATATCATCAAGCTCACCTGAGCTTCATCCTATTAAGAAGCCTAGGCAGTTTATGCCTTGCAGCCTATGGTCCGAAGGTAATGAAGTGAGTGAGATGATAAATGAGAACACTAATTTTGTAAAGCTCAGTGATAGAATTACACTAACAGCATCGCCTGATAAATAGTGGAATGGAAATATGATGATATATAGGATGTTGTGTTGATAAAGAGAGTATCTGGCCTTGTCCACTACTTACCATACATATCCCAACTGAGATCACTAAGCTATGAAGAAAGATTGGACCTGATGCAATTAAGAATGGTCAATCATACTAACAATCCTAGAGTTGCTATATTTTACCATATTATAAGATCATACATGAACAGATAACATCATGAGATGAGATTGAAAGTAGACAGAGATGATAAACTTCATTGGGCCAAATTTAGAAGAGAACAACGATTGGCAAGCAAACAAAAGAAAGAAAGAGAAGAACAAACAGCTCACCTTGATAATGAGATATTAGAAAGAGTTGGATACCTAATGAGACCATCAGATTTGAAGTTAATCATGAATAAGATTGATGGTAATCAATACAACCATCCAATTAGAAGATGGTATTATGATGAAACCCACTTTGAAGCGGTGTTGGAGAGGAAGCTTAAAGGAAAGGAAGCAGCAGATATCAGATTGTTTGATCTGGTAGAGATAAAGCTGCTACATCCTTCTTATGTATCATTTTTGAAGACAAGGTCAATCCCTGCCATTGAAGATGTCTTGTGCAAGGGTGATTGTTGTTATTTCATACATATGCTAAGAATACTAGGCATAGTGTATATGAATGTTGCACTTAAGCAAAGACTAGATACAAACCAGTTGTCACTAACACATATTGAAGGGATTACAGGCCTAAGGATCTCAAAAACAACAACCTTGAAGTTCTTAAGGGTGATCATGTTGTAACCACTCTAGTTAGCAACATTGGTGTGCAAAGATTAGATCAATGAACCCTTGAATAGGTGGTACACCTCTCCATCCAATGCAAGTATGATGATCAGAATAGTGCAGTGCAATAGTTTGCTGAACACATAGTCAACTGCCGAAATTCCTTGAAGATCACAACATTGAGTGGTCAAGTGAAAGAAGCTGAAAAAGACCCGATCACTGAAAAGGATGTTGAAGAGTCTTGAAGGCCACATCAAAAGTTAAAAGGAGTGTAGATGAAGCTGGTCCATCTGATACCTAAAGGTTTTTAACAAACAGACAGGTAAAACAATAATCATACATACCTAACCACTCAAACAACCAAAACATTCAATTCATACTTAACAGCCATAACACACACATATCAGAACATCAATCATTCATGTTTATCATATATAACAATAATCATGCAAATAATAATTCACAAAGCAAACATATATGAATCAGAACATACAAGGTAATCTGATTACACTGTGTAATCAGTAAATCATGTAATCATGCAGTATAACAATCGATCATGCAATCATACATCATAAGTTAATCATGAAAAATCAAACATAATCAAACACATTATCACTAACAAACAAAACAATAACAAGCAAACCTTAAAGGTTGGCAATATCATTCTTAGGGGGAGTATTGTTGGACTCAAAAAGTGTATAAACGGATAATGCTTGGCATAATCAAACATAATGTGTTCTAACAATCAAACAATCATTAACTAACACATTAGAATAATTAACATTCATAACATACACTAGTTAAGTTTAAATTTCTTTTTTAGGTTTTGTAGATAAAGAGTTTTTGCAAGTGTTGGCAACGGATGAAGACTTGTCCATGGGGAATGCATAAAAGTTAACGACGGATGAAGTCTGAAGAAGTCCAAGTACTCACAGTATACGAAGAACTTCCAACTTCTCACAGGGGATGAACAATTGCCCACAGTGGATGAACATTTCCACAACAGACAACAACAAGTCAAACATTAATAAAGTGTCCACAGCGGATGTCTATCATACACAGCGGACAACTCAGTCATCATCCACAGCGGACTGCTATACATCCACAGCGGACAACACTTAGACTTAGGATTATATATAATTAGTTTTTACATAAGGGTATTTTTGTAACAGTACATAGCTCTTTGTATAGGCTATAACTAACAGTATACCCTAATCCTTTGTAAGCTTTTGAACGACCAGTACAATCAGGCATTTATTATCATTCAAGAATTAAAAAAACACACAAGCATACACACACATAGATATCATATCATTAATTTTAGGTTTTCGCACTATGATTAATGAGTATTGAATATATAACAATCTGTTGTTATATTTTGAGATATTGGAAAAGATCCTTGGGGGATTCACTTAGTTTGTTCTTGTTCAAGTTCAAAACCCAAATCCATCATGTGTCTCTAACATACTTTTGACAAAAGCAGAAGACCTTTCCGCTGCCAGTTGTGAAGACTCACCAACTTATAAAAGTTGGTGATTATCTCCTTAATTTTGTCAAATGTACATTATGGTTTCTTGTATGTAACCTCATACTTTAGTAATTTTATCCTTGTTATAATACAATAGGTTATGAGCTATGGTATTTCATAGTCACATGTCAAAAAGGCAATTTGCCTTTTGACTTTACATTGCTCTTGTTGTCTAGATTAATGTCTAGCTAGCCTTAAAAGTATGGTTAGTTGTAGGATGTAGTATAAAGTAACTCATTGTATCAGTCTTAGGACTAAACCTTGTAACACTTGTAAAACACTTGAGAGAAATTTAAATCATCCTTCAAAACCAATCTTTGTGTTCTTGTGTGTTCTTACTTGTTTGTTCATTGTTTTCTTGCATGGTTCCCTATTTGATCTAGTAAGTGTGTTATTTTCAACTATAAACTATTGTTAAACAACCATACCCAGTCCTGCACATGATGCTACTTTCGAAAATAGCACTTCTCATTTTTTAAAATGACATTTTATAACATCAAATAATTAACTATCAAAAACATCAAAATAACTAAAAGTAACACATAATACTAAAATATCACAGTAAAAATAGCAATGTATAATATCAATACAACATTTTATAATAGTTTTTAATAATAAAAACTATCATACCTAAAAACAACACATACAAAAATGTGAAAAAAAAAAAGTTTTGTCCACGTTACTCTAAATAAAAACAACATATATAACTAAAGGTGATATTTTTAATTTTAAAAAACATACTATTCATCTTCTTGTTTCTGATCACTTATTCAATAGTGCTACTATCATAAAACCAACACTAAGTAAAGGTAGCACTTCATAATATCAAACAACACTCATAATGTCATGTGCTATTATATTTTTTTTCATTAGAGTTTATTTTACAATTCCTTTGTGGTGATAAAGAGCATTGAAATAATGTTTCTAAAAATAATACAAGATTAAATTATCACAACCAATATAACTTTTCCTATTCAAAAAATCCTTGGCGAGCAAGAAAAAAAACCATAGAACTATAAAGAAATCTTCCATTGAAAAACATGTAACGAGCATGTATGATTCCGATGATGATGCATGAATAAATTTCATCACAAATATAATCTTTCAAATTGTTCATGCCTCAATAATTTTAGGAACCAGTAAGATGAAATACTTAAAATAATATGTTTGAATCAATTATAAAATTATCAAACCAATCGCTTGAAATCATTATTGAAACTACTTGAAATCAAATGAGGCGGTTGTTTTGAAATCCAACAGATAAAATGATAAAATTTATAAATCAATTGTAACTTAAACTAAATGAACTTATTTAATTGA